>OZ026626.1:57567342-57647342 GCA_964020975.1 Hermodice carunculata
AATGGGGACTGCAATGGTAATTCAGAATTTTGTTGGTTTTTTTTTTCTTTTTCAATTCAAAATGGTAAGCCAGCTTCTCTTCAAATATGATGGGATGTATCTTGGTAGGGTCACCTCTGAATTTGTTGAAACGGTAAAATTCCGGCATTTTTTGTAATTTGCTATGAATTTTTTGTTCGTCTTTTGGTTTAAGTTTTGAAAATCTACAAAACCTGTTTGTTACTTGCTTCATAATTGCACAGAACCTCTTCTGGGGATCTGTTGAACAGGTGCCACTGCAATCCTTGAAATGAATTTTTTGCATCTTTTTTGCCTTTTGGACTTGTCACTTGCATCAAGTTGAAACTTCATAGAAATGCACCTGATTGAAAGTTCCAACAAAAATGTTAACTAGGCAGTGCTGCTGTGGATCTATGACTTTTGTCAATTTTTTTAATGCAGGTACTTATCTGTTAATGCATAGATTCCCATGGATTACTATGTATGTATGTATGTATGTATGTATGTATGTATGTATGTATGTATGTATGTATGTATGTATGTATGTATGTATGTGCATCCTGAAATGTGCAGTGAGCTTGAATTTTGATGTGGTGGACGAAAAAATGATTGTCATTGGGACCTCCTGTGGTTGAAAACATTACAATCAGAGGTGCGAGCAATAAAAGGAAAGGACAACCAGGTCGATGGATCCAAGATGGACAGGGCCCAGGTTGGACATAATGTCAAAATGAAGTGAAAAGTTTTGCTACAGGTGTAAATTCAAAGGCACTTGTAAGTAATGAATGTGACAGGCTGTATCCAGTTGCATGCAGCTTTGAAGGTACAGTGCAATTTCCCTACTAAGATCACCCAAAGCACTGAAAAATGTGGTCTTAATAGGGGAGTGGTCTTAATGAGAATATAATTTATTTAAGGAAAAAACAAAAATTTGGGTTTGTAATTTAGTGGTCTTAATATAGAAATTGTCTCTTTATAGAGGTAGTCTTAATTGGAGATTCTGCTGTTCTCATTAAAATTTGCAGATCAGACAAAGTACAAAATATATTGTGTGGTGCCATAAGCATCCTTAATATTATACGGCAAGAAACCGTGCAGATTTGGAATTATAAGAATAAAACAGATCCACCAAATAGTTGTGGCTTATCAACAATTTTGAGTACAAACCCTGGAAGATTATCAAAGGAAATCCACAAAATAATTGTGGCTTATCAAAAATTTTGTGTTGAAACCCTGGAAGCTAATTATCAAAGGACTTAAAATCAAGTATCAAAGCAATTGGGTGAGCAGTTTAGGAGATTTTCCCAAGATTTGCCCCCAAAAAGGAAAAAAATTCATTAAACGGTAAAATCACTGAAGCATAACCATTTGAACAAACCTGATAGAGACCCATCCAAGGTACATTGCCACCAAGTTTGAAGTCAATCTGACACAGAGTTTCTTCACAGAAGTCCAAAATGTATATTAGCATTAGAATGCTCATTGACTTGCATAATAATCAATACAAAAGGTGCCTATAAGTACCCAAATTGAAAAAAATCATTAAAAATCATGAATCCACAGCAGTGCCACCTCGTGAACAGCTTTGTTTGACCCTTGAGGTGAACAGCTTTGTTTGACCCTTCCACAAGGAACATATCCACCAAGTTTCAACTTAATCTGAATGACAGTTCTGGAGAAGTCGATTTCGAAAACAGCAAAAACACACCAAATTTTTTTTTTATATGTCGAAAAAGATTGCACACCACCTGGTGAACACATTTTGAACTAATATCAAAGCAATTGGGTGAAAAATTTCAGAGAACACGTTTTAAGATTTGCCCAAAAAAGGAACAAAAAAAATTCATAAAGAATCCCCAAATCACTGGAGCATGACCCTTTGAAAAAACTTGGTCGAGTCCCACCCAAGGTACATTCCCACCACATTTGAAGTAAATCTGTTTGATGATTTTGGAGAAAAAGTCAAAAATGTGAATTGTGGATGAACGGACAACAGATGAAGGACCATCCTATAACATCAGCTAGCTGATAAGTCAGCTGAGCTAGTAATATTTAAAATGAGGGGCCAAAGTGTGAAAATTAGGGTGTTCTCAACACAAGGTGGTCAAAGCATGTATTGATAAACTGCATAAATTCCTGTAAAAAGTACTCTGCACAAACATGATTATATCCTTCAAGGTCTACTGATTCATTAGTATGCTTTATATTGCATGGAATTTTTGGTATAAATTTTGAATTCCATGTCAAAAATAATCACCCTATAAGGGGAAGCACTTTTGCAGAATTCTTTCTACGACTTTAGAAATGAACCATAAAATCATAAATCCAAATTTTGCTGAATTATGACCTGTTGACCACACTTTGCTGAGATGTCGTGCAAGATGCACCTCTACCCAGTTCTACAGGAATCTGGCCATTGATTACTGAGAACTGGAAAATGTATTTGTGATCAGACAAGAATGTCAGATGGACAGAAAGTGTACTATCATCCATCCTATAAGCTCAGCTTACTGACAAGTAAGCTGATCTAAAATATCTAACAAAAATTATTTGAAAAAATCAAAATATTCAATTGTAATGCAATGTTTCTTGGACATTTTATTGCAAACAGCTTTAAAAAATTTAGCCTTGCACCAGTCTTGCAAGTGCTTGCCATAACCATATGCACTAAGAATTATACTATATCATCTCCTGGGCACTGCAGCTTGCCCCTATAACAACTGGAAAATGTATTTGTGATCAGACATATGGGTATAGATGTCAGATGGACAGAAAGTGCATCATCATTCATACTACAAGCTCTACTTACAGCCAGTAAGCTGATCTAAAAATAAATCATCGACGAGATCTATGGCAATTTAAAAAGATATAGGTGTATATTTTATGTTCGGAATGAGGAACACTCGAACCTGCAACCTTTGACACCAGTAGCCTAGCTGAAATGGGAAATGCACATGTCCACTCGTCCAAATCCCCATTCTTAAAAAGGAATGGTTCAATGGAAGTAGTTACATGCGAGTTCCATTTCAACATGGTTATGCAGTATATGTACTGAGCTGGCATTTATTTCCAGAATTAGGGACTTAGACCCATCAGCACTAAGGAAATGCCGAAAATATATATTTTATGTTCGGAACGAGCAAGACTCGAACCTGCAACCTTTGGCACCAGTATGTAATTAAAATTATTTGGGAACATCAAAATATTTAATAATTATTCAATGTCTTTGGGACATTTTATTGCAAACACTTCAGAAAATTTAGTCTTGCACCAGTGTGACAAGTGCTTGCCATAACAATGTGCACTAAAAAATATACTGCATCACCTGGTAACAGCAAGTTGCACTCTAGATGACACGTCCTGCCATACAGTTAAAAACATGCAGTATGTAAATCTGCCTCTGTGTCATTTTACTAGTCGCCTCCTTTTTATAGTATAGCCCATATAACACATAATAATTGGTGTCCCCCAGGCTACCTTCCACTTACACGGCAGTTTTTACTTCACAGAATAGAGGCATAAAACAGAAGTACAGCATTTCAAGAAAAAGTCCCTTTTAATCATAATTATGTACAATTAAAATGTCATCAGGTAGAATGTGAAGTCACCTCCTTGCAGCTTTCCGTTTTGCTTTCTTTGCGGCCCAACTTTTAACTGAAACAGACGAAAAAGGAATCCATGAAATGTTTCCCACAGCTGAGCAAACATATGGGTATGGTAGAGTCAGATGAGTACTCACAGGACATGCATGTCATATGTGATGGATCAATCAAATTACTGTGCCTTAAATGCCATGTTAAACAGTATGTTAAACTGTAGATAATATTTAATATCAAAAGACCATCTTTAGTTTCTAAAGTTCAAAAGCTTGTACTTTTTCTGCAAAAACACAAAAAGGATGCCAGAAAATTAAGCCTGATGCAACAATGTAAAACAAAACCTTTTGTACTTAGTGAGATAGTTACTAATTACAGCAATGTTCCTGAAGGGGGACATTATTAAGAAACAATCCATTGGACACAAGTGTGTATCTGATACAAACTAAGCCTTACCAGACTCTCTGTGGATTCTTCGGCCATAAAGTGAGTCCTGGCGAAACTGTTCTGCTTTTTGGACTGTAGAAATTGTCTTCTGTAGTTCTTGTTTAACAGCTCTTACTTGAATTCCAGTTGGACTGCAAAAAAAAAAAAAATAAATAAAAATACACATACACACACACACACACACACACACACACATACACACACACACACACACACACACATATATATATAAACATATACATATACATATGTTAATTATTTTGGTCTCAGTGATTCAAAAAAACACACATGCCCATGAAGATCATCAGGGTCCTAAGAGTTTGATCCCTTCCATGATCTTCTATGTTTGTGAATATACCACAGGCCAGCATCCATGTGACACACACCAATACTTAAATGAAAGGTAGGTTTATAGAGAATATGACTCCAGCATCATTGTGTCAATAGAGAGTACTATTGGCTTTCATTGAAAATGGCATGGAAAATAAGGGTTAAATCTAAAGATGGGAAAATGGGAAGGTTGCTAGAACAGCTTATCCTCAGCTGACTTTGTAATTGTAAAATTTCAAAGTGATGTATATTTAAATATGGCTTTAAATATAAACTATAAGCACAGCATGCATTTGGTAATACAACAAAAATTATTCTAAATATTTGTTTTGAAAACATTTAAAAAATAACAGAACTTTAAAATGATACATATATGTTACCTTTCTAAAGAAATATATTCTTCCGTGTCTTTTTTGTCTGCATCTGAAACATACAAGACCAAAGATAAAGTACTTGTAAACTGAAAAGCAAACATTTGTTAAATGATTCTGGTTATAAAATTCAAAAACTGTGCCTGTTTAAGGAAAGGAGAAACATTGCACAAATCCTGTTTCCAAAACACTATAATACACAATGCATAGGAAGTTTTTAATATGGCACATTTGAATCTGAGACCACATTTCCTATGTTGTAAATTGCTTCACTTAAATATTATTTTTTAAATGTAAATCTGCAAATTTGAAAATGTGTCAGACTTTTGGTGTAGGTCTCAAGAAACAAACAAACAAAATATAGTAATGTACTTCAATACTTGGTAAATCTTTTCATTAGAACTTCTGCCAAAATTAGTATTTTTCACAAACTTGGAAAATGAAAGATTTTGTAAAGCTGCAAAAATGTATACACATTAAAATGAAGCTATGTACAGTGAAAACAAAATACATATACCTGAGACTTATTGTGGCAGTATTAAATGAGTATACTTCAATTCAGAAATATTATTTTGACTGGGATGCATGCAATGATCATGATGAGATATTTTATTACTGCCTGAAATTCAATAAAACAATCCCACTTCCACCGTGAAAGGCTAAGCTACATGCAATTAAAGAAAATCACACGTACCACTTTCTGCATCAGATTCTGAATCTTCATTACTTTCAGCTTCTGGTGTCTGAGCACTAAGTGTATGAACCTCCTTTGGCTTGGAGGAGATACTCTGTAGAACATCATCTGGTAACCGCTGCTGGTGCACCAATGAAGCAAGCTTCTGTTTCTGGAAAATGTGAAAGATTGCCTGGATGGAAATTTTCCATTGCCGTGATATTAGATCACTTCTGTTGACAATAACCTTTATACTGTACCTAATAAACTTAAAAACAAAAACAAACAAGACGGCTGTGTGAACAGGCCATGCTCAGCTGACCTAAATAGTCATCACGCTTGTGGTTCTTTGACCTTCGAATAGGACAAAATAGGTTGACACTTATCAAAGGTGCATACCTACTAAGTTTGACACAAATCTGGCCAAACTTATTGAAGTTATAACCATGACAAGAAAATCCCATGTGAAACTTTCCCATTACAACTTTTCAAAGATTCTTAAAAAACAAAATCAAAAACAAAAAAAATCATAAAAAATCATAAAAAATCCCAAAATCACTGGAGCATGACCATTTGAACAAACTTGGTCGAGACTCACCCAAGGTACATTGCCACACAGTTTGAAGTCACTCTGGCTCATGGTTTTGGAGAAGTCAATTGCTGACGATGGACTATGGACGAAGGACCACATGATAAGCTCAGCTACTGACAAGTGAGCTGAGCTAAAAATTGCAGCACCACCTAGTGAACAAATTAAGGACAGGTAAGACACCAAAAATAAATCCCACTTAAGTACATCCTAGCTCAAACTCTATTTGTGTTAGGATAACATATCATATGTGTGTGTAATTGTCATACTCCAAAGAATTTATATGGCCCGTAATTGGGTGTCTGTGATGTTAATTGTTGAATAAACAATTGAAAGTTGACCGCAAAGCATCCACCCCATAAATGTCGATATAAGTCACTAATTATTTGTGATAAATTCATAATTACACTTGCATCTTAATCCTGACATATTGGCAACAAAAAACGATCCTACGATTTTTCATGTTTGGTTTCGTTTTTCTGTCATCCATCCTCAAAGTTTGACGTTTCAATTTTCCCTTTGATTTTCAGAATGTTCATTTTCTTCATTTCATAGAAAAAGAACGAAGCAAAATTTTGCAAATCGCTGAATCGTTTTTGCAGTTCAGACATTACAGAATCAAAAGCCGTTAACCGGATTAAATTTCGCCCAGCCGTTTTCTTGGAATAACCATTCTTAGGTGGGGTTCTCGTCCTATTATCCTTTCTGAGAAAACAAGCTTCAAAGGCCTTTGATGTTGATCATTTGCCTCTGAAACAATACCATTTGCTTGAGTTGAGCTGATATTTGTACAAAACGTAGAAAACATCGTCCCTTAACATTCGGGGAGGTTGTCAATCAATTTTTGGCCAATCACATGAAAAAAAAGAGCTTTTGAAGTACAGAAAGCATTATTCAGCGATCTGTCAAACGGCGACATCTACAGTCTGGTTTCAAAGCGTGACGTCATGGAGGCGGCCCTTCGGGCCCCGTGACCTCAAGCCTGGCAACGAAAGTTGTGTTGCCTTGATTCGGTGGGCGGCCTACGGCCGCTACGTGGTCTGTGCACGGATGGCGGGTTTGGTCTCCCGCCCCCTAACTCTTCATCCCGCTTTTAGGGATAGTATTTTATTGTATTTACTCCTATCTGGATACTTTATGTAGTTAGCTTGTTAGACTTGTCTGTACACAAGACACTTAGCTTGTCGTTATTTTGTGGTTATTTCGTCAATGAGTTTCAAATTCTCTTTCCCACCTGAATTTTGTAACGTTATTTTGTGTGTTTTCTCTGCTGTTCACGTTTATGGTTATTTCGATGTGTTTATTTGCACTTTTATTTCCTCACCCCTGGGTTTCGATAAAATATTATCATGTACGTGGGTATTGTTGATTAAAGTGTCAGTTTTTTCCCCGCCTGTCTTTGGTGTGCAGGACCACTGGGGTAATCCATCGCGGCACGGCCTTTGAAGGGACATCGTCAGACGATTGCCGCTCCTCTTGAACATTTAAGTCTCCCTTCGTTAGAACACAAAACAAGCAAGATAGCTTCATATAAACCACTAAGGCTATGATATGTTAGCATGTTTGTATCTTTTTCCTGCCCACAAACATACTTTCGGCATGTCGCCTTTTTCCGCATTGGCGCGCTGATACCACTCTCCTTTTGCCATGGACCGTTGCTACCTGCAGCCAGGTGACAGGCTGTTAAGTATGATTGACGGGTGGCATTGTTCCGTTTGGAGGTTGAAAACCAAAATAATGACACATGGACGTTCCGATGTCCACATGCTTGTGTGGTTTTGGGCGTTTTTCTCATATTTCTACAGTAGTTAAAAGCTTGAAATTTTGACAACTAATAGAAAGGACATTCATCTTGTAAAAACCGTTAAAATCTCAAAATCAGCCATGCAAAGGTTTTTGGTGTCTTACCAGTCCTTAAGAACAAGGAGTCCCCCTGTGTGATATCAAAGCAATTGGGTGAGCAGTTTTGAAGAATTTTTTTAAGATTTCCCAAAAAAAGAACCAAAAAAATCATTAAAAGTCCAAACATCACGGGAGCATGACCATTTTAACAAACTTGGTAGAGACCCACCCAAGGTACATTGCCACCAACTTTGAAGTCAATCTGGATGACATTTTTGCTGAGGAAGTTGAAAATGTGATCAGTATTAGAATGCCCATTGACTGACATAATAATCAATAGGAACGTGCATTTACCAATAAGTACCCGAATTGAAAAAAATCAGTAAAAATTAGGAATCCACAGCAGTCCCACCTAGTACACAATCTTGTTTTACTCTTCCACAAGGAACATGTCCACCAAGTTTCAGCTTAATTGGAATGACAGTTCTGAAGAAGAAATCAAAAATAGCAAAAACACAGAAAAAAAATTATTTAAATAATTGAAAAAATGTAGTGCCATCTGGTGAACAAATTAAGAACTACGAGTCCCTAGGAGTGTTCCTGTGTAATGTCAAAGCAATTGAGTGAGCGATTTCAGAGAAAAAGACTTTCTAAGATTTGCTCCAAAAAAGAACAAACACTTTCAATAAAAATCAAAAAATCACTGGAGCATGACCATTTGAACAAACTTGCCACCAACCCACGGTACATTGCCACAAGTTTTGAAGTCAATCTGACTGAGGGTTTTGGAGAATTCAAAAATGTGAATTAGCATTAGAATGCCCATTGACTCACAGTAATCAATAGGAAAGGTGCATTTAGTGATCAGTATCCAAATTGAAAAAATCATTTAAAAATCAGAAATCCACAGCATTACCACTTAGTCACCAACTTTGCTTGACCCTTCCACAAGGAACATATCCACCACGTTTCAGCTTAATCTGAGTGACGGTTTTATATAAGATGTCGAAAACACCAATAACAGACAAAAAATCACACAAAAATAGAAAAAAATCGAAGTGCCACCTGGTGAACAAGTTAAGAACTGGGAATCCCTAGGAGTGTTCCTGCGTGATATCAAACCAATTGGGTCTGCAGTTTCGGAGAAGATATTTTAAGATTTATCAAAAAAACAAGAGGGCTGTGTGAACAGCCCGTGACAAAGCTGATCTTGACATTCATCACACTTGCAGCTCTATGAACTTGGGAAAGGATCAAGGACACCATGTTCTGAGTAAGTCTGACCTTTATAGAAGAACACTTACATGTGCAACATCAAAGTTCAAGTAGTTCTCAAGTTATTATGAAGAGTAAAATTCATGTATGTTGCACTGTAACCCCACAAACGTGGTCAAGGTCATTCATGTACTGTCTCAGCATGACCTTCATACAGAATAATTAAAATGTGTAGCTAACTGAAAACAGATCTCAAGTTATCAAGTAAACAGTAAATTTCGTGTCAGTTGTCCTATGAATTAGCATTAGATACCCCATTGACTTACATAGTAATCAATAGGAAAGCTGCATTGAACGATAAGTACCCGAATTGAAAATCCTGAAAAATCAGGAATCCAAAGCAGTGCCACCTAGTAAACAACTGTTTGACCCTTCCACAACAACATATCCATCACATTTCAGCTTAATCTGAGGGACGGTTCTGAGAACAAGTGAAAACTAGCAAAACCTTACAAAAAAAATCATAAAAAAGTTGCAGCGCCACCTGGTGAACAAATTGGGAACTAGGTGTCCCCGGGAGTGTCTATGTACCATATCAAAGCAATTGGGTAAGCGGTTTCAGAGGAGAAGAATTTTGAAGGTTTGCCCCCAAAAAGAACAAAAAATTCATAAAAAATCCAAAAATCAATAGACCATTTGAACGCACTTGGTAGAGATCCACCCAAGGCACATCCCCACCAAGTTTGAAGTAAATCTGGTCAATATTATTAAAGTTATGATCATTACAAGAAATTCCCATGTTAAACTTTCCTATTAAAACTTTTGCAGAGATTTGTGGGAAAAAAAATCATAAAAAAATCCAACATTCATTGGAACATGACCATTGGAACAAACCTGGCAGACACCCACCCAAGGTACATTGCCACCAAGTTTGAAGTAAATTTGGATGACGGTTTTGGAGAAGAAGTCGAAAATGTAAATTAGCATTAGAATGCCCATTGACTTACATGGTAATCAATAGGAAAGGTACATTTACCCCAAGGGAGCTGAATTGAAAAATCATTAAAAATCAGGAATCCGCAGCATTCCCACATAGTGAACAACTTTGTTTGGCCCTTCCATAAGGAACATATCCACCACGTGTCAGCTTAATCTGCGGGATGGTTCTGGAGAAGAAGTCAGAAATAGCCATAACACACAAAGATTCATAAAAAATTAGAAAAAAACTGCAGCGCCACCTGGTGAACAAATTAACAACAAGGAGTCCCTAGGTGTCTTCCTGTGTGATATCAAAGCAATTGGGTAAGCAGTTTCGGAGAAGATTTTTTAAGATTTGTCAAAAAAAAAAAAAAAAAAAAAAAAAAAATTCATTAAAAATCCAAAAATCACTGGAGCATGAACATGTGAACAAACTTGGTAGAAACCCACCCAAGGTACATTGCCACCAAGTTTGAAGTTAATCTGGATGACGGTTTTGGAGAAGAAGTTGAAAATGTGAATTGTGGATGACGGACGGACGGATGACGGACGGACGGATGACGGATGGATGACGGACCCTCACAAAACCTCAGCTGACTGACAAGTCAGCTGAGGTAAAAATGAACAAAAAAAATTATAAAAATATCCAAGAAATCATTGGACTATGACCATTTGTAAAAACTTCATAGAGACCCGCTCAAGGTACATTCCCACCAAGTTTAAGGTGAATCTGCCCAGTGGTTTTGGAGAGGAAGTCGAAAATGTGAATTGTGGACACTGACAGAAGGATGGAGGATGGATGCCTAGCCACCACATAAGCTCAGCTGACTGACAAACCAGCTGAGCTAAAAACTCAAATTTTTCCTTGTACAGCACTGTGAACCCTTATTACAAAGCCATTCACAACACAAGTTTTTAAGGTGGGGGCTTAAGGTCAATTCCTCTGTTGTTTGACTCATTTATCTGACATATCCAGAAATATATATATCTGGGTCATTTAGCAAACAACAGAGGGTGTTGTTATGACATTATACAGCGGTTTCACTGTACATACATGTACATGTAAAATCCATTTAGCACACATATCTGTGTTGATATGAATGATCTGTAAAGATTCAAAGTTGCCACAGAATACATTGTTTTTAAAGGACAGGCTGCCTTTCATGCCAGGTAGCTCAGGCAACAACAGTAATTAATATATCTATTTGTTATTATTTTGAAAATTTAAAATGTAAACTTAGCATGTGTCACAATTGCTAAATCCTGTACATTTAACAGTGGGTGTATCATATTAGTTACAAATCAGTGCTACCATAAATTGAAATATATAAAATTATAAAACACAAGACAGTTTTCTAACAAATTGAATATGGACTGTTTTTCTCATTTTATGCATCTTTCTCTAATTTTTAAACTTTCATTAAAACTATCATTAATACCTTCTGAAGTTTGAACTGTTCATCTCTAATTTTTCTCTTCTGTTTTTGTTGCTGTTTTTCGTTTTGTATTTGTTGCAGTGCATCCTTCACTCTGCCCAGGGCAGATTCTTTCCCCGATGTAAATGTCAGCTCCTCAGGTGCATCACTGTCATCTCCACCATCATCATCGCTGCCTGCTAACAATTCTTCGTCAGAACCTAGGGGCATAATGCAATGTAAAATTTTAAGAAAAAAAATGCACTCAGAAATTACACCTGCTGTACCAGCATCTGCTTGTGTGTCTGGAAGAAGTTTCATATTTAAATTTACTGCAACAATTGAAATGGAAGGTAAGAAAGAGTAACAAAATGCTTATCGTATTTACATATTAATGCTGACAGAAACATATCAATTCCAATTTACTGTCATGACTCACTCATATTTAGTGCCTGACCTTACCTACCATTAAAAGATCCAGCTTGTTTTTTTTAATGCAGATTTGAAATGAAATCTTCTTTTTCTAATCTACACTTGCTGAACTCTAAATATGTGTATTTTCATGATTACATGTCTTTTTTTCTGCTTTTTTGACCTTCAAAACTGAAAGAAAAGGAAATGTAACAAAGCTGAAATAACTAACCTCAGAAATATTATATGTGAAAAACTATCAACACTCAGACTCTTGGGACATTAAATGGGATAAATATACAATTATTTTTAAATTGAAAATACGAGCAAAGGTATGGCTTCACTTTCGTGCCGTTCGCCCGGTTTCGCCAGTAGTGTGGCTCAACAGAAAAAAAAAAAATACAATTATTTTTAGTTGGATTGAGCAGGGTGGCAGATTCTGGGCTGGAGTTGGCCATCAACCAATCAGCCACAGGCTCATATATAAGCAGGATTTGGCTAATTGTACATCCCACATATGTATCTTTAGTTTGATCAAATATTTGAACCTCATTATGTAACATCAGCCCACTGTTTGAAAAATATAGCATCATCTTCACTGAAGAAGTGAGAGTTTAAATACATGAATACCTGTACATTTCAGTCATTCTAGCTTAACTGGTTACCTCTGAATGATTACTAGTGCTACTCCAGTTGGGGGCAGGGAAACATACTTGCATATAATTCATACTACATCCTGATGTTTGAGTCAGTAGCCATAAGCTTAAGTGCCAATCATAATTCAGGTACACTTTGGACATTTTATTTTGGCTATTGTATTTCTGTCTCAATACATATGCATTTTAATTGTAAAACTGACATTAACACACCAAATATTTGGGTCTGTAAACACTTTGGCTGGTGATGCAAAATGTAATTTCAAGGTCTGAGTTTAATCAGTATGACAGCTGTATGCCTTTCTATATGCAGAGATCATATTATGATATGCAGTAAAACCTGTTTTGAAAGACCACTATAATGAAAGACCACCTGCCTTTCAAGACCACATTTGCAAAGTCCCTTTTGCTACATGTATCTTTCCCCTGTTAATGCACCTCCATTGAGCAACCACCTGCTTTTTGGGGCCACTTTTTGGCTTGCCTTAAGGGTGGTCTCTCAAAACAGGTTTCACAGTGACACTGTATATACAGAGTACAGACTCAGAAAGTCAACTGAGTTGTTCAGCAAGTGTCTGTTACAAATTTTTTCATATGCTTGGTAAAATACTCAGGGGTCAGTACCGGTAATATCTGTTATCAGGCCTCTCTTTCTTTTTAAAACTGGGTACAACCTCTGCTATTTTCATATCTGAAGGAAACTAAGAAACGTATTCCTTCATTTATAATCTGTGTAAGAAATGTAGCAATATGGTTCGCTGAAATTTTGAGAACCTTTGCTGGCATATCATCGTGTATGTCAAAATTCTACCGAAGAAAGTGTGAAATATGGACAATAGTACTTCCATATGTATATGGTCAGACAGTGACAGGTCAGCTTATGGAGAGTAAAGAGTTCTCTCTATGAAATAGGGTAATGACTATCAAGAAGCAGTTCCGGACAAAAAGACACAAATATAATTCTAATACCTACAAAAAGCCATCTTTTTCAGTTTGTATTTGTGCAAAATTCATGGCACACTATGTGTTGCTTGCCTGGATATAATTACTCACAGTCTCCAAACAGTGAAACAAATATTGAGCTTGATATATATGGAGTGCACAGCCATAGGTCTTATTTTGGCTTGAGATTGGGTTACTTCAGCATGGCATAGGAGTTATTTCAGCAGTGACAGGAAGGGTACACGGTAAGTTCATTTCAGGTTAAAGTTGAGTGGTTACAGGTGTTTCATTATAACATGCCCATCTATGGTGCTGCCTAATCCATTTAATATTAGTCTCTCAAGCAACCGAAGGCCGTGAGATTTATATGGATTTGTCCTAAAACCCATCGCCAAATGTTGAATCAGAGTAGTTGTGGCCTCTCCTGTCTGAAAATCATATCAGTAGGTATCGCCTGTCTTGAAGCCTCAATAAAGGGTATAAACATAAAATATCCACCCTGACCTTGAGGTGTCAAAATATCTTTATAGCCTGTCCATGTAAAATATCCATTCAAATTCAGCATAAATCAAAATGTTTTGCCATTGTACAAATGCCCAGATAAGAGAGCAAGTAAAGATACAAAATCTGGAAAGCAGAACTGAAACGATATCCTCCTGTAGTTCAGCTGAAAATTACAGCTCCATTACAATTTGTTTGCTATTGAATTAACTTTGTATAATACGTAACATAGGCCTATGCCATTGCTCTGCGAGAATAAAGCTTGTGCGTGCGATATTGAATGGTTTTGCGCATGCGTGACACAAATGCATGTCCTTACCCACAGGAAAATTCAGCAATGTGTAACAAGAACACATGGAAATGTTTGTTTGGGTCACGCATGCGCAAGCTTAATTCTTGCACAGCAATGCCAATGACAGCGGTCACGATTTTGGGGCGGAATTCTATCAGCGGCGCAGAAAACGAAGTCAATATCTTATTCCCTCTGTCATGAAACTTTACCAAAATGCAACATGAATGACACAGACTCTCAAGGAACCCATATATATGAGACACTGGACAGGAACATTTATGCATATCGTGCAATTGAGGTATTTATTGAGAGGTCTGCGTGAAATGCGTAACCTTTTATGAGGCGGGGATGGTGCCGATATCAAAACAACACCGTCGATGCTAGGTATGTTAGAAACCGCTGGCGGCGCTACTGTTCCCACTGTCCCCCTGCTGGAGCCCAGAAAAGTGTGACCAAGCTCTGGCTCCACCCATTCCCAACCCCTATAGTATTTTCATTCATATTTGTTATGTAAGTAAGATCGGAACGTGATCGTAGTAAAAATCAACCAATCAGATGTTGGGCTACTGACGTCAAGAATTTTTCAGCATCTGGACAACATGGCGGCGATTTTTTCACCATTTGAAGTCCGATGAATTGGAACAGTGGCAAAAATCAAAGTAAGACTTCCAAAAACTATATTGAACCCTACAGAAATAAAAAGCTTATGATCTCTACTTTCCAATGATATATCTTGCTTGACTGTAGGTCTCTCCGGACGAATACAGCAGCCCGAGGAAAATTCGAAGCGAGCTTTGCTCCAACCGACAGGGCGCCGCCATGTTGGATTTTTATCGGGGAAGCAGATGGCAAATAAAATCTACGCCATCCGTTAAATAAATGTGTTTAAACATTTAATTTTATACAGTTTTCGTGATAACAACACATTATTAATTACTTTCAATGAGATATTTTTGTTGTAACATAGATATTTTAGCTGAATTTAGTGCCCAACCCTCAGGCTGGTAGTTTCGAATTGGCATGAATTTAGCCCCAACATATAACACGGAAATTCGATTAAAACACAGATTTACATGGATCATCCGACAAAAAAAGAGAAGTATTTTGGGAGATAAGATATGAATAAGTAATATATATTGTAATTTTATACGGATGGCTTATAATTATATGAGAAATAAGCGGATTGATTTGGGTAAATTTTTGTGGGCGATAAATGGATTATACAAGATTCAAAGCGTCAACAGCATTCTTCTTCCAAATAAAATCCGTGTCATCCTTTACATAAATGTTTGTTAAGTGTCATTTTTTGGTCATGTTCGTAATAATAAAACAGTATTCATGGTTTGTAATGAGAATTTTTTTTTGTAACACGGATATTTTAATGTATTTTAATGCCCAGCCTTAAGGCTGGTACCTTCGAATAACACATGAATTTGTCCCCATAATATCACACGGAATTATGTTGAAAATACACATTTACAGGGATCAGCTGTTAAAAAGAGTCGTAATTTGGGATAAGAAGATACAAATATGCAATATTTAATGTACTTTTTGCATCCATGGATGACTATTCATTGTATGGGAAATGAATGGGTTGAAGTTAGCAATTTTCTGAGTGTCACTTGCTATGTCTATGATTTTACATTATTATTATTAAAAATAAAAGTATCTCTTGCTTATCATAATCCATCAAGGATTAACATGATCCAAATAATCAATATACATGTATTACAAGTGATCCCAGACAAGGTGGACCATTTTATCTGCAATGAAGCTTTCAGGGCTTGGGAGAGGGGAGATGTTGCACTTATTACCATTAAATTTGTATATTTTGTCTGCATTTGTCTTAATCCTCAAGGATTTAGATAATCCACATAATCTCTATTGACAAATAATCTCAGCAGATATCTTAAGAAGGTCTAACAGAAAATGTTACTTTTTATTTGATGGCTCTATCACAAAAATTGGGGAAGTTACAGGCAAAGGAATGTCATATTATTAGTTGCCTCCAGACCCATACAGGTGTGAAAGGTCACAACTTTTGTGCTGGAAAATGGGGGACGAAAGGTATAAAAACCAAAAACTTTGAAAGTCTGTACCTTTTTTATTGTTTAAGATATCTTAAAAATTCAAAAAGATTTGAATTCCTCTCATTTATACCTTTCCAATGAATTAAAGTATGTCTTACTTACTACAATTTGAAATTTTAGATGACATACCTATCGATGCCTCAGATATGGGGCTAATTATCTCCCAGATGTCTTGCCACAGTTTTGCCCGTTTTCCGAGGCATCGGCGGTGTTGTTTTGTCTTGAAACATAAGTTACGGCTTGATGCCCCATAGTGATACTGGGGCTAGAGTCTAGACACACATTTGGAAGTCGACCATGCAAGTGGCTTGGCCAGCAGCAGCGCCAAGCATGCCAACAGCAGGAAGGGCCCCTAGGTATTCCAACATAAAAAACATACCGTTTTCTGAATCTCCATTCCCAATTTCAAGCTGCTCCTGGTCTGATTCTCCTTCTGCTTCTGAATCAGAGTCTCTGAATACCTTTCTTATTGGCATTTCCACACAAAATAGTAAATTTGGAAGGATTCCTCGTGGTTTTTAGATCAGCACGACCAGATTATGACTTTACCGTAAATTGATCCATGCCTTGTATAGCGATATATACTATGATCTTTAAATTTTCATTATTGGTTAATTTTTGTTCGTTATAGAGCCCTTTCTTATTAGATATGATACTAAATGACGAGAAAATAGATGAAATATTAAACATATTTGCCAACATTATTTGCGATAATCATCGTTGCCGGAACCGGAAATGGCTCATGGCTTCTTCAGTGGGCCTGGCTGAATCCAAAGACAACAAACATTCAGGGTGACAAGAGCTACCAGGCAGGAGCACGTGAGGAAATCATGGGCTTCTGGAGCACAGCAGTACTCGTGGTTGTAACAGCATTTGTTGTGAATAAACTGCCAAATCTGATAGAGTTGAAATTGCCGCCTGCAGGACAGGGCTACGCGGCGCCAGGCTGGCGCAAAGTTGCAGACGTTTTCAGGTTTGATTTTTAAAAAATTCTGATTCCAATTTCCATGTCCAGTCCCACTCATATTTGAATGATGTAATTTAATTGAGCTGGCATGTTGCGGAAGATGGGATGCGATGAGTTTCTTTCACTGAACCAAGTGTCACTATGAACATACTCACATTGCACGTCATTTTTTATTTATGCCCATGTAATTTACATGGGCAGTAATTGTAATGAATGACACTGATACATGTACTTCTATGGAACAAGATTTGAACAAATGAAAAACAAAACAAAAACAAACCAGAAAGAGATGTTTTGCCCCAAAGTAAATGTTAGCTTTATATTTGTGGCAGCTTTGCTTGCAGATATGTTATTGTTGTGACAATATACATGTAGTAATGATTTTTTATCAACGGTGATTGACTGCCTAAAAGCATGAAGCTCCGGACCATAATAACCCTATGTGATAAGTTATGTATATGTCACTTGCAGCTACCATTCATGACATTTACTTACATGGGCTTTAGCAGAGACTTTGGTCAATTAAGAGATATACCTGTTTGCAGATGACACTAAATTTTCAGGTGTACTTTTGAAGAAAATGATTGCTTTAAAATTCAAAATGATGCAAACAGAATGTCAGAATGGACAGATGACTTTCTATTAAAATTCCATCCAGATAAATGCAAAGCAATGAGAATAGGGAACAAAGATTTACCAAATGGGACCTACACAATGGATGGGCATTCACTCCAAGTATCTGAGGAAGGAAAGACCTAGGAATTATTATAGATAATAAGTTGTCATTTGAGAAGCATGTGACATGTAAAGTGAATAATGCCAATTCTTTTATGGGAATAATACGTCAAACTATAGAGTACTTAGATGTGGAAATTTTTTTATTATTGTATAAACCACTAGTGAGACCCCCTCTGGAATTTGCCAGTGCAATATGGAATGCACACATGAAGAAGCAAATCACACCTATAGAAAATATACAACAAAGGGCTACAAAGCTCCTGCCTGGTTTTTCAAACTTTACATATGAAGAACGATTTAGAAAACTACATCTACCAACACTTGCATAAAGAAGGTATGGGGGTGACATGATTGAAACTTTTAAGATGATCAAAGGAATATACGACAAAACTGTGACGTAGGATCTTCTTCCCATGCAGCAATCTACAATAAGAGATCATAGATACAACATATTTAAGAGGAGGTCTAAATTAGATATTAGAAAATATTATTTTGGATTGAGAGTGAATGACCAGTGGAACAATTTGCCTGATGAAGTTGTAAATGCTAATACTGTGAAACAATTTGAAACAAAGTTAGACTTTTTGTGGAAAGACAGCAAAGTTATGTACAGCCCAGACATAAACATACAAGAAAAGACTGGAGCTCGTGCCACCCAGCTGTCTAATATACAACAAGTGTTTGACTTTGATTAGTAGGAACTGACACTAGAGGCTTTGTAAAGCCTGTTGTCAGTATATATATCTTGTAATCTATAATCTTGTAAAAATGAGAATAGGTATTGCTATAACAGTATACTATTCTTAATCACCATGTCGGTAATTTTTTTTTCGTGTTTTCATCATAAAAATATTACAATATTTCTAGTGTTGCACAGAGCAATGGTCAAAACCATATGACAAAATAGAGGTTTTGTTGTGCTTAACAACATTCTTCAATTTCATGAGTTATAATTTCTTAATAGTCTTCGCAAAATTTTTACATGTTTTGCACTGTTTTCTTTTGTATATTATTGCGATATGAAATGTGTGATAAAGTTCAAATATAAATAAGGCCAGTAGTTGA
Organism: Hermodice carunculata; assembly: GCA_964020975.1. Classification (NCBI taxonomy): domain Eukaryota; kingdom Metazoa; phylum Annelida; class Polychaeta; order Eunicida; family Amphinomidae; genus Hermodice; species Hermodice carunculata. Next base: position 57,586,461 of record OZ026626.1, read on the forward strand.
GATTTGTTTCTTTACTTAATCATCCTTATTTATGATAAATACTGCCTCTTGCAAGATAAAATAAAACCAATTATAATTATGGCTGTCATTTTTATAACCTAAAAAAAATGCTTGCTTAGTCTTGGGCCCTGGTATGATCCTGCATGTGGCTAAATTTTAGTCCATTTTGTATTAATATTTTTTCTGTGATCAACCATGGTGTCTTTGCTAAATTAGCAAGGAACTTTCACTGAGCTTCAAATATATTCATCTTAAAAAATGGGTTTTAGCATGTGAAATAAATTTTATTTTTGAATATTTTTTAGAAAGAGCCTTGAAACTGGATCAGAGCTTGGAGGGGCAATTGCTGTTTACTACAGAGGGAAACTTGTAGTTGAATTTTCAGGTGGATATGCTGATGCCGGGGCCAGGCAGCCCTGGAACAAGGATACCCTGTCAATGTATGCATCTGCTACCAAGGGAGTGGGAGCTGTTGTCATGGCAATGCTTGTAGACAGGTAAGTAATATAAAACAAAAACCAAAAAAAGGCAACAGAAAACCTTCCATCTGAATTTCTGATATCTAAATGTGCTCAAATGACATATGTACAATTATGCAGTTGAATTTTTTATGTTTCCAGCAACAAGATTTGCCAGGCAATGCAAATTTATACCACTGCCATTAGAATGCATGTATATGTATATAAAATAAATTGTGTGCAAATTCATATCATAACATATCTACAAATTGACTCAATATTTCCCAAATATATCCAAAAATGTCTTCTTTTTTATCCTCATTTATGAACACTAGAACTTTATTAAAAAAATTAAAATGTGTTCCTTGCCTACTCACCCTGTCTAGATTTTTTTATGCCACAGGAAATTTTAAAAAAATCTTTTGCCTTAAGGCTCAAGGATGCTTGGAGAATTTTAAGAATATGACATTCAAATTCTGACTGAGATGTTTTGAATGTTATAACAGTATTTTTCCATAGTTAATTAAGTGACAATATGCAGTCAACCCCCCTTTTGTGAATGAAAGACCACTCCTATCCAAGTAAAAATTTACAATATACAGTCATCCCCCCCTTTTGTGAATGAAATACCACTCCTATCAGAGACCATCTGCCTTGAAAGACCACCTTTTCAAGATATTGCACTTCATACTTTTCAATACACATGTATCAGAGATGCTAACTGTCCCTCATCATCATGCAGGGACAGTCCTTAAAATTAGCTGAAACTGACCAATTTACAGTCCTGCATTGAAACAGAGTACTTGGTTATACATTCTTTGTTAAATATGCTCTGTCCTGTATGTTCTCACTTAAATATCCCTGAAACAGCATTTTGAATACTGGCATATGATGTAACTTATACATCATGTGAGAATAACAAATTGGAGGGATGCTTAGAGAGACAGGGGTACCACAAAGGGATCAATGCATTGTTGCTACCTCAGTGAAAGCTCTTTTTATAAAAAAATTCAATGCAGTGGTCCCCCTCTTATAAGGCCACCCCAAATGCAGGCAAAAAGTGGCCTTACAAGAAGGGTGGCCTCTCTCTTGAGAGGGAGAATATAATGGAAATACCATACTTTCTGCACAAGAATGCTGGCCTTTCAAGAGGGGTGGCCTCTGGTGAGATGGGCCTTATAAGAGGGGGACCACTGTATTCAGTATCCATATGAAATCAAAGTAAAATATACATAGTAAAAATAAAATTACACACATGTGAAAACCATAGACTAATACACAATGAGCTGGCCAATTTGCATGTGAGTCTGTCATACTAAAGCTATCTGAATTTTGTTCTTTGTTTTTGTAGAGGTTTGTTGGATTATGATAAGCCTGTTGCAAGTTATTGGCCAGAATTTGCACAGAATGGCAAACAAGATATCACAGTTCGTCAACTTATCAGTCATCAGGTACTTATCTATCTATCTATCTATCTATCTATCTATCTATCTATCTATCTATCTATCTATCTATCTATCTATCTATCTATCTATCTATCTATCTATCTATCTATCTATCTGTCTATCTGTCTATCTGTCTGTCTGTCTGTCTGTCTGTCTGTCTGTCTATCTATCTAGCTATCTATCTAGCTAGCTATCTATCTATCTATCTGGCTGGCTGGCTGGCTGGCTGAGACATGTCATAATCATATGGAACTGGGCATGAATCTGATATTTACACCCTGTTTACAACAATATAAATACCAACCTACATTTACGAGAATATAATTAAATTTTCTTCATAGAACTCTTTGTTTTTACATACATGTATCATTTGTGTCAAACAGATCACAAAACAATGAATTTCTTAAAGCCCAGATAAACCCAAGTTGAACATTATATCACAGGATACTTGTTAAGAATGGGAATATTTTGATGTAAAGATTATGCAGATCATATCAGCAGAAAAAAAAACTATGGTGGCTCTTAGTGTCACATATGTTGTAAACAGGTATGGCCTAGAGGTTGTCCTCTTTACAGCAGTCATGACACAGCAAGACTGGTTTTTAAAACTGACAAATATACCTCTGTTAACTGTATTTAAAGCAATAACACAGCACAACAGTGAGAGTAAATCATTGACTCACTAAACATTCAGTCCCTTTTCAAATTGAAATTTGTTCGTAACATGATTCCCAAGGAATGCAAAATAAAAGATCCCCCCATCATTTCCTATAAATATGGCAACAATATTGGACAAAGTATCATGAATTACAAAAAATTTCTGGCTTCAATTACTCTTGAGGATATCGCAGCAAATCAAAATTGTGACTGTATGTCTAATAGTAAATATTCTAATTTTGTTGATGCACACCACAAACATGTATTTACAGGTAACCTGGATATAATACAAAATTCAGGTTTAAAAGAAATAATGAAAAAAGGTACAAAATTTCGGATATGTCCCAAGTTGAATATTGACAGTATTTTTCAGGATACATGTGATGCACTCGACTCCTACTGTATGAAATGGGCAAAGAAAGAAAAAATGGAATTTCAGAAATTTGAAGGATGGTTATCAAACTTGAAAAGAGTCTTTAGAAATAGAATTTGTCGTTACAAATCCCACATTAAGAATTTCAATACGGTTAATCTAAAACAGCCTTAAGTTTCTAAAGCAGTCAAAGAACTACAAGATAGATTTGTAGTCACTAACATAGATAAGGCAGGTAACAATTTTGGGATCATCTGCAAAAAATATTATCTGGATGTTTTGAAAAAGGAACTTGGTATAAACAATATTTCAGACATAAGAGGAAATGACGTTTATAAATTACACAAACAATCCATTGATAATTTGATTGATGCACATAAAGATGAGATGAAAAGGAATTTTAATATCAAAATTTCTGAAGAGGACTCCTCTATTCCACTTTTGTTCTGGATACCCAAATTACATAAAAACCCTTTTAAATCTAGATTCATAGCTGGTGCTTCAAAATGTACTACAAAGCAATTATCAAAAGAAGTAACATTGTGTTTGACTGCAATTAGGAATCATTTTCGTAAATACTGTAATGCAATTTCTAGAAACTGTGAAATAAATTGTTTTTGGAATATTAACAATTCTTCCGAGTTTGTATCTAAAATCAAAGATGTAAAGGCAAAAAATATCAAATGTTTTGATTTTTCTACACTGTACACAAATCTACCCATAGATGAAGTCAAAAGTTCACTTTCAGAATTAATTAGCAAAATGTTTAAACATAATGGTAAACCATACATAAATATAAATTCATATACAAAGAATGCATACTGGTCACACAATAAATATTCAAAAAGTAACATTAAATCTTACACTGTTGAAACTTTGATAGATGCTATAAAATTTCTCTTGGATAATACTTTTGTTCAATGCGGACCACTGGTTTTTCAACAAATAAAAGGCATTCCAATGGGTAGCAACTGCTCCCCTTTACTGGCAGATTTATATTTAACCTGGCTTGAATTTAAGTATATGAATAAATTGATGAAAAAGGACTTTCAAATGGCTACAAAATTATCAAACAACGCAAGATATATTGATGACATTGCTTGTGTAAATGTACAAAATTTCAATGAAATTGCTAAAGAAATTTACCCAAAAGATATCCCTTTGGAGGGTAACAATTCAGATGGTTTCAGAGATGTATTTTTGGACTTGGATATTCAGGTCACTAATGACAGGTTTTGTATTAAAGTCTTTCACAAAATAGATGAGTTTAACTTTGAAGTAGTTAATTATCCTTTCCCGGACAGTAATATTTCCGATACTATTGGATATAATACATTTTTGTCACAAATTTTGAGATTTGGTCGTATTTGTTCTAAATTTCAGGACTTTGCATCAAGAACCAAATTTATTTACAATAAACTTGAGTCAAGAGGATTCAAAGGTGTACTTTTGATCAAATATTTCTACAAATTTTGCTGTAAATATCCCGAGATGGTTAGAAAGTTTGGCTTCAATAATTTTAGAGATTTTAGACTTGCCTGTTTTGCTACTTAATTTCATCTTTTGACACCATTATGTTTAAACGTTCACCTTTTGGACATTTTAGGCTAGCTTGTTTTCTGTTAGGTAAACCCCCAGGGGCTACAGGTAGCAAGAAGCGGCCTACGACAGTTACAAGCTTGCCTAATTGTACTTGATATCTGGTTAATATTTTCATTGCATTCTTTTGACATAAATACAAAAGACTTCCATTCTTTTCTGACTTGCCCTATAATTCTACTGTTAACATCCAAAGATTATTAGAAAGTCTGGCTGCAATAATCTACAGTTTTTAGACTTGTCTGTTTTGCTACTTAACTTTATCTTTTGGCATCTTTCTGTTTTAATATTCACTATCAGACATTTTAGGCTTACATGTTTTCTGTTAGGTAAACCCCCAGGGGCTACAGGTAGCAAGAAGCGGCCTACGACAGTTGCATGTTTGCCTAATTGTACTTAAAATCCTGTTAAGAAAAAATGTTTTGATAGCATGTTTTTGGTATAAATGCTAATGACTTCCATTCTTTTCTGACATGCCTAAATGCACATTTACTCACTATTAAAAAATTACTCAAAATTGACAGTATTTTCTCAAGTGTCACAAACCTGACACATTAAGTTGACACATTGACTCAGGGTTGGCAGTTAAATAGAGCTTAATTGTTTGAGGAGTAGGTGTCATCATGGAGTTTGTTTTACATCTCTGGTACAGGATGTACATTGTTGCAGTCCTTGTTAGGATTTTCCTTGGTTTGTACAGGTGGTCTAGCTGCAACTGTTTATTTTACAATCACTGGGACTGAATATAATGCCCCAGCTTGTTTCCACTTCAGTTAAACATTGGCGGATGGTTTAACTAGGAAAAGCTGTCCTGCTAGAAAGGGTACATTTTGGTTCAGGGGTAAGTCAAATTGTTCTTATCTGAACCTGTACTATGAAAATTTGGTAATTATGGTTTGTTTGACAGGTATTCTTCTTTGATATGAAGCTCTGCATTTACAAGCAAAACTTCACATATTTAGCTAATTCATCAATTGCCACGTTCATATTTATTCATTATTATGTGGGTTGTCTTTGCTGAATATTTAGCTTAGGCAAGGAGCCGCTACTCAGAGAGACGTGTACGGGTAAAAGGCTCCGAAACATGTCGAGTAGTTACCCGCTGAAGACCCTTTAATTTATTTGGGCTGATACAGCCTATGTCAAAATTTTACAGAGGAACGTGTGCAATATAGACAATAATAATTCCATATATTTACAGGTTAGACAGGGACAGGTTAGCTTATGGAGAGTAAAGAATTCGAACTGCGGAATAGGATATTGACTACTAGGAAGTGGTTCTGGGCAAAAAGACACAAATACAATTCAAGACCACATAATGACATACAATGAATGAAATATTTGTTATCATTGAAATGAAATAACTTTCTCTTGTCAGGGTTCCTTCAGCTTTAAGTAAAATTGAAAGTTGAATCTTCAACCCCAAAGACTAAATTTAATTTTGTAGTTCCTTTTGCTGAAATAACTTTTCTAAGAGCACAATGAGCTACCTGACAGTATAGTACATGTAGTATTGCGTAGATGTTCCTGTTCATGACCATGTGGCTTCCATACCAACTGACTCATCTGAAGTGTGTAAAAAAAGAAAAGCACCAGACAAATTGGTGTGAGTTCAACACATGTGTTCAACACATATTGGCTTCATTCAGGCTGGACTGGCTCATATAGAGGAGAAGTTCTCTGCAAAACTCATCGCAACAAACCCAGGCAAAATGGGACAAATCCTGGCTGGCCAAAAACCAAACTGGAAACCAGGTAAACAAGACAGCAACCGGGTAGAAGCTACAAAACAATTAGCTTAGTGATTTGAAGCAGATAAATCATGCCATGGAGCCTAATGTTTTACACATAACTTGAAAAATGACCAAGAAAATTGATCAGCTGGGGACATGTTACCAGGGCTATTACTATCAGAGACAAACAATGTTATTGTTATGATATTCAAAAAATCATCAGCCCAATGTGAATACAATATTCCGTTCATATTGAAGATTCTGAAGATTGAATGGTCAAATGTTTATTTCATGGGACAATGTATGTATGTATGTATGAATGTATGTATGTATGTATGTATGTATGTATGTATGTATGTATGTATGTATGTATGCATGTGCCAAAATATTGCCTTCATTTTTGGCTCCGCTAACTTGTCAGTGAGCTGAGAATCATGTCCATTGTCTGTCTGCTTGTCATCCCTCCATCCATAATTCACATTTTTACTGACTTCTCCATAACCAATAACCAAATCCACTACAAGTTTTGTGGGGCTATATGTTTGGTGTGTCTCTGTCATTTTTTTTTTTTCAAATGGTCTTTAATATATTTTTGTGGCTTTTATTGTTCATTTTTTGTTCATTTTTTTCTTTTCTTGTTTTTGTAAAATCTTTAAAAAATCTCCAAAACTGTTAGCCAATTGCTTCAAAATTGCACAGGGACACTTGTGGAGACCGTAACACCTTAAGTTGTTGGACAGGCAGTGATGCAATTTTTTCATGATTTTTTTGTGTGTTTTTGGTTGGTGCCCCAATTTTGTTTTCTATCATTAGCTAAATTTTTTTTTTTTTTTGTTTTTTTTTTTTTTTTTTTGGAGGGGGGTTGTTGGGGTTGGGTTTTTGTTTGTTTGTTTGTTTTTTTGTTTTTTGTTTTATTTTGTTTTATTAATTTATTTTTTTTTTGATGTTGCTTTTTTGACCTCTTTTTCAAAACTGTCCATTGCATTGTGCTGAAACTTATTCATGTTTTCTTTGTGGCAGGGTAAAACAAACTTGTTCACCAGGTGGCATTACACCAGATCCCTGATTTTAAACAAAATTTTTGATCCAGGTCCTTATCGGTTGATGTAGTCATTCTTATTTACTGCTATGTAAGTCAATGGGGATTACAAGGGTAATTGACATTTTCAGCTTTTTCTCCAAAATTTTGTCAAGATGTGCTTCAAAGTTGGTGGTTTGGTAGCACAAATGGATGTTTACTAAATTTATTCAAGTGGTCACAACCAGTGATTTTACATATTATCTTTTTTCAGGGGTGGGGTGGGAGGTCATTTTTTGGCAAAACATTATTCTCAGAAACTGCTTGGCCAATTGCTGCAAACCTGTAGGGTATACAATATGGGTGACCTTGACCTCATTCATGAAGTCACAGGGCCATTTGCTTATTTTACTGTACCCATGATAACTTGAGAACCATTTGAGCTAGGACTAATGCTGATGGTCCTCTATGTGGGCCAGATTTACACAATACATGAATGACATTGCTTCTTTCTCAAAGTCGCACAGTTCATGAATTTCTCTTGAAAACTATTTAAGGTAGGACTTTGACTATTGAGCCAGTAATTTTATGCATGACAGTCTTCAAAAAAGGTGACATTGATCCTATTTTAACGTTCACAGGACCACTTCAGTTTGTGGATCCAAGGTCAGCTGAGCACAGGACTGTCATAGTCCTCTTGTTTTTATTCTTGCCCTTGTTCTTGTTTTTATTTGGAACCGTATATTATGATTTTCATAGAATTATAAAAATAAATATAGCTTGGAAACATTTTTTAATTCTTGTACGATGCATTTTTGTTCAAATAATTAAAAAAAGTGCAATAAAATTGATGATGCATATAATCAGATAAATCTGTCAACAGCGATGAGAGAGTCTGTGAAGTTAAATCGGAAAACTTTTGAACTGTCAATTTTGGATTCGAATAGCAAAGGGATAACATGATATACCAAGACTGTTTACAAGATTCGCAAAATTTCATTTATTTTTAATACAATATGTAAATATGTATTCTTGTTATTTCTTTTCATATAATTTTGAATAAAAGTCTTGCAGCAAAGCAAGAAAAAAAATTCCCATACCTTGTACATGTATAATCTTTTTGTCTCAATATTTTGAGAAAGAGTAAAATTCAAGTACACTATTAGCAGGTGATTAGCTTGAAAAAGAAGTAGGTATAACCTTGAAGCTTGTTACGATTGTCAGGAATGCAACATTAATGGGGAAAGTTTTATCATGAAACTTCTCAAGACTGTGGGTTCACTCATTCCCCTTAAAACTTTTGTACATTCTGCAGGTTCAGCACATGGTTACCATGGCATAACACATGGGCTCTACTTGGATCAGATCGTACGCCGTGTGGATCCACAACACAGGGACCTAAGTCAGTTCTTTGCAGAAGAAATTGCCCAGCCATTTGGTATGTTGGTGTTGTGTGACCTGGTTTTTATTTTGTCTATTTATTTACTTTCTTGTGTTTTTTTATTTAAATGTCCGTGTATTGATTAATTGATTGATTGATTCATTCATTCATTCATTCATTCATTCATTCATTTATTTTGGGGTGCAGTTTATAATGGATGTGAGAAAATCTTGCAAGACCCATTACTTTCAGTGGGTGGAAGAATATATTACAGCTTACAATGTATTTCCATGTTATTCATGGGAGGAATGTCAAACTCTTGCAGATGGGACTGTAGGGAATGGGCCTACGTTTGTAGATCAGTGTCAGGTCCACAGTATATATATGTAATTTTCTGGCATTGCTCAGACAGAACTCTAATGCTTCAAGTATATAAAAAGGTGTTTGACTCCTATATTTAAAAAAAAAAGACAACAGCAAGTGCTTGCAGTGTACAGGGCTTCATGTTTGTAGACATTTTAACAAGTAATCAGAGGGAGCTGAATCCCATGTGCACTGAAATCATGGAGTCCAGATATCTGGCATCCTACCTAGAATCACAGACCACAAATGCTGGCCAGGGTCACTGGTATATGAGTTCACTGCCAAAAATTCAGAATTTTTATCAGTAGAAAATGATGTGTATATGTAATCAAACAAGACTTCCAAATTATGAGCTAAATGACAAAAGCAAGTAGCTGTGGTGGTTATAAGGCTTCAGTAGATAGATGGATGGATGGATGGATGGATGGACGGACGGACGGACGGACAGACAGGTGGGTGGAAGGGTAGGTATGTAGGTAGGCAGGTAGATAGTTTTTTTTTTTTTGTCCAGGAACTTACCAGAAGTTTAGGGCTGAAAGATTAACTTTAATTTAGAGAACAAGGCTTTCAAAATGTGCCAGAATGCTTTTGACATGGATTCTTTCTTTTTTTCGTTCTTTTTCTTTTTTAAAGTAGATTTAATTTTGTAATATGATGCTGCCATCTGTTATAAAAATTTGTCAATTAGATCAAATAAAAATTGGAAAAAATAATATTATTTTAAACATGAAACAGATTTTTTGCAAATAATTTTGCATCTTTATAATAAATGTATATAAAATCCATTGCTGACTTGACAATAGCGTTTTGTTTAAATGTGAGAGTGTTATTGATAAACTATGATTGAAATTCTGTTCCCAGAAATTATTGTTGTTTCGAAATGTAATTATTCCACTGCTATTCATTTTTTGTTGAAGGTATAGACTACTTCATTGGACTTCCAAAAGAGGAGAATTACCGCTGTTCTCGACAAGTGGGGTTAAATTTGTTTTCGTTACAGACCCTTCTTGCGAGACGCTACTGGAGAATTGTGTGGAAATTCTTTTTTGATGCACAATCTCTACCTGTCAAAGCAATATTAAACCCACCTGAGTACATGCAGGTAATATATTCTTTTTTTTCCTTATGGGGTAGGGTGCAAGGGGTTGAGGGGATATTTATTCAGATCAGGATTCTTTATTCTGGGCACATTGCATCAGAGGAACATCTGGAAAGTTTGTTGAAACAGTCCTTCACAGAAAGTTGGATCAGGCCCTGGAAGAACGAGTTAGGACAAATTGTATGAATTCACTTTCAGAGAAAATAGTTATACATGTGAGCACATCCCAAGGAGATGAGGTCATGGCAGAGTGTATGCATGTACATTTAAATTAGGACAAAATGATAATGATTTTAACAGACATATATACTCAACAAAATCCTGCCTCCAAAGAAAACAAGTCTCTATGTTCAGTTAGCAGAGATAAAATCTGTTCTTATCCATCGTCCATCTATCAGGTAGACTGAACAACGTTATTCAGAAACCATTATTATGGAATGCTATGATTTTACACACACACTTCCCAGGTGGCTTCTGCCAACTTTGCAAAGGAGATGATGATGGTGATTCAATACATTTTCTATTCATGATTTTTTTTTAATTCATTTTTTTCCTCTCAGGAAGTACTTGGCAAATTGCTTACATGTTGCATGTAGGGTTACCTGGGTTTTAACTCTCTTACCAGGATACAGGCTAATATGTCATTCTGACCTCCCAAGTTCATTCATGGACACTAAAACATGTAAAAGAAACCCCATATATATTTTCTTTTTAATGTTTAATAGTAATCATTGGCCTAGGATTCACTGTTGCCATGATATAAGCCAACCTACATAGACTTATTACTCAGCTGGAAGGACTGATGGCAGTTACATGTATAACACCTTTGGTACATGTGTAAATAAATTCACCAAGCAACTAGGCAGACTAAGCACACAGAAAAAAACCAGAAGGATTATGATGACCCTGTGCTCTGCTCAGTGGAATCTGTTGCACCTGCAATTGCAGATTTTACTGCCCTCTAGATGTACTGTATTAACATGATTAGTGCTCACAAAATAGTAGACCAAAATGTGATATAACCAAAAAACAAACAGTATGCAATCTGACCTTTCAAGGTCACTCACAGTCAAAATGAAGAACACTAAAAGAAACCCTTTGAGTACTTTCTTGCTTGCTATCTTTAGTAGTTATTGAGGGCCCAGGACTTTCCTGTTAATGTCTAACATTGAGCCTTAGATCCACCATTACCAAGCTATAAGCCAATATGTCAGATTTGCTGCATCAGAAAGAAAACAAAATCTTGAATTGCACTAAATACTTTATATGCTTCCTGTCAGAGTCTCTAGTCACATACTGCCAATACCAAGGTGATAATGATCAACTTCCTGATTGGTTTATGAGGCCATGAGAAGGGTGACAGTGCACCGTTGTTAACATGACTATATTAAGCAAAATCTTGTTGCCAGGGGGCAGACCAAGTATAGTAGAGGTGATATGGAACTTGGTCTGCATTGGAGGCAGACAGAAGGGGAGAGTCTTTGATTCCCTGCAGACGCTATCCGCCTGTAATGAAAAATTAACTGTAAATAACCCAAAGGTCTGCTTATATATACATACTTGCATGTGTGCATGCAGGCATATGTACATACATGCATACGTACATACATACATACATACATACATACATACATACATACATACATACATACATACATACATACATACATACATACATACATGTACATAGAGAGCAAGAGAGAGAAAAAAGGCAGAGAAAAGAACTTCAAGGAAGAAAGAAAGAGAGAGAGAGAGAGAGAGAGAGGGGGGGGAGAAAGAAAGAAAGAAAGAAAGAAAGAAAGAAAGAAAGAAAGAAAGAAAGAAAGAAAGAAAGAAAGAAAGAAAGAAAGAAAGAAAAGTTACACTTCTGTTAATTATTAACCCTTGTACATGTAGTTTTACTTCTATTTGTCAAGGATGGTCTAGAGAATAACCCTGAGTTCAGGTCACTGCCAACAGCATCAAGTCATGGCTATGGGACAGCAATCAGTATGGCCAAATTCTATGGGTTACTGACAGACCTAGATAATGTGGACAAGCAGAGGATATTGTCTGTCCATTTGGTAAATCAGTTATCAGAGCCAGAGACATCAGGAATGGACCTGTGTCTACTGATGAATTTAACATATGGTCTAGGGACTCTCGTGAGACGTGCACCACATGTATGTTATATCAACTTTATTGATTACATGTTTATGTATGTATTGTTTCATTAGATATTCAAAGTATTTGTGATAATATACTCAGGAGAATACAAAAGTAAACAGTCTTATTGGTTTAACATTAAGGTCATATGAATATGAAACACTGCAGAAATATGATGCATAATTATTGGGTTGCATAACATGGCCCTAAAGAGCCAAGTTTTTGGTCCAGTGCAAAGTAGAAAAAGAAAAGTTGCCTTGGAATTGAAATAAGGTCAATAACATGCCAGGCATTGTGCCCAATATTAATGTGCACACGGGGTTTAAATCTTTCAGTTCCAAGTTTTGGATCGAGTCAACAGCTTTCCTTGGCATGCTTCAGGTGTAATCCACAAGTGCAGTGAGGAAAGCTGTTGACCTGTCACATAATGTTATCTTGAACAAGAGGCATGCTGATACTTGAATGAAAGGTCCCTTCAGAGGGAATATGAATCTAGTGTCCTTAGTGCAATTGAGAGCAGTTCGCCTTTAGTCACAGGTGGCGCTAAGGAGTTGAGGGACCAGCAGGCAGCATCTTGGACATCAGTGAGAGTGTTCAAAATGCAAGAACTGGGAATAAGTCTGACAGATTTTTTTCTTTTTTTTAGATTTATTGTTATGTTTCTTTGAGAATGACACATTGTGTGATGTTGGAAGAGGCAGACACAATAGATATATAGAAAAGCCTCTCTGAAGAATATTTGAAAGTCTGAAACTCTGTACAATGGCCAATTTGTCCTACTTAGTTAAGTGCTTAATGTTAAGAAATGAAAGTCTTAAAATTCTTATTCTAATAGCAGTTAATTTGCCATCTTTTCACAGTAGTCCTTTGTAAGGCCACAAGTTCAACAGAAGTGTCAAAGTGGTGGGCTAAGATCGAGGGAGGGCCTCTTTTGCGGTTGAAAATATCGGGGGCGGCAGGTATTCTCTTGCTCGTACATGTGCTGATCTCTATGTAAAGTTTCACTTTCATTTCTCAGGGTGCCTTTATGTTTGGAGCTCCAGGTGCAGGGGGCCAGATGGCTTATGGAGATGCTAAGTACCAACTTGGCTGGTCATACGTCACAAACTATCAGTCAATATATGCAATGGGAGATGACCCCAGATATTTAGCTGTAGAAAAAGCAATATATGAGTGTGCGGAAGAAGAGGAGAAGAAAACAAGGACTTGAAGTGACAAATAATTACTAGGCCATTTGGGGGCAAACTTTGATTTGTTGCAGTGTGGTGCATCATATTGCCTGTAGGTGGCACTGCAGGTAGCTTACCCCTGGTATCCTGTTGCATGTGGAGATATCTGGGGGATAAACAAAACCTGTTCCATTCATTGGTTCAAAATGTCACATGACACAGAAAGCAGGTGCTGGCACCATGCAGAATAATGTATCAAACATTCCCTATTTCACATTCCAAGGAAATGAAGAAGTTATCAACAGTTATTCATCGTGATGAGTTTATACTCTGGAATGGTCATACCTGTGGATGTCAATTGGTAATACCTACAGAAATCAAAGAAACCTTATCAATGAATTAAAGTGTCAAGAGGTGCAAAGAGACACATTACGTGGAACGTGGGGGTGCAACATTTTATTCATGTACATTTAATTCGATAGTTTACAATTTTATCCTGACGTTGATCAAATAAGTGTGTTTTATTACAGTTTTTTTTGTGCTTTTTGTTTTTATATTTATCTTATTTTTTTTGTCCCTGTTTACTCCAAGCTCTGTTATCAGATGAATATAAAAGTTAAAGAATTGTGAAAAAAATTTAATCAGTTCCCAGTTTTGTCAGAAATGTACAGTTCATATCTTCACCATCTTCATGTGAAAAAAAAATACAGTGAAAACTTGTAATAATGACACTCAGATATCTGACATATTTGATGTAATGTCACAAAATTTCATGGGAAAAGGTTTATTGTCTTTGTTATTGGACTCCTTTATCTGACATATTCAGTTATCCGACACATTTCGTAGGGACAGATGGTGTCATTATAATTAGTTTTCACTGTATTGCTAAAATAATGACTGATCCAGAAATAAGCAATACAACATGTCTGGTTCTTATAATCTGCATTTGTCCTGCTCAGAAAAAATTACATGAATAGTTATTCATCGTTATTTATTTCATACAGTAAAACATGTAATTAATATTGACATGATAACTGACTTCAACAGAGCCAAACTAGTGCTGTTGTTTATTTTGTCACACATAGGTGATGGATTTGACACAAAATCAATAAAATGTGTCCTTTTCGTATGTTTGTGTTTTTAATTTCCATGTAATATTTGAGTTATTTTGTAAATATTTGCGCACATTGTTGAACAAACACTTAATGTTGATGTTTGTATATGTATAAAGCTCTTTAATTTGTATATAGTTGCAAGATATACTGCCAATGTTTTATTAGCTCTGCTGACCATAGGTCACAGAGCTTTTGCAATCATACATGTCTGTCCATCCATACATTTGTCTGTAAACTTTAGTTTGTGAACATGATACAGTCAACAGCTTTATGTTAGCCCCATATAACTTTCAGGACATAGCACATGTATGGAAGTCTAGGTCAAGTTTAATATTGGTGGTGCCACCTGCAGTATTATGTAAAAAGAAAATTTTGAGAATGGTGTTTTGCAAAGTGTTAAAATTCCCACATCATCTTGAAACTTGTTGGGAATATTGATATGACAAAAAAAGCAGCAACACAACAAAATTTGGTGGTACCACCTACAGTAGTATAAAGATATGGACCGAAAGGTGTTGAAGACAGGTTAAATTTGTTTTGTTGAGTAAAAAAAAAAAAGGGGGGGGGGCTAATGATATCAAATGTACTGCAGTTTTGTATCATATGAAGTTTTATGTTGCATAATATAGGTGACATTGACCTTTCTCAATGTCATGGAGGGAATGCATAGGAAAAGAGTTTGTATACTACAGTCCCAAAACTTGTGTACATGTATCAATATACCGTTACAGAACCATTTTAGAGACAAAAAGTCTATGACATTTATAATCATGGTGGCACCACTGGTATTATGAAATGGAACTAGCACCACAGGTGTAAAAAGTACATTAAAGTCAAATGGAGATGCTAAATAACACCTAGTATGCATTGGACCAATGCAGAGACTCCAACCCTCCTGTTTTCAACGGGAGATTTCCCATATTTTGTCCTTTTTCCAAATTCTCCCGTTCTCCCACTTAGAATATGTTTTCTCCCGCCCAGATATAAAAATGGATGAGTTGAAAAAAAATCACCAAAATACACCATTTTAACTGATTTTTTTTTCAAAATTTTCTCACAGCAAGAGGGGGCACTGCCCTCCCCGACCCATCCCCCAGCACAGTCGCTGCGCTCCGTCACGTCTCCAGTTTCAATAGTACTCCAGGAGGGAGAATCTCCAGTTTGTATGAAGCTGTGGGTTGGAGTCTCTGCCAATGGCCAAATTTTAATAAATTATGAACTACCCTAGAAATTATTTTGAAGGTCAAGAAGGACATAGTAAAGGATGCTAAATTCTACATTTTGAGAAAGGCTAGCAATAAATGTACCACAAATGTGTATCATATAAAGAAGTTTTAAATAACAGAATGTGTTCACCGTGACCCACTTTTTCAAGGTTATGGAGAGAACAGCTATCAGGAAATTATTTCTTTTTTGCTATGGTCATTACCCTTAAGTACCAAATCACGAAGTCCTTTCAGTCTTTTGTCAGTCCAGGGATGTGCAATATTCCATAATATGGGTGACCTTGGCCTACTTTCTCAAAGTGATGGAGGGAATGCATGTTAGGAAATGATTTTATTATGATGCCCGTAACATAATAACTTGAGACAGAACTGCAAAACTTATACCAAATATGCATATTAAAGGCCGATGGTCGAATTTTGTTACATGTGTGATCTTGACATATTTTTCAAGGTCATAAAGCACTTAAGAAAAGGACACTAAATTTGATATATTGATAAAGAATAAGGGGAATGATACCAAATGTACCAGAAGATATTTGGTCATGTGGAAGTTTGATGTTGCATCAAATGGAAGTGACCTTGATTAATTTCTCAGGGGCATGGAGGAATTGCACTCAGGAAATTATTTTTTGATGATGGTCATCAGCTTTATGGCAACAGAGCATTAGGCCCATAGGCCTCTTGTTATGCTACAGCAATCCCTCTTTTTGAGAGACCACCCCTAGGGCAGGTGTTAAAATGGTCACATAAAAAGGGTGGTCTTTCATCAGAGGTAAAGTAACCTGAAAGAAACAGACTTAAAGACCTGGTAAATGTGACTTTAAAAGGCAGGTGGTCTATCAATGGGGTGGTCTGTCAAAAGAGGGACTGCTGAATTTATTTCTGAAAGGGAAAGGCGTGACAAAGGCCAGTCGTGGTGGGAATGCACAGCAATGGTCCAGGCATAGTCCAACCTGTGAGGTTCACCACAGACTGACACTTCAAAGGTGCTATATAGCACTGTGCAACCTTCAGTTTTGCCTGCCGTAGTCTCGGTGTTGGGAGACCACTGCAAGGCACAGTGGTGGTTTTTCCTTTCCAGCTACAATAGCATGTAAAGGATAGTGTTGTGTCTTTGTACAGTGGTCTTAAAAAATAAACAGCCTCTAATTGGAGGGGTCTCTGTAGATAGTTGAAAGTTTTTTTACCAGAGCAGAACAAACAAATTTTTTTCTGCTAGCCCCTGTGATAGGACATCAGGTGCAAAAACCACAGTTCACCTGGTAAACGGGTTTCTGTATTTAGCACTGGTTGACCCAGAACCAGTATGTTGACTTTCCTTATATGGGAAATAAACATTTCAAACACAGGTTTGAAAACTGAAGTTACGTGGTAACGAAATTGAAACTAGGCTGTAGTCCATAGATGCGCATGCATACGTACACAGCGTAGCAACGTATTTGTTACCCCTGACTATATATGTGGAACACTGAAATCCCTGTCAGTGCCTGATGAGACCTAGACAGGTCGAAACGCGTCGCACAGTTCCAGTTGCCTCTTCTTGGCTACTTGCTTTGTCTAAATCGCTCTGTAGATAGGTACCACTGTAGTTATTTCTCATGATGTTTACATAATATTGTTCATTATCCATTTTATTGCCCTTTACATGCAGGTATAAGAGTAGAGAGTGACAGAGACGTGAATGAAAATGCTTCACAAAGCTTTGATAATTGCAACAAGACAGTCATGCAATCTTGATGTGTATTGATGTTCATGTGCATGAGATTTATCTTGTCTGAAAACATTGGTGAAGATGTAGTTCAATCTTCAGTAACATATTGGTATTGTTGAACAAAACCATATTTGTCTTGGATAAATCTGTAATGACATAGTATGTGTATTACACGTTGTATAATTTATTACATATTGGGCTTCATTGGTGTAAACTTGTCAATTACACATGTGTAATACCAAAACCTGCATGAAAGGCATATATTCATACACAAAAGAAAAAAGCCAACAAGTTGTTCATTGCTATTTACATTTTTATTCCTGTAAAATATGAAATATTTCTAAGCAGCTTGTGGAAGGAAAACATGTATGTGTCGTGCACATGAACTGTTCTGCCGTAGTTTGGGTCAATTTGTACTGACGTTTTATTTATTTTTTTTTTTTTTTATTTTTTTTTTTTTGACTTGGGTAAGACCACAGTAAAAAATAGTTATGTTTACTGTGGACCTCATGCCAAAATAAGTCCAGTAGGGAGGGATTTTTTTTTTTTGAAGAGTGCTGCTTTCTACCAAGGTAGGACATCACATTATGCTGGTATTACAGATAAAATCGCACATTTTTACATAACCCCAAAACATGGCAGAATGAGATTTTACTACAAGTACCTGACAAACTCAAATGATTTTTCAAGTTGTACCTTACATGCAAGTGACGAGAGGATGTCAGGTATGTTTATTGTAGTTATACATGTACATTGTTTTAATTAGTGCACGTGGGGGTTTTTTTCCTTTTTTTTTTTTAATTGATATACTTTTCAGACAGGCCTGGATAAAAGCCTCCTTGCTGGCCATGAAAAAAATCCCCAAAGAGATCCATAGGAAACAATATTCATTTTTATTTTGGCCTTACACACTCAGATTCATACAGCCAGGTATGGGAACTGAAAGATTGGATATATTTTGAAAGAGTAATAGAGGAACCCATTCTCATACCATCATCCTCTCTGGGTTCCCAGGTACTTACAAAATTACAATATACATAATTAGCTTCAGTTCTGAATCTTACTGTGAGCATTAACAGTACTATACTGTGAAAAAGGTCATCAAATGTAGAATTTTTTGTCTGGCTTAGTCATTAAGAGGTTGGGGGCTGTACTGGAAAGAGCATGGTATACATCATGTGGAAAGTTGTTAGACAACTCGGTCATGCTTTTGGATCCAATAAATCATGTCAAACCTACATCATGGGTTGAAAAGGGTATTGTGTTGCAATTTTAGCAGTTAAATGCATCATGGACAGAGAGAAGTTAGACAGACATAATGTATGAGAAGCCACTGTATAGTACAGTTGAGAAAGTGAGTGATTTGATGAAACACGAGGAAGTGGTGGTCATAGTACCAAAAGTATAGCTAAACTTCTAAACTTGTTTTACTCATTCCATACCAGTCCCTGATTTTTCTGTATATTTACCTAGGTTTAAGATGAGAGTTGCATATTTAAATTCTTCATGATAAGAGTTTTCCTTCAAGTACCAACATGCCTATAATCATAAGTCAGTGGTTCTGGCACTGCCTGGCAAGTCATGCTGCAGCTGCCACAAGGGCAATCTGTAGCATGACTTGCCAGGAAGTGCAAGAACCACTGACGAAGGCCTGTGACCATAGTATGGAATGAGTTCATACATTGCAGAAAAAAATCTACTTCTGTAAGAGAACTTTTCTCTGTATTTCAAATTAACAAACAAATAAAGAGTAACATAAAGAGCACAACCAGCCACTGGGTCACAGTAACTGCATATAGTTAAAATTACACATTCAAAGGCAAAATGTTTAAAACGTATAATTCTGTGGTGCTTAGAGGCCTGGTTAGTGATGTTTGAATATGTCTGTTGGGGGGTGGCATGTTCTGTAACATGGCTTAACTCTTTCAATGCTAAGTTTGGGACTGAGTCAACAGCTTTACTCAGTGTGCTTTGGGTGCATTGCATCCAGAGTGTTCGGAGGAAAGCTGTTAAACCTGACCTGTATATTCCCTGGAAATATCGGCATGCTGGTACTTAAATGAATGAGGTTTTCACAAGGATTATGAATCTAGCATCCTTATTATAATTAAGACCAGTCTGTCTTATGTAGACTTCAGTCACAGTTGGCATTGAAAAAGTTTATGTGCAAAAAAAGAAAATTCAAAACAAGCATATATAAGACTGGACATTTGTGTAGTTGAATTTTATGGTGCAATCTCTGCCTGGCATGGAGACATTGTGGTTTGAAACCTGGCTGTTCCATGGTCAAAAAGCAAAATATATTTTTTGGTGCTCCTTTGATGCTGGTGGACTTACTTTGTGTACGGTCAGACTGTCTCTAATCTGGGACAACTTTGAACACAGTACAGTAATTGTACCTTACACTTAAATACAATAAGGTGGGCTGTGTTGATTGTGTCATTCACACACACTTACCTGCATTGAGCTATTCTTGTTTCATTGCTTTTTAGAATGGGGATTTGGTACAGTGGATATGACCATTCCCCATTTGTGCAGGGTGGTTAGCACCAAAGCTTGGTGGTTCAAGACCCAGCCATTCTGATGTCAAAAGACAAACTACTTGTTCTGGGGAATGCAGTTACTGTTACTGAATGAGTGAATCACAGATCATACGTGAAATTTATTGTGCAGTCACTATCTTGAGTGGAGATACCGTTATGCTTGTTATGGGAGATGAGAAACTGTGATGAAATGAGTCCAGTTTGGATCAGGCATTCACGTGATTATCTCACACACTAGACCCTTTTCAGAGATCATGCATGGTTAATTCATTATGTCATAATCAGAGAAAACTACAATCATCATTTTTATAGGAAACTGGCTAAAAATGTTGCAAGTACCTGCATGTATATGTTGATGGAATGTCTGCCATAATTCTATAAAAGGTTGAATAAAGAGACCAACAAAATTTTCGAGGTGCTGCTGGGTTTTTTTTGTTTTTTGTTTTTTTTGTTAAGGGCCCACCCCATGGGGGGACCCTTTATGTTTTCGGGTTGTCTGTCTGTCCAGATGTCCATCGGGATGTCCATCCAGATGTCTGTCCAGATGTGCACATTCTCATCCGGATGTCCACCTACATGTCTGTCCGGACGTGCACATTCTCACCCAGATGACCGTCTGGATGTCTGTCCAGATGTGCACATTCGCATTAACATGATATATACAGAATGCCTCCATCAAAAAGCATTGACTGTAGGGTATGCCCTAACGAGCATGTAATTAGGTGGCATTCTGTTGAGATCGCAGTAATGGGAATGTGCATCCGGACAGACGGACAACCCAAAAGCATAAAGGGCCCCCCCATGGGGCTGACCCTTAATTATTCCTATGAAACTTTAATTGGAGCATAATACATGGGAGCATTCTGGAGATATCATGGTAAAAAGCCCTAATGAACATTTAATTAAGCTGCCATTAGCTCAAATTAGGTCATGGTGACAGCAAAATCTAATTCTAATAAATGCTGCTTAACCAGCATATAAACTCAGCTGACTTGTCAGTCAGGTGAGCTAAAGATACAAAACCAATAAAAACAAGACATGTTTGTAAAATCTAGATGTCCCTGTACCATCATTATGTTCACCCTCATTACCCTGTTGATAGTACAGAATGGCACACTCATGACCTTGGGAAGTGGATGTAGAAACCAAATTCACTAAAGTGGCCTTGGGACCTTCCCTTCTTTGAAGCTAATCTAGCGCTAATAGATGACTATAGTCATCTTCAAAATAAAGCTTTGGTTAAAAAAAAATCTGCTTATTAATTCAATTATTAAGCAGAAACCAAATTCTGTGATGTGGCTGTGTGACCTTGGTAATTGACTCAAGGTCACCCATTTCAGAAACTGATCTAGCTCTTATAGAAGGCTATATTTATGTGCAATATGAAAGCCCTAGGTGAAAAACATCTTAAGTTATCATGCAGAAGCCAAGTTCCAGTAAGACTCTAGATAGTGACCTTGTGAATGTGGTCAAGGACATGCATCTTCTAATCTGACCAAGCCCTAATTGAGGACTATTATCATGTAATACTGAAGTTATAACTTAAATTCTGAGTTACAATGCAGAAATCCAAGTTCACTAAAGTGACCTTGTGACCTTTGAATTAAGGTCAAGGTCGCCCATCTTCGAACTTGACCTAGACCTGGATGAGGACTATAATCCTGTGCAATATACAGGTCCCATCATAAGAACTTTTAATAGTTACTGTGTGTAAACCAAAACTTATTACAGTATCTTCCTGACCTTGGAAACAGGGTCAAGATCAACCACCTTCAAGCTTCACTTAGCCCTTATACTGGAATATATACCTGGGCACTATCAAAGTCCTATCTCAAAAACTTCCTGAGTTGTGGTGCGGAAACCAAGGTTTCTACTGACCAACCTACTGACATGAGCAAAGCTATATATATGCCATGCCTTCTTCGAAGGGGGCCATAAAAATTATTCTGTACAGGTATTTGATAAAGACGCCGTAATTTCAAACTGACAAAACTTTTCACATCTCATACCACTTTCATTCAGGCACAACAAATGCAGGTTGTCACAACAAAAAACATAATCCGAAATACCAGCAGGGAGACCTTTCTCAGCAATCTTTTTGGATTTTACATATTAGAATTATCAAGTGTCTGTGTGTGTGTGTTACTTTTTAGGTTTACTCAGTTTTTCCACATCATCCAAGCAATAGAAAAACTAAAATGTTACAAACTTAGCAGACTTTATGACTGAATTCAAATAATATTGTGCTGAAAAAGACCTTCCAACTTGTACGCATATTAAAACAAAGCATTTTTTTTTTGGTCAACTTCAAATGTGGTCTTTATTAGGAATACTACCCCATCGTCATACCACAAGACTGCTGGTTTCATCCCAAATACAAAGGCACAAGTGTAGACAATATAAAATATTCTTCACCACTACTTCTAGATTTCAAAATATTTAACCACAACTCACAGTGTGTAATCTGTTCAGTGCAGCCATATTATTCATTTGTTTATTTGTTTTAGCAGCAAACAGTCTGCTATTGTATACTATATAAGTACATTTTAACTTAGTTTTCAAAGTCTACATGAAGAGATCAAAGACTGCTAATCACACCGTATGTAACTGATTATCCATTTGAGACCACCATGTGATACCCCCTTCCCATTTAGATCACCTCTTTTGTGTTCTGATTTTGTTTCCCATATTGAGACCACTTTCCAACTTTTTTTTTTCATGTCCTTGATTGGTTTCTGCATAGGAGACTTCATCCAGTACAGTTGATTGGTCTCAACTGATTTCAAAGGTTGATTTGAATAGTATTCCTTCCTGTCTACCCGGTATATGGTTACAAAACATATCTGTGCCACATTATGGGAACTTTTTTTAAAAAAACTGGTTTGATAAACGTGTGATCTAAGAACTGTGATTTGGGCCATCACTAAAATGTCAGCCCAGATATCCTGCCCTAGCTGTGGTACTGACAAGTTACTGAAAACAAGGCTAAGTATAAATGCAGGATGTACATTCAAAGTGACATTTGTCATGGAAATAAAAAATTAAAATGTCCTGATGGGAAATTGTTCATTTTCATAAATTCAGTCAGAAAAGTACCACCCTACCCTGACCCACATGACACTTCAAGTTTATACCAAAAAACAAAAAACAAAAAAAAAACAAAAAACAAAAAACAAAAACAAAAAAAGAAAAATTATTTCCCTGCAACATCACCTTTTTTTATAATAAATTTTCTCATTGATATATAATCCAGATTTTCTTCCCTGTGAAACTCCATTTGACTTAGATTTTTTTTTTTTTTTTCTGAATGACAGCTGAATCAAATTATGTTTTACCTTGGATGACAAATTCTGAGGTGTAATGATCACTTTGAAACTTGACAGGTTTTCCCCAATAGTAAGAAACTGTGATTGGTGGCCTTCGAATCCCAGTATTTTAGGGTCCACTGTGAATGTCAAACTACCTTGGTTAATTCTCTCAGAGACAGATTAGCACCTAATAATAATGTCTTTACCACTGTACTGTTGCGAGCCATGAATATATTCAATCCTAAAGCATTTTACATCGGTGGTTGAGCCACATCTGCACAGATATCTGAATACAAAATATTATCATTACCCAATTCTGCATGATGGTCTACAATAAAGGTCAACGGTACATAATAAATAAATCTCTTGATGCCAATAGGGAAGACAAAACTATCCACAAAAAGCACCTAATGTTAGACAAATACAATATAAAACTATACCATATATAAATTGTTCATCTACAAAATGCATGCAAACTGTATACCCAGCCTAAAAAAAATTCTATGAAACTGTCACTCCGAGTACCTTAAATGAAGCCATTTCCTGCAAAAAAAAGGCTTAAAAGTTCCAGTTTATTAATGATGTATTCTTTATATATGCCAAAAATAAGAGTTGTTGATCTTAGCTCATGAGCAGGCATGTCTGACAAAAATTCAAAAAGTGAATAACTACAAGGTTAATCACCCCCAGCTTGCAAGAGACAAGATAATGTTAAGATTCTGTGCACCAAATTCACATCAGACTTTTGATTTTCGTACATGTACTTTCATTCAAAGTGTCCATGCACTTATAAGTGAATGAATAACATGCCTGCTAGATATTCAATCTTAACTTTACAAATCCATTTAAAAAATTATTGCATAAAAATTGGAGTCTCAAATTTATTTCTGTTAAAAGCAAACTCATTTATTTGAATATATATATATATATATATATATATATATATATATATATATATATATATATATATATATATATACACATACATACATACATACATGTATATAATATATATAATGTGTACCACAGTGGTACCTGCTGTAATGAGCACCACCTATGAGAGACCATATCTTACTCTTTCAGTGCCACTTTTTGGGCTTAGTCAACAGCTTTTCTCGGTGCACTTCAGGCACAATGTGCTCAAAGCACGCCAAGAAAAGCTGGCGACATGGGCTGTTACATTCTATGCAACTACAGGCATGCTGGTATTTGATTGAAAGGTCTTTTTACATGGAACCTGAATCTGGCCCTCTTCTTGTTATCCAGAGCAGTTCCTTTTAAGTAGTTCAACTGAAGTCACAGCTGGCACTGAAAGAGTTCAGATTGCTCTTTGAATACACTATTAAATTTCTTTGTGAAGTTTCAATTCATTTGAAGACAATCTGCAGTATAAGACCACTTTCTGGTGGCAAGAGGCGCCATCTAAAATACTGTTTCTTATTAAACTATGACCACCTCAAACACTAAAGTAGTCCCTGTCACATGAGACCACCCCCTCAAAAAGACCACCCTCTCATGAAATCTGCTTTCCAAAGTGCAGAGTATGACACTCCCCATGTTAATGTACCTCTATGAGAGGCCACTTGTCTTTTAAGACCACTTCCTTGTTTGCTGGGGTGGTCTCTGGTCAGAGGGATCACTGTTATTACATATTGTTCTCAACCCTTTTTTGCTCCAAACACCTGCTCAAGACATATAAATAGTGCCTCCTTCTATGTCAATGTTTTCACTTAATATCTCATTAACAGAAAATATTTTCTGGATGAGGAATGTGGGCAACACCACTCAGAATTACATACCACAGGTCAACAGCTTTCCCTGGCCAAGGTTGGGCATGTTGCAGGCAACCTACATCTAGGAAAGCTCTTGACACTTGTCATATTCCAACCGGGAAAGGGTTAAAACAATGTTGACAAGAGGAACTACACATTTTGTCTGGAATTCATGCCCACTACTGTATTGCTTATTCCCGTTTGTATCACATACTAAATTGTTATTTGGTCAGAGTACTTAACAAGGAAAACTTTGTGGTTCTGCTGATGACATCAAACCAAAAACCTTCACATTCTATGTACTTTGCAAGATACTGTGTTATAAGACCTTTTCTTTCCATTTTCACACAATTCAATGAATATAATGGAGCAGGTATTACTTACACTGCCACAATATTTAACAAATTCACACTGTGAAAAAATGCTTTACCTGATACAATCAATGAGACATCTGTAACATTTGAGTGGACGAGTAGTACCATTATCAATGGACCTGAATGAACAAATTTATTGCTTGAGTATCTACCAGTCATGTTTACGCATTGTATCACTGTATTTTGAAAGTGTATCATGTGCACTGACAAATGACAGATACCGATGTGCATATGTCTTCACCACTAAATAAATCCCAATGCATTCTGGGTTAATTCCTGGCATCTGATAGCAGAATAACATGTCAGATTACACTATTCTGCATGGTGGCAGCACCTGCTTCCTTGTCAGATGACATTTTCAACCAATGAATGAAGAACGTCTTTGTTTATCCCCCAGGTCTCTCGATCTGCAACAGGTGGATCCCTGGGACATGTTACTTGTTGCGCCTCCTACTGGCAACATGCTTCACTGCCTTTCTCCTGAACATATTGGCGTCAGGTCTTTTTTCCAAAATGGGGTTTATTTGGTGTATTTAAGTAGCAATCTTGCTGTAGAATACCTTAAGTGACTTAAAGTCTAGTTGCAGAGAAAAAAAAAGTTCTAATCCTGTCTTTCCTTTTAACTTTTAAAACTACTGCATTCAACAGATTCACACCAAATCTGCTGAGATGTCACAGGACTGAATTTGTACAATCATTAATTTGTTAATTGATAAAGGTCCATGTGTACATCATCTCCACACCCAATTCTGGTCTTCTCAGTCCCCCACCCCCACCCCCAAGGTGTACAGTGGCAACTGCTGCACAGTAGCCCCTGTCTTGAAAGGCCACCCCAAAGGTGGCCCAAGAGTGGCCTCTCTTTGGAGTGACCTCTCAAAACAAGGACCACTGTACATGACCAGTGGTGTGCAAGGCCATGCCTTTGTGTGTGTGTGTGTGTGACCTGTATGTGTGGCCTTTTCTCATAGCAGATTAAGTGGATACATAAAACAAACAGTGCCACTGTATCTGAAGACCTGTGCAATACGAGACCACCTTCATCTAATGTCCGGGGTGGGCTGACATAGCATTTGCCAATGTGCATAAAGGCCTTTTGTGGATGCAAATAACATGGGACTTTGATGCTGGAAGTAGCAGAAACTGATACTGTACCCACACACATGTAACTCTGTGTTTGAACATCTTTGCATCACACTTGCCATTAATACCCAGCGAACACCCTCCCAAGCATATATTTAAGTGTCCTCAACAAGGCAGCTTGCCTGCTGTCGGTAATATGCACTAGTACATGTACTTGTATGTATGGCACTTTGCACTTTTTTCTAGCTATGCAAAAATTCAAAACTTTTTTTTTCTGTGCAAATATGAGCAAAATTTTGAGCATCTACCAATAATTGCAGGCCAGCTGGATTCACAGAGGATATGTTTAGGAGCCCCCACCAGAGGGCAGTACTTGACACTGACATTTCCATATGATTCGCTCATTTGCATATCAACAAATCTCTTCAAAGCTTTTACTGTGCAAAAGAAATGTTGGCAAATGATTACTTCCCATGAGCTGCCATCTGGGGTCCTAAGTTCCACGACTGTTAACAATTTGGTGAACCAGGTGGCAAGAATTTGAAACTGGCACCAAAGAATACTCAAAACTGTATAATGGCATATCCTCAGGACTGATTTCTCATGGAAGAAACTGTCTGAACTTGTCTCACAAGTAGTAATTTATAAACAAGAAACATGGGATCCTTTTCACTTTCTCTCTTTCACTGCGGTCAATTCAAACAATATTTGCATGCTGTGGCTTCCACCGACTCAGCTTGCATTTCATATGAATAAAACCACGCAATAATGAACAGCAACCGACTTCACACAAGTCAACATCGGTGGGCCATGCATTCTTCCATGTGACCATCTACACAACTCTCCATCAAAATAATCTCAGTAAATGTATGTATAATCATTTAAAATCCTACAAAGTTACATTTCTCCAAAATATATCTTTAAACCTGTATATGTACTATCAATACCAATATTTCTACACTTCAGGGATTTATTTCATGTACAATACCAGCGTGTCCAATGATAAAGTAATCTGCTTAACACATACCATCGTACATCACAAATGTCTAAAGCATAAAGCAAGACTTATTCACAGTTCCTTACATCTTTCCTTGCTAATGTGATTGTGCTTGATGCAAAAATGCTGTGAGGGAAAGGTTGGGTGGGTTTATGAGATTGCCCCATGTAGTTTTCACATTACAATATGCATCTTGTATATCATTTGAGACTATATTACAGTAACCAGTAACACTTTACATCACTGCAATCATCTAATTACATTGTAACTTAACAAGTTTAAGTTGATGTCTGTAATTGTTACATTATAACATCCTCTAATATGCAAAATAATACCTTTTCAAGATAAAGCTCTCACGAAAGAAATAGTATCCTTTCATGGTAACACATGTACATAATGCAAAACTTTACAGCCACTCAAGTCCATATTTTCAGGTATTTTAGGAGCCATTAAACTGTGGAATTACAGTGGTACCTGCTCAAAAGACCATCTCTCATGTGAGACCATATATCTCTTTTAAGACTGCCTTTTCATCACACAGTGGTTTGTTTCTCTAATAAACTTAGCTGTGTGTTGGACGACCAGCAATAGGAAACCACTTCTTTGATGTCAATGAGGTAAGACTGCAGGTATTAATGTAATATCTACCAACAACCGAGATGATTTTTAGTCCAATACCAGTTTCAATAAGAGTCAAAACTTTTGCAATAAGGTTTATTATAGAAAGGTGCAAAAGACACCCAAAGCTGATTTTTTTTCTGCCAATTTCAACAATGACATGGCAGAAATATCCTCTCTTAAATATTCAATCACACTGACAGCATTACCAGGTTATAAAGAGCTACCGACACTGAGATATACATAGTCTACACTGCTAACACACTCCACAAAGTAAGTTTCATAGCACCATATGAAATTTGCATGTTATAAAGAGCAGGTTTAGCCTACAAAATATATATCGGAACACAAAACTGAACACAATGTCAATATGGCCCTTTACTAAAAACATGGCAAAGTTACAAGGAAAAAAAAGAACATCAGTATAACACTGTCCCGAGTGATTCCAAAATACAAGGTGATAATTGACAAGTCAACACATGCACAGATGAAATGTGAAATTCACCAAAAAGTATACAAGTCAATTGGATAGAAATATAGGATTGGGTATAAACTGGGAGATGAACAGTAGGATACAACTGCCCCAGATCCTCTTTGTCCATGTAACATGTGCTATGTTCAATTTGTATTTGTTTTTGTTTTTTTTGTTTTTTGGAGGGGAAGGGGGCATTATATATGCCTCTAGTAATATTAATAATAAATCAACTGTGACCTCTGTAATGCATATCAATTTATGTAAACATTATCATTGAGGGCAAAGGGAAAAACATGAATGGAAGCTGACAACAGTAAAAACATGAATGTATGAAAACAGTGCAAAAAAAATTGAGATAGCAAAAAAAAGGGTTACATGGTGTTAAGTTTCATATGGCACATACTGAAGGGACAACTTTCAGCTGATCATGGAACACAAACTAAAACAAAACGCACATCTGACCTTTGCAGCTTCAATCAACCAAACTGTTCTTTGATAAGATCGAAGACATGGTAAGGTTTAATTTTTTTCCTAATACTTAATTCATCTATATTAGCACATAGCAGATGTTAATTGGTCAACAAGGACTTGTCCAGGGTGAGCAGACAAGCAAGTTAGTGACGCCTACATATTATACAAGATAACTGAAAGTACTTCAGTTAATGGCAAGTTTCGTGTCACTGACTCATAATAGTTCAAATAAACGAAGCAAAGCAACTTCTGTCATGGCAGTCAATTCACATTTTCTTTTAAAACGGTCCACTGCTAAAATAATGGTCCAATAGTCAAACTGGATTCTCTCAGCATTTCTTGCTGTTTTTCCTCCGAAATGCTGAAAAAATGTTGGTATTTCTTTGTTTTTGATCAATTTTCTCAGACTTTTGCCTCACTGATTAAGTGAAAATAAACATTGAGTAAAAAAAGAGAGTACATGCAATATTCAACATTAAAATATGCTAGGGGCCATTAAAAATGTTAACATTTTCTAATTAGTAAATAGAGGATGCTGGGTGGGGTATAAAGACATATCTTGTTAATAATCTGCAAAATGGTGGTCAATACTTGGCCACAGAAACATCAACATCCTTTGAGTAATCTTTTTTTTTGGGGGGGGGGGGGAGGGGGCACTGGGGGGTTCATAGATAGAGTACCCTCACTACTAATGTGAAAATGTTGACAATTTTAATGGCCCCTTAAAGGTAATAAGACTGAAGCCTCAGAAGAAAGTGCTCGGTCTTTGGTGGAGATAGATATTGTACAATCTGTGGCAGTTACATCTCCGTTACATTTTTTTCTTCCTTCCATGCATAACCTGGGGCTGACTGGGCATCCAGGCTAACAAGACTTTCGAGGGCAAATTACTGCGGACCAGTCTTTTCATCCAAAGAGGGCAAAACTGGACACGTGCTGATAAGAACATGGTTATTTAATGGTCGGTCTGTTTCTCATATTGGGACTAATCCTAACTTTTGCTTCTGACCCAAAGATAATATAGGAGTCATTTTTATTCCTGTCGACAAACAACATTGAAGTTGTGTACCTAATGTAGCAAAGAAAAAAAAAACTGATGGTTTATATATATATCAGTTCCTAACATGCATTTTGACAATTAATGTTTAGACTGTATTTACTTCATTTTATGAAGCTTATTATAATTGATCAGTCATGTACATATTGCATGCATGCAACCTATTTCTGAATTTTTGTGACTTTAATCAAAGAAGGTACACAGTAGAAATAAATGTGGGACTGATTTACTTTTCTACAGCATGTGGTACTTACTTTATTTCAAACCCACCAACTCTTTTGATGTCTGGCTGTGTAAGATGGATAGTTTAATACTATAACATTCTTCTACCTGCCTCTGTCCTGACTGATGAGCGTACATGTGCCTACATTTCATTTCGACTACCAGAAAACGTGGGATAAAAGCCAAAGACAATTTCAACTTTGATGTGAATGAAGATCAGTTTAAAAGCATATTAATAAATGTTAATATGAGAAGCATATATTTTGGAATCCATTAAAAGCAAATCTGTGCTGAAAAAATTGCAATTAGCACCATGACATAATGGAGCCAAGCACTAGGTAAATAATCAGGTAGAAAATAAGATGTCATTTTGGCATCCTAGAGATGTGCATATGCTCCACATGAGCAAAGCACTGGAAGATTTTATGTGTTTTCATTTAATACAAAAAAAGCACCAAATTATTACCAATCCAGAAGCATGAATACAAAATCAAAGATGGCTATCAGAGACACCTGGTGGGAAAAAATACAACTGTGGTGATTGTTTGTGGCTGAAGGAAGAAGCTACCTGATCAAATATTGCAATCTTTACAGGCCGACCCATCCAACTACCCATGAGTTTATCCTGTGCAAAAAAAAAATATAAATGAGGTATTTATTGGCGACTGAAGCTGGAGAACATCTGAACAAATATTGCAACATCTGCAGATAAAACCACCTTGCTCCCCTATGGGTTTTAGAAAAAAAAAATATCACTATTGGTCGGGGCGCTGTTAGTTGACACTGGCTTTTAATCATTTGTGGCTCCACTATCATTCAAGTGAACTCAGATATGTATACACACAATTTAAAAGCTGATCATTTTGGTCGTCTATCAGTCAATAACATCCCAGTCCAGGATTTCAGTAACAAATGCATTGAGCACACACATTGTACACTGGCCATGTACTTGACAGATGACAGATTATGTAATTGTCAGTTGTTCATTTGCATTTGAAATCTTACAGTTGCATGGTCAAATCAATCGGGTGTCCTATGATAGAAAATTAGTGTCTTTAACCTCTGCCCTACCCCCTCCTCCCACCTGCTCCATCACAAAGTGTACTTAGGAGTTCACTCATGAACTTCATCTCTTGTGGCATGGTTGCCATAGACCACAAACGCTCCTTGGTTCTCTACAGACATTGATCCGCAAATCACATCTTTTTTAAGAGACACACTCATGCAAACTGCAAGCCTCCTATATGGCCCACAGCTCTACAAGGTGGTACACATGTATGGGCAGATCTCGTATCAAACAGGACAAAATGTGTTGCTGAATTTGGATTTTTTTTTTCCAGAAACGTGACAGTCATACTCTCTGATCGCCCACTCAGCTTAAAATAATCACCATATTTAAAATAAATATTATTTATTTCCAGAAATTTTAGGGTTACTAGTGGTGTATCCATTTAAACACCCTCACCATGGCAGATGTTTATTATGGTAGCCTACAGAAAGATCAAGCAATTTTGACAGCAAATTAATACACATGAATTGAACTTCAAGGAAAAGAAATTTACCGATACACTTCAGCTAAAGGGAAACATAACTGAAAAGGAAGTTTCTTTTTCCTTTCTTTTTTGGGGGGTGGGGGGGGGTGGGGGGGGGGGGGCTTTGAGCACTTCCTTCTGTCAGACAACCCAATAAAGTAATGAACAGTTACAGACTCCTGGAAAATACATTTTTGGACAGAGCGACACTGATAACATATGGACATATATTTCCTCTGCATTTGTTAAAATGCAAAACACAATCCTTCTTAACCACATACTAAAATTCTATTTCTGGACCAACTTGTTCTGATAAAACTTGGACAAATATTTCCCCCTGCATTTGATAAAGAATGCAGAGCACAACCCATCTAAACGACACACTAAAATTCAACTTTTGGACTGACGACACTGATAAAACACAGGATATATATTTCCCTTGCATTTGTTAAGGAATGCAGAACAAGATCTACTTCACTCCTAAAGGAGCTCCCATCATCTTGTATTCTTAAACATAAAAGTAGATACGAATTACCAAACCTGCATCATATCCCCTCTAAAACTGGCTTTCTTCAGACATAGTGTTATATTTTATGGATCTACAAATGATATCATTATATACCGAACACCCTTTGTCACCCTCAGTCCCTCGTGATAGTGTGTTAGACGACCTGGATGCATCAACATCCAGCCCATCTTAGTGTCTTGTACACTGCAGTTGTACCGAATAAAGTGACAGCCTCCACCCTGAAAAAGAGAGAAAAAATAATTGAAGATAAATTGACCCAATGGAGTAAATGTGAAATGTGTGATGCCTTTTCAGATTTCATGACAATACATGTATTGTCCTTTTGGCACTTGTTTATTGCACTCTGCTGAAGATTTGGTCATGCAATGGTCAATTCTTGTGACATTTTATTGATCTGTATATATATCAATGAATAGTAAGCAGAAATGTGACTTAAGGAATAAACAAGTTGCCACTTATCATTTCATGAAATGATGGCTTCATACATACTGAAGTACACCGATTTTATTTCCATGAAGTGTCCCTTCAAGTGAATGTCCCAACACTATTAGACCACCTTAGTTCTCAATATTGCCACCAGGGCAGTAATCATCAAAACCTTTCTACATTGAACACAGCATCTCAGCTGACAAGCTGGAAGATACCATATAACTACAACTGAATTGACAATATCATGCTACCTGTACATGTACTTAGTAGACCATTTGTTTTCACTTATCATCCCTAGAGGAGGAATAACTCAGGACTCCCATAAAGAGCTAGGGCAGTCTCATTTCATTTCTTGTGCAGCATTTTGCACTGATAAAACTTAAGATTTTTCACTGAGGTATTTTAATGGCAGTGATCCTGCCCAACATTTGTTGTCTTCTTTTTGGCCATTAAGTGGCCAACATGCGTACTCTTGTTTGGGCCTGTAGGTGGCATAGCAACTTCCTATTGCTGTAGCTCAGACAGCATTTACAAGTCCTGAAAATATAATATGTTGTGGGGCAAAGACAACTCTACATATTGGTGTCACTTTGGACAGCCCCTAGGATGACAGTTTGACACTTTTTCCCTTTCAAGGAAAGCATTTTTTACAATGTGAGAACCAGGCAAGACCAGTGACAGAAAATCCCCGTAACAGGAAACAGCCAGACCGGTTTCGAATCTCAATGATTCTCATCAGTGGCAGTTGGAACACCGTTGACCGCTGCTTATATAGCAGGGGGTAACGTTGCTAGCGTACGTTGAACAAACATCACTTAAGGAGCATGTCATAACGAGTGCTGAGGCCTACCAGTCAAACCGCCAAAACAGACAGGTTTATCATGACGTCTCATGAGCCTGATGAAGTCACGTGGTAGAGTAACCAGAGCCTGGTTACACGAAGGACTAGTGTTACCACACAGAGTACACTTGTCAAAAGCCATGTCAGGGTGAGAACACTCCCATTCTGGCTAAAGGAATGAAGAGCATGTTGGTATCTCAAAGGTAGCATGAAACAAAGGGATTTATCTGTGTTCAGAGGGTCAACTTAAAAAAAAAAAAAAAAAAAAAAAAAAAAGAATTTACAATGTACATGTATTGAAAGCCTTGGTATCATATATGGTGAAAATCTAATAATAATGTTATGATCTATTCCCTGCAAGATGTGTCAGATATCTGAAACTGTCTGATAAAAGGGTTAAATAGCAAATATTTGAGACTTTTAAGTAACATAATTTTAGCACTTAGACTGAGAGTGACATATCAACTAAATGTCACATTTTGATTCAGTCTAACTGGTCAAACACATCCATGAAATGGCTACTCACCTCATAGTCTATATGTGCTCTGTTCAATGCAATATTGATGGTGAATGTGGAGGAATCATGGTGTGGTCTTAGATGATCTTGTTCTTGTGGGTGGTAACGTACAGCAAAGTTCATAACTGATCTTCCCTGTTCAGGAAAAAAAAAAAACATTTGAAAAATCTTAATTTATCCAGCTATCTCACACACTACAGTTAGTTCCTTTTTAAGATCTATAAAAACACTAAGGATTGGCACTTCTAGACTAAATGTCTTTAGACTTATGTTGTCTAAAAGAATAAAAAATTCCACACAAAAACCTTCAACTAGTTCTCTTCCGCTGGCCTTCCTTGATCAAATAGAAAGTGCACCAATAAAGCAGAATACTGTACATTATTGTACAATCAACTATTTACTGTTAAAAGAAAAGTTAGCACAGACAAGGTTCCCACCAGATGGTAAACTGGGTACAATTTTTGTACCCTAGAATCTTCCTAGATTATGCTTGTAAATGTACACCCTGAAGTTGATTCAGAGAACCTCAAATTGAAAAAATCACTCATTTATTTGGGCTTTGCACCTGGATATCCCTTTCAACATTTCCAAATATTTGTCCCTTACTGCTAAACCCTTGCATACCCTAAAATTTATTTCCGGTGGAAACCTGGACAGAAACGCCCATTATGAATATACATAAGCTGAACAAAGTAACTGTCAACATATGTTATGATGCCAGCTGGAGGTTTGATTCTCACGTTGAGCTCAGTGTACAGTCAAGTCCACAGTATTATTACACTATTTGTTCTATGGATTTTTCTAAAAAATGCTTCGTACCTGCATGCCAGAATAAAAATGAAAATAATTTGCAACTTGAACTAATTCCCTTACATTATTGACCCAGTCTCAACAAAACATCAGTCGCTCATATCGTCAGCATTTTTTTTAAGCTTTCAACAGAATGGACACCACCATCACTTGTCCCGTAGACAAGCACATCAGCTATCTGACATGATCATCCGGCAATCCTCCAAATAACTGCAGGTGGACTCAATTGCTTTCCTTAGTATGCTACAGTGTTCAAAGGACAGCTGTTGAACAGGATTGCTCTTTTTTGTTTTTTTTCTGGTATATATAATGGTATAACCAGCCAAGTGGAGCATGCAAGTCGCCAGATTGGCAGAGTGCTTGATCTGTGTGTGGCCATTATGCTCCATGCGGCTGCTTTTACTTTTATCCAGTAACTGGTTCCCTGTCAGTTTCCAATGGTCATACCACAGCAGCACTGGGGGAACCAGTCTATCATGACTTTTGACATTGGGACTACCAGGATATGGCAAACTTTATCCTCCAGTTTGTAATTTCCAGGGTTGTTTTTTTTTCTGTTTTTTTTTTGTAATACAGCTACAGATAGAGGATAAATAATTATAGACATAACAGCATTTGAAACAAATCTTTCTCTCCAGGAATTTTAATTTGGAAGTATCATAAAAATTCAAATGAGCACTCAACTTAAGTTATTATAGGCACTAAAAGAGTGTATCTCCCATTATAAAAACCCAGGATGGACAATTTATTGTCTAAGTCAAAAACTACACTGGTACCTCAGAGTAATATCCTGGAAAGGCTCGAATTTGCAATGGTACAACATAGTCTTTCAGTAAACGCAGCCATTGTTTCTCAAACCCTAACTGACTCATGTGTATGTCCACTGTTGGTACATTCTCATAGCCTCCAGCCAAACGGGGATCCTGCAAAATATTCACCAAATATTGACCAAACAGACAAATGTATGTATATGTCAAGGCTAGAATTTGGGGCATACAATTCCTTTTTTATTTCTTTTTTTAATGCAACAAATTCCTTATAGCTACTGAAAGTTGCAAGTGGCTTCTAAAATTGGTTGCACAAATTATAAGTATCTAATACATGATTAACTATGTATATTTCTTAAAGAACTATGTATGCATACAATTACGATCATGAAATATCCAAAACAGAAAAAAACAAAACTCAGTTTGCTTTTTCAATTATCCAGCATAGATCATTTCTAAAAATGTTCACGCAAGCATTATTTTCCGTTTCCAACTGAAACTATCTGGAGATACCACAGACACCTGCCACAATCTTAAGATTATAACCACTGGAAAATCACCTTCACATGTTTTATGCATCTATAGATCATTCATACTTTCACAGCAGATAAGCCACTATGAGGCACCCATTACCTGTTTATTCACATAGTGTTGCAGTCTGACATCTGGCATGTACAAAAAGGAGTTCAATGTTTATTCAACAAAGTTGAAATTATAATATTTGAAATCTTTTGATCATTGCCTTTCCAGAAATATACATTTAAAATATGTTTACATTAAATATGTTTCAGTCTGAGACATGTTAAGTACTGGTTACTCAAAAAAAGAAAGCCTTTTGGTATCTTCTTTACACTAAAAAAACAATTTGCATACCATAAATTGCTTTTTTTTTTCATTCTTCGTGCTTCAATTAAAACAGTGACATTAAGAATGCCACAAAATTCTGGGACTATGAAGCAAAAGTAACCTGCTTTGAAAGGGAATACCATATTCCCTCTCAACTCGGGGGACTCTTGCTTTAAAGTGCTTGTATTTTTATATGCTGGGCCCTGTGTAACAGATTATTTTTAAGAGCATTAATAATATCATGCTTTTTTGTTTCAAATTGTAAATTGAAGACCCTGTAAATTTGCTACATGCGAAAAGCAGCAAAAATGTATCCAAAATGTTAACATTAGGCAATGTACAGTGGTTATTTATTTCCTTATTTTTAAAATATGGAACTGACCTCATTTCTGCCACCTGACCATTGTCCATAGTGTTCCAGTTCCTCAACCAGGTGGCGGCAAAACTTGCGCGTGACTATCGGAAACCAGTAGACATCTGGACATGGCTGGAAGAACATACACAAGATAACCAGAGAATTTTAGAGCTCACAAGTGCACAGTTAATCTAGATCACAATCTGAAAGTATTTATTCAACCCTTTCAGCCTACTCATAGCCTGTCAGCATGCAAATTTTTCCCACTGAAATTGCTAGAAAGTATCTGTACTCATAAATGTTCACAATTATCCTTTTTGTCTTCCAAGAATAGTGTGCCATCAGTCAACAGCTTTACTCTGTGCACAGTGAACCAATAAAAGCTGTTGACTCAAACCCCCTGAGGGTAGTCATACTGGTACTTTATAGTAGGGAGTCTCCAATTATAACAGCAATATGGGTCAGCGAGACCTTTCTCATTGAAAGTGGACAAAGGTACAAGTACATGTCTCTCTAACAGGGAAAAATGATAAGGTTTGCTTCTTTTCAATAAATTCTTTCTTTTGTCAAAAGACATGTGACTTAAGCTCACATGAGACTTAAGCTCACATGTGACTTAAGCTCACATGTGACTTAAGCTCACCTCTACATAAATTACATCAAATCCCCTTTGCCTACACCATGCAAAAAGGGATGTCAACCTCTGCCACCAGGTGTCACTTGTAGCATTACCCAACACGTTAGCTGGAAGTGCACTCATATACAATGCAGAGGGATAAGCTCATCAGGCAGATATCTTATGCCATTGAGAGTGATTGGAATATTTTACATCCTCAAAGCCACAGCCTGTTTTCCCAGCTGAAATAACAGCCACACTGAAAATGCAATGATAACACAATAGGTTGAATTTCTAGACA
This sequence comes from Hermodice carunculata, assembly GCA_964020975.1. NCBI lineage: Eukaryota > Metazoa > Annelida > Polychaeta > Eunicida > Amphinomidae > Hermodice > Hermodice carunculata. Next base: position 57,624,413 of record OZ026626.1, read on the forward strand.
ATTGCTCATTTGTATATCATAATTTAATACTTTTCAGTATTTTTCCAACCATGAAGTACAGTGCCAGTGTCCCAATAAGTTAAACTTCCCTAAGGCCATGCTTCCAGTGACCCCTGGTGGAGGAGGCTGTAAAAACAAGCTAGAAGGACCTTTTTAGTATAAAGCAGCTTCAGATACTAAATAGGTGCATACATTACACTTATCTGCAACTTTTCAAGAAAGCACGGCAGCATGTGTCCAAAAAGGCACTTATAAACACTGAATAGGGTATAAAAGGGCACATGAAGAAAAGGAAGTCTAGAATGGGAGCATTTTTACAACACAAGATGAAGGAAATATTTGAAAGGATTACTAAATTCATGTAAATCAAAAGCCTTTCTGCATTTTTTTCTTTCAATTTATCTATCACAAAATACATTACATTTGAGATACAAAATGTGTGAAAGTGTATGAATAAAGACAGGGAAAAATAAGGAAAAAGGCAGGGTAATCTCCCCTATTTTGAGCTGCAGAAAATATTGTAAAAAGAAGTGCTTAACTTACTTGAAGCAAGGAACTGTTTTTGTCCAGACTCGTGTTATAGTCTACATGAAGATATTTCTTTTCCCACGTCTGAAGGAAGAGTGATACAAATATATATATATATTCTAAACAACAGCATGTGTCAATAAGTAAAACTTTTCCTCACTAATAACAGTAAAAAAAAACACACACAAAGCTTGAACTGTGATTAGGATGTCACTAAATCAAAGTTCATTTATTCTATGTTTGGCAGTGAGTTATCATTTTCTGGAGTGAAATCCAGAAATAGTAACTCACGGTAGGTCACATGACCTAAACATTGTTACAAGTGAATCGTGCCGCGCCTGCGTCAGTGACGTAATGCATTGACATTTAGACAAAATCAAACGTCCGCGAGCTATGCTTAATTATACGTCACGGATGACGTTGAATAACTGCGATGAACGTCAACAAACACGGCACACCAGATTTGACATTTCCAAGTGAAAAGTCTCCGCTTCAAAATGGCGACACCTAAGCAACAAGAGCGACAATTTTTGCGGTAAATACTCGATTAAACATAGAATAAATAAAATCTTATATGGCAGTGAGTGAGTGACGATTTTTCTCTCACTCGGGATCGTTGTTGGTGGGGAAAAACACTCGTGACCTGCGGTCACTCGTGATTTTCCCCACCAACAACGATCCCTCGTGAGAGAAAAATCGTAACTCACTCACTGCCATGCAAGATTCTATATATACTGCATGTATTAAAATGCATTAGTTTTGAAAACCATCATTTTCAGTAATTACAACAAAAACCCACACTATTTTTGCTCAGTTTTGGGTACGTGACCTAAAACCAAGTTGCAGTGATATCAGTTCAAAATATATCAATACAAAAATATTCCCCATTAACAAATAGCCAAATGTGAATGTATCTTTCATCCTCTTTGCATAATTTTACATTTGCAAGTAAATTTTAGGCAATTGTCTCTCTTGTGATATCATTTACTGGTACTTGTCATTGATGCTTTTCCCAACTTGTCCAAGCAAAATGTGTGCCTAAATGTAGGGCAAGTACTGGGTTAATCTGCATAGCACTCTGAAGTTTTACTTGTCTTGACCAAACAAATTATTTGTCCCACACAACGGGGCTCGCCTTAATGTCAAACCCTGGTTACACAGACAGGGTGTATATTTAAGTCATACATTGACCATTGATGTTACCCCCCACTGGAAAAATCTACATGCCTTTGATAAGGGGCGGGGGGTTAAAAATCAATAGAAAACCCTGAAATTTTTAAACATAATCAATTAGATTTGTCTACTCACGTATTTGTTGACAAAAATGTTGAACAGATCGTTACGCCAGTGTGATGTCTCAAACTGTTCAAAGTCCACCAAATGGCCATAGTAATCCATGTTGTCAATATACATGAAAATCCCCTGAAAAAGAAAAAGAAATAAATCATTAAATTGTGTGACTAACCCTGGAAAAAGAATGTCATAACAGAATGACTGTGCAAGGATACAGTAGTCCCTGTCTTGAGAGGCCACCCCAAACAATGATGACTTTTTTATTTCTTGATTTGGCTACAAATTTTGAAGGCCCAGATCTGTCCCTGAGAGGGGTTTGCATCACCAGTCATGACTTGCCTGGCAATGTAAAAACTAAATGGATTACGACTAGGTGTGCTAGGATTTGAACAAATTAGGCTATTACCATAGTCCTCCCTATAATCATTGGGAGGGGGGGGGATTGCTTACAAAATTGCAATGTATAAATGCGCCTTCCATTTAACTCGACATTGAACTTTATGAGTAAAATATCGTCACAAAGATCTTTGAATGTAAAATTTTTTTGGCCTGATTTTTTTTATCATTCCAATGGCACATGCCAACAGGCAACAGGTAGAGGGCAGCACTGGTGCCAAACAAGGGCCCCTAACCTGTTCTGACCAATACTGTAGTCACGGTAGGTCACGATACCTCTTGATCAGTAGTATCACCTGCTACTTCCTGTTCCTGGGCATATGCCACTGCAAGGAGGTGGGGCTTTTAGTAGAGCAGGGGCCCTTATTGGCACGAATACAGTATTAAGAATTTGACTGTGCAATCTCCTTCTTGAATCTATGTTACTTTACAGGAGGAGAAAGGACTTGTATGTGATGAACCAGGGGATTTCACACAGAAACTAATGCTGGCTTCAGATTTTTTTTTCAATAATGAAAAACTAGATATGATTATGAGGGACAACCCAACCGTACCCTGGCTCCATTAACTCTTTGAAAGCAAAATTATATTTTGTTGACATACAATCTCTCTGCCAAATTAGTTTTCTAGCAATGCAATATTTGTAATGTTTTGCACTGCAAGGGAAATATTATGCCAGAAGAAACATGGTACAGCTTAGGTGTATATGACTGGAAAAAAAATTAAGGAATATTTTGGTAGATATCTACATATTACATCAAATATTAAATTTCATTTATAGTGAGGTGTAATTTATCTTGCACGATGTACTTTAAGCACCTTTGTTGGTGATAATTGGAAAAAAAATGCAAAAACAGTGGTAATAAAGCACTTTTATGTGCCCTCCATAAGACTTGATCACTTTCACTAAATATTGTCAGGTATCATTTGAACATTCAGAACTTCACCTACATCACTAAGAAAATGTCCCATTGGTTAAATTTTAGTCTCAGATTTGTTTATTCTTAGATATTCCCATCCAGAGCACATTTCTTCCGTTACTTTGAAGGAGACTCCACTGTACTTTGGACAGAATGGAGAGATTTCTTCAACTGGAGGGAAAAACCCCTAATGCAGGGTACAAACCTTCTCCCGCATTCGCCTACAGATGGCCATATCTGGATCCATTTCCTCAAAGATGTATCCTCCTTTGAGACTCTTGATTAGATTTCCATGTATCAGGTAAGCATCATTTATGTATGGCACGACCCATACTCCCCTGAGCAAGAGACATAACATTTTTCACATATTACATAGAATTATCACCCATTTTTCTTTCTTCCTTTTTTGTTTGGGGGGGGGGGGGGAGTATTGTCATAACAAACCACAACTTTGAACTGGTTTCAGATCATAATTTGTAAGCCGTTTTCCTCATATTTCACACTGGGCACAGATTTAATTGCAACTTCCAACTTTAATGCACCTCAAATCCCCCCCCCCCCCCAAATAAAATAAATCAAATGAAAATAAAATATGTGCTTTTTCCTCCAAATACAGACCATACATTATGACATTTTAATTGTTAAATTATCTAGACATTCAACTCAAGAGACAACAGAAATCAGGCCTCTTGAGAGGTATTTTACATGCAGGCAGGCACACATGTAACGCTATCACAACTAAATCTCTGTAAAGAACATGGCACACATGAACAGGTGATGCATGAATCAATATGCTGATCTAGTATGCATAATGCAAAGGTCGATAACTTCTTTAATACATCTAAATGTCTCCCAAAATCAAAGATAAGATATTTCAACTCACTGTCGTGACTTCTGTACTATTTCCAAATAGTCATCTGACCGCTTGTAGAACCCATCATTACTCAATGCTCCCCAGAAGTTTGACCACATCTTTGATGGACGCACTAACAGTGGGGCAATAACTGATCTGTGAATGAAAATAGTTGCTCATGCAGACATCTGAAATTTGAAACATTTGAAAATCTACTCCTGGTTTTATTTAAGGAGTGCAAAAGGAACATCAATATGTGCAAAATAGTATGGCACATTTATCTGGTTTCTGTTCACATACGGCATGAGAATGATCATGAAGGGATGCATTAAATCCAGAATACTTTTCATTTTAAGTCCCAGATAAGTAGATGCATTCACTAAAAAAATTCAAAACTTGTACTGAAAATATTTTCCTTCAATTTGAAAATCAATGCAGTAATCTGACTGAATATGGTGACAAGATGTTTTGTCCCAATGGTTTTCTGCTACCTCTGAGCCAGGCGATGTAAACAGTCATTCAAGTGATCGCCCATATAGAACACCCAGAGAGGATCCTTGTAAACACAAAAGCTCACGAGCACCTACCTGCTCACACGTCAACTGCTGCAACTTGTGTCAGAGATAGCAAACAGGGATCAATAAAAAGTGTGAATGAATATCGGGTGAGTGAGCAGACAAGGTTTTTATTTTCTGTTTAGAAGTATGTATATAAGTATACAGTAGTCTCTCTTTAAAAAGACCTTTTTTGGAGACCACCTGCCTTATGTGACCATTTTCACTATGCAAAAGCACTTTCTAATGATAATTTACCTCTTTTGGGGGACTACCTGCAGCACATCACCAGTGACCACCTAAACATGACCCCAAAAGACCGCTTACCCATTAAGAAATTCTTCACTTCTGATAAGTAAAACCAACCTATTTTGTACAGTATTGTGTAAAATACTTTGTTAAAACCAGTTTACAAATCCAAAGTTTGTTTATAATACCAACAAATGGGTAAACACAACTGCACGATGGATTGGGGTCCAATAAGTGTAAATCAGTCATGTCTGAATTTAAATTGTGGATGGGAATTCAACGTAATTGTCATTTATTGGGCAGGTGGTGCCAGAGTTGAACCTCCTTTGGGAGACCACCTGCTTAATGTGACAACTTCTGAATGGAAATAGACACTTCTGTCTGTTTGCTTGGACATACTGGGATGAGTGCACAGTTAACCAACAAATTTGGTAACATGTCTACATTGCATGCGAGATATTACACTCAGAAACACTCTGGCTGCAGACAAACCTTGAGATCAGCTGTTCAACTATGCTCACCAGGACAGCCTGGCTTCAACATTAAGGAAGAGATGCGCAGATTTGCCGAGTCTAATGCTAAAATGTTACCAACTGAAAACTGTTGATGAGAGAAGACACACAACAGGCTTAATTGCTTGACTGGTTTCATACTCTCCTGGACACAGTCTGGTGAGTTCTGTTCAACCACACAGTAAATATAAATATTTTGAATATTACCAAGTGCAAGACATCACATACATTCATCTATTAAAGCAACCGACTGTGTTAAAGTACTGTACTGGATGTGTGGCAGGTGGCTATCAACCAGCACCGGCCCCGAGGCACATCAAATCTATCACGATGTGATAGCATAAGTTCTGTGTCATGTACATGTCGCTTAGGCATTTCGACCGGTAGATCATATTTGATACCTGCATATCAATGTCACCAGGTTGTAGGACATTCACTATGTACTTGTCCCCTCCTATACATGTATAACCAACAGGGCCCCCCTCTCATAAGCCCTTCTCATCAGAGGCCATTCTAACATAGCGGCCACCCCTCACGACCACAAGGTGGCATCTAATTTAACATTATATTTCCCTGCTTTGGACAAGCTAGTCTTCTTACATGTGGTCACTTATAGACTGCATTTGGGGTGAACTTAGGAACGGGACCCCTATACATGTACAGTGGTACCTGCTGTATGTGGCCACCCCTTCAGACAAGAAAAAGTGGCCACATACAGCAGGTGACCTGTCACCACAGGTAAATTTTACAAAGAAATTGACTCCTATGTCCCAGGCTAGTGACCACAAAAAGCAAGGAAGCTGCTTACAGCAGTGGTTGCATACAGCAGGTACCACTGTATATGCAATGTTTTTCCATTGTTCCCTGTTGGGCGGAACCAAAAAGAACATTTGGCCTGTGATTCTGTTCTTGTGCTGCTGGCCTTGCTTTGGATTTTTACTCATAATGACCAGGACAACATATTGACATACCTGTTTCTTTCAATCAAGGATTGCAGAACTAGTGGATCCTCCAGATGTGCTGTGGCATCCAGACTGAAGTAATACTGGCAGTTTCTCTTTGTACATTCATCCCTATAAAACATCAAGGCAAACAATCTCCATAAATAATGTATAAAAATCCAAAAACAACTCAGACTCATGCATTAGTTTTGGGAATCTGTTGCAATTTCATCATCAATAATCCAATGCGCAAGACCAACTGATGCCTGATAAGAAGTTGAACAGGAAGCACATAACTTGAATCTGCTGGTGCCTGAGCATCCTATGACCTACTGTGTGTAATGGTTGCTACCATTTGCATAGCGGGGATCAAAAATTCTGTCATGTACAAACAGTGCAACATGTACTTCAGCTTTCATGCAGGTTTTGCTATGTGTTGACAGGTGTTTCTAACTGCAACAATTTAAATGGATTATGTATCTTTTCATTTGCTTAAATACTTTTGGAGTGTGGGTTTTTTTTGTTTTTTTTTTCTTCTTTGTTTGTTTTTTTTTTTCGGGCGGGGGGGGGGGGGAAATGAATTGCATTTCTTTATAATGAAGTTCTGGGTTCTTTACTTACAGATTTTTTACCATTGGATCATCAGTACATCACCATCCTACATTATGAAATTTATTCCCTTTTAGACTTGCCTTTCCTCTCTCCTCTGCACCTCATTAACTCTGTACTTTTGGACTTCTCTCCCACAGGATGGACATTCATTTACAAATACATTAACAGAACAAAATTTGAAAAAAAAAAGTTGTTTTTAGCTTCATGAAGTTATTTTGCCACTTTTCTGCTCCCAGAGCCCAAAAGTGCCATGATCTAAATTGTGACTAGTCTGATTATTTGTCTTTAATTTCACATCAATAGAAAGCAGCTATCAGAAAAACTGTTGACAAGACTATCATGCTGTCATGGAGGCATGCACCAGGTCAACAGCTTTCCTTGGTATGGGTTGGGCACATAGTACCCAACCCATGCCAAGGAAAGCTACTGACTTAGTCTTATTCTGAGCTAGAAATAGTTAAGAGACTTGAATGGATACTGCATCTACACAACTATCAGGAATCTCATCAAAACTGGCTTTTTGTGCCTTTACTCTGTTGAAAGTTGATAAAATTTTGCATGCTTAACTGGGTCAAGACTAATACCAGCATCATAAAATAAATATCTTAATTTCACATGACCAGTATATCATTTCACATGCAAGTCGAAATCATTTAAGCCTTTCACCAAATGCAAAAATTACATTGACATATTAGTACATTTAACACTATCCCTCTTGAACTGACCAAACTCAGCTGGGGGTCAAATGTTGCCTGCTGCAATGTTTTTTTGCCAAATTTAATTCTGACAGAAATGAAACACAAATGGAATGAGAATTGAAAATTAGAACTACACCTACCAAGAGAGCCAATTCACTGCCCAACCCATGATGAGGAAAGCTGTTGACTCAATCTTAAACTAGGACCTTAATTCAAGAGGGAAATGGCTTCTAGTTAACCATTCCATGAATTGAAAATGCATCTTTTAAACACACTGGCTACAGTTGCAAATTACTGGCACCAGCCTAGTAAATAAATCTGTTGTTCTAAGCAGCAGAGGGTGAACATAATAGGCAGATCCAACATTTAAACTTTTACTCTTCAAAGCTCTGTACCATTCAGGAATGTGCCATACATATAAAATCAGTTTTTAATGTGCACACTTCTGCCTTCCCAAAATACTTACAGTCCACGGTTTCTGGCAGTCCAGGAAGAGAACTCATCCTTTGGTCCATACACTGTTATGGAATTGTACTCCTTCTTCATCTCTGAGACAAACTTTTCTGTATCATTCTTGTGGAATTCATCCTGTGGAAGAAGAAAAACGACAGCATGCAGAGCAGGGCTTGATGGCAAAATGTTAAACGTCACATCATGCACCCAAAGACAGCAAGCCAATACGACTCATAAATGAAACTGACTTGTATCTGATGCATGACTGCTCCTTCAAGATAAAATGTTACTACATAAATGAGAGGATTTTGACAGCTCCTTGCTCAGTTGACCTAGATATATTTATTGCAGCAGGGATGAGTGAAGCATAAAATTAAGCTTACCTTCCAGCAAGTAAGATGCTTCACCTACTGACCTACTTTCACGAAATGACAAGCACTTGTGCATGTGGTTTTATGACACAAGGTCAATAGCAGAGATCTGGGTTCATTCTAAATTCACCTAAAGATGGTGCTGCCCATCCTGTTCATGGTTGACTGTCCACATCATGTGGTCACTTTCCATGATCCTCACCTTTTGGAATATAGCAGGCATAAATTTAACCTTTCTATATGTTGTCAAATAAGCTTTAAAACTTTCATTTTATCACACCAGGGTGTAATTGCGGATGAATATATATGTACTTCAAGCAGATTAGATCATAAATACAAAACTCTTCCTCGTATGCACGGTGAAACTTTCATAACTTTTAGGTTCAACATAATGTGATGGGCTTTGCTGACCCACTTTTACACCAGACCTCAAATGGCATGGGTTGCTAGGTGTCACAAATATGCACCACGGGAGTGAAAGGCTGTGTCAAGAAATTAATCAACGCAGATCACCCCTACTCACAAAGATGTTAGTCAAAATAGAAAAAGTAGCTATAACCTACAAGGAGATTATGAATAGAGAATAACCAAACATACATTCCTGCCAACTTTGAAGAATATCCTGCCATACCATGGCAGTGGTTTCGGAGAAGTTGAAAAGGTGGGGCTGGTGATCCTGTTTTGGGTGAAGAGTGAACAAGCATCTTCCATGCTAAGTTGACTGATGAGTCACCTGAACTCAACAGCATTTAAACTGCCCAATAACTGTGTTAAACTAACATTATTTTGCTCATTTCTAACTATAATTTGTTTATATTGCAGTAACATGCAGGGTCTGCAAGCTATTTTCACTGGTCTACCAATCCTTCAATCTTCTTTCTGTATCAGGCATGTGTGTGGCTAGCTAGCTCAAAAAATACTGGCAAATTCCCCACATCTATCCAATCTACCACCAAATCTTGGAAATAATAAAATACATGTAGCTGAACTAATATGACATATGAAGGAAATATATGATCAATTTAGCTGAGATGAGGTGTAAAATTTACAGAAATCCACCAAATGTCTGAAAGCTCACATGCCTGTGTATAAATTTTCTTCCTTCACAGAAAAAGCCCAACATTATCCCTACTACACTTGGGTCTGTCCCTGGGCTTCAAGAATTTGTTTTCAGTGCAGTAATAAAACTACAGTCTCATCCTTCTCGTCGACTAATAATCCAGCCATGAAGTTGATCACTATCACCCTGGCCATTGGCAGCATGTTGCATGGTAGTCTGTTACCATGGTAGCCAATGTAGACCAATTAAAATTTCAGTCATTTTTTCAGCACCAAAACATGGATCATACAGTTAAAGGGCAGACTGAATGAATTACAGAAAACATGGCAAATGGGCAGTTCAGCAGCCAATATATAAACTCACCATTTCCACATATTAACTCATTCCATACTATGATCACAGGCCTTGGTCAGTGGTTCTGGTACTGCCTGGCAAGTCATGCTGCAGCTGCCCTTGCTGCAGCTGCCCTTGCTGCAGCTGCAGCATGACTTGCCAGGCAGTGCCAGAACCACTGTCTTAAGACTATAGGCATGTTGGTACTTGAATGAAAGTTCTTTTCATGACGAATTTAAATATGCAATTGTCATCTTAAAATTTAGGTAAATATATGGAAAAATCAGGGACTGGTATGGAATGTGTTAATATCAAACCCAGAAGACAGAAGTTTATGGTACACTGTGCCACACACAAAAAGAATGACTTACAGCATAGTGGATGAAGAGATCAATCTTTTTCTTGGGGTAATTCAGTTCACCAATGTGCTGCAAGAAGTCCTCAACAAAGGGTGTAGGCTGCTCTATGAAGATGGCAACTACCACCTGGGGGTAGTCCTCATGCTGAAAGCAAAACGGCAGCATTTCTACGTCAAGTTAACCCTTACCTACCAAACATGTTCCAAGTGCCTGGCTGTGCAACGGTTGTTTGCTTATCTAATTTTCTTAATTTTGTTCCATCAAATTTGTTTTAAAGCTTGTATGAAGTACGCTATGAAATCAGATACCCTCAGTCAACAGCTTTCCTTGGTGTAGTGTGGTGCAATGTGCACACAGTATGCCAAGGTAAGCTGTTGACTCCATTCTAATCAAGGGTCAAATTGAATAATTTTCAATGTATTTGTTGGTTGAAAAAAAAAAAACACAAAAAACCAGGGACAATTGTAAACAAGATCTATTAGAATAGCATGCTGTATGTCTACAGCTTTCCTAAGCTGTTGACTTAGTCTTAATCAGGGGAAATGGGTTAACCAAAAGTTATGGTCTCCTTACATTCTAACCTGTTCAATCTGGTCTGTGTCTCTCTTTTTTTAAAAATTTTCTTTCACAGTGTGAAAATACAGAGGTCCTTTTCTATCTACAAAATCTTTACTGTACACGTGATGATATTTATAAAATTAACAAAGGCCATGCAAATTCAGGTGCGAATTTTTCATGAACATTTACAAGAATATCGGTGAGGATAGGTTGTTTCATATCTAAAACTTTTTACCAATGTTTGTCAGACAAAGAGCAAATTATAAGATTACACACAAATTGGTCAAAATTATCCTGAAATATCATGTTCTTCTTTCTTGGAAAAAAAATAAAGTTGAGGTGAGGCTGTAAAACTGGTGCAGGCAGTACTCTACTCGCCAAATGTTTTTATGTCTGATTTATGATTTTTTTTTTTTTTTTGGGGGGGGGGGGGGGGGGAGAGAGAGATCTCTGGCAAATTTTTTTTCAGAATTACACAGTACAAAAGGAGCATAGGCAGTCTCCTGCTTGTCAAGGTTCAACACACAGATCGGCCTATTGCGCTCACCTTCACTTTCTTCAGACTAATGATGTCCTCCTTACAGACTTGGCAGCCAACAGTGGGAGTCCACTGGTCGGCCAGGTAGTTGGCAAGGTTGTTGAACTCCACCTGCAACATATCAAGACCATATTAAATATTTTTGTATGACACCCAGTCAACTTTTTAACAATACAGTGGTCCCCCTCTTATAAGGCCCCTCTTACCAGAGGCCATCCCTCTAAAGAAGGCCAGCATTCTTGTGCAGAAAGTATGGTTATTATCCCCCTCAGGAGAGGCCACCCCACTTATAAGGCCACTTTTTGGCTGCATTTGGGGTGGCCTTATTTGAGGGGGACCACTGTACAGTTTTATGACCACTCTTACTGTCAGCAAAAGGTGGTCACATATTGCTAGTAAGACAGGTCTTAAACTACAATTAAAATGTACTTAAGAAATAAACTCTGGTGGCATTAATCACTTTGTATGATAGCTAGTACACTGGGTTTGGTGGGGGGGGGGTGGTGTTTTGTGTGTTTTGTTTTTTGCTATTTTTATTTTTTTTTGGGGGGGGGGTGTTAATAAGAAGTACCTGTAAGTAATATCTAAACCTAGACATGAACACAGTTACATGGAGCATGATCCATCTTTTTTATAATAATAATAATAATAATAATAATAAATACAGTGGTACCTGCTGTATGTAGCCATCCTTTCTGTCACAAAAAAGTGGCCACTTACAGCAGGTGACCTGCCAGCGAAGGTAAATTAACAAAGAAATAGACTCTTACACCCAGGAAAGATGTGGCCACAAAGAACAGGTGACCTGTCAAGGCAGTGACTGCATACAACAGGTACCACTGTATATTGTTTTATGCTTCAATAATCTATTCTTACATATTCATAAGACTGCTCTGATTATAAGCTAAGAAGCCAAATGTTAATGTTTAGCTAAAGAGATCTACAAATGCCCAAAATATTTTAAGATGAATTGTCAAAAAGCCGTTGTGGAATCTTTGTTCCTTATGCTTTAATTTCCCATTTTGTCTCTTGATTTTTAAATAAGTAGATCAGTCCCTGATTATAACCCATATATTCAATAAGTTCAAAGAAAAAGTAGGGTAGAAATCTAATAAATACATACAGTAGTCCCTCCTTCAAAAGACCACTGATTTGGGAGACCACCTCCTTTGAGAGACCACAATTATCAGGTCTCTCTGTAGTACTTTTCATGTTATTTATACCTCCTTCGAGGGACCACCTGCTTTATGTGACCACCTTTTGGGTGGCACTAGGGACGGTCCCTCAAAGGAGGGACTACTGTATAGTCAATGCACCTGTGACGGGAACCAGTTCTATCTTGAGTATAAAATGACAGCTTTTGATTCATGTGCACAGTCATGTAAATATCAAATTCCAGCTGGTGCTGCATTATCAAGTCACAGAAAGCTGTGTACTTGCATTTTTCTATCTCACAACACTCATTTTCTAGGGTAGCAACATCCATTAGCCAAACAGCCAGCGAATCTTTTTTCCTTATGCTTTAAGGATATACAGCACGTTAACATTGGTTTTAGTGATGAGGGACACTTTTCCTTTTGACAACTCTTTACACTCAAAAAGTCTACAAAGTATACGTTTTTGGTACACAAACAACATAAAGATTAACTCTGTAGTACTGAAGTAGTGTTTACCAGCTACAATGTTAACACATCATTCTTTGATACAAATTTGTCTCCAACTTCTACATTTTAATAGGTTTTAATGTCATGTTAGTGGTAAACTATAGAATACCCTGTAAATGTAATAAGCATGTCTCAAATTTTGAACTGTTGTAGTTGTTCCTGATATACAACTGCTTGAAGTTGAAAAGATGACACATCAAAAGCAAGCCACCTTTGGTAAACTCTGCTGACAAAACAGAGCAAAAATTGGAAAATCTGAGGCTCAAGTTTTTGAATCAATACATAAACTTCCATTCGCTACAGAATTGAGGCCAATATGTTCACATATGAATAAGCTGAAGATATATTTGTGCTAAATTATTATAATCACGTGTGTAATTGTGAAACAAACATTGCAACTGACAGAGTGAAATTGGAATGAATAGCATCCTTGGTGTGCTAGCTTTCGGAAAATGTATCGCTTACCATACTTTATATTTGAATCCAAAGTTATATTCAGTAATATGTGAAAGTCACTGCTAACTTGCCGTATTTCCTTAATTTGCCAATCTGTCTCTCCATTATTTAAATAAGTAGATCAGTCCCTGATTATAACCCATATGTTCAATAAGTTCACAGATGTAGGTTAGACATCTAATAAATACACATCGTCAATGCACCTGTGATGGGAACCAGTTCTATCTTCAGTATAAAATGACTTTTGATTCATATGTACATGTAAATATCAAATTCAAGCTGCTGCTGCTGCTGTATCAGGTCTCAGAAAGCTGTGTACTTGTATTTTATATCTTAAAGTCTGCAAATTAAAACAATTTTCAAAAAAGAATGCAGCAAAACCCTTCCCTTACCTGACCACTATACTGGGGACCACTGGTCCTTCAAGGGTACATTTGCACAGAACACTACCTGTTTATTATTAGTTTTTTTAATGTCAAACAGCTAGCCTCAGTGCCCGAACTTGGAATCAATAAGGTACTGCCATGAGCACGACTTGTGTTGCACTAGGTTAGCTGGATGCAATGACTTTCACATTCCAAATACTAATTTTCTGGGGTAGCATCATCCCCAACATTTCAGCCCTGGAGGAGTGGGCCTTCCTCAGGGGATGGGGGTCCTCGAAGGTGACTTTATTTCATATACAGGGTATATTAATTTGGGAGGTGCATCATGTGGCATCATTAAAGACATTATCACACAAAATGTGTTCGTTATTTTTTGCCACCAGATGGCACTGCTGCTACGTAGTCAATATATATGAAAAGTATCAAGTCATGGTCATTAGTGTAAATAGAGTTGTATTTATTTATTCTATATATTTATTTATTCTATATATTTATTTATTCTCTAAGTTTAAGCTAATTGGGCTATGAATACTTCATAATTCATTCAACTTTTCATGCACATATTCATGATACATCTGTTGTGCTTGATTATTCAGATTTATTGAGCACAGAGCATAATTTAACAATATCAATTTTTTCTGATGATTTTGGCTAATATGATCATCATTTGGCTATGAGGTTAATGTTAAATCCAGCCATACTGGCAAACTGGGGGGAGGCAGAGAATATTTTCAAGAAGAAACCAGGACATGTCAGTTTCACTTTGTTGACAACAGTCAGCCGGTATCAGAGAGCCTCACAGAAAATGAAGGAGACCTCTCATGAATAATTAATTAACTTTGCAACTGGGAGGACTGCCAGCACTGGTTGCCGCCTTGTTTTGACTCTAATTTCCCTGCTTGCTAAAACGACCCAACATCAGAGAAGATATCTGTACAAAAAAGTTATTACAAGTCAAAAGGCCATGTTCCGGGTGGTAACTTTATTGAGCAAAGTAAGGCTGTAATGTTATACAGTGTTAGCACTTGTATTCTGCTAAGTCCTGACCTGGCAAGTAACATTAGTGAGGCCTTAAAAAAATGTTGTGTTTCCTGTTGCAGGGAAGCAAAAAAGTATGGTAGGTAGGGACTTCTAAAAATTTGTGTTAACTGTGAATCCCTGAATCACAATGAAATTAAAAGTTACCTGACATCAATATTCTATTCCAAAAAATTATTTAATGCTTTTCTGATAAATTCTTGAAAACTATAAACAAAAAACAAAAACAAAGTTATTATTTACTATGTTTTTGTAAAACATATGTGAAATCATGCTGTTTGCCACCACACATTAATTCAGGATAATTTTATTTTACTTGCGATGGACGGAAGCATGATTTAACAGGACTCCGCATCTCGTGCTTAGAGTTCCAGATGACAGATCTATACATGTCTACCTGCTGAATGCTGGGTATTCAATATTATCAGTGGTAACACTTCATAGTAAATGAGAATACACAAGTGTACTTGGAATTTAAGATGATCACAATTTTATACATTTTTATGACAGATGACAGTTAAAGTGAACAAATCAGATCAGATTTTCATACTCAATTGTGCCAATGAATTTAACACATCATCATACTTTGATATTTTTCTACACTGCTTCTCAAACAGAACTTGGCCAAAGTACTGTATATATTTTTTATTGGCCATAAATAATTCATGAAGTACAGTAACTGTGAAACCTCATTATACTGACACCATCTGTTCTCTGAAATTGTGTCAGATAATAGAAGATGTCAGATAAATGAATCAGATAACACAGAAAATGTATTTTTTGTTCTTTAAAATGTGTGCATTAAGTGAATACATGTATGTCGGATATCTGAGTGTCGTTGTAATGAGTTTTGACTGTAGACCTAAAGGCAAAATAAATTGGTATTCACTGAACCTATAAATTTTTATCAGCCTTATTTTTTTAATAACAATAAGGCATACCTTCCCTTTTGGATTTAAATGTTTGAAAAACCCCAACGGAAAAGTTCAAACTTGCACAATGATCATGACAACTAGCATTTGAATAACATGTCGAAAATTCATATTTTTTTCTTTCTTTTTTTTTGCTTAGGTTGAGTTTATCACTGGAATTGGGTTTCATATACATGAATGTATACGCAAACTTGTCATGAATGCCACTCTGTCATAAAGGGAAGTTTAAGTTTGCCTCATAGTGGTTCATGCCTGACATATTTACTGTATGTGGAACACTTCTCACCGTGATGGGCCCATTGCCGTGAATGACCATTGGAGTGTTGCCTGACTTTGTGTTATACATGTAGCTGCTCGCCCCCTTGAATTTTATCTGTACTTCATCTGAAACACACAAATTTTACTTTTGTAATGGCTTCCCAATACGGATTACAGAATCTAGTTACTCAGTTAAGCCCTCGTGGTGTGACCAGTTACAAAGAATTTTTGAAAGATACAGCCATCTTGCATCAACACATGAACAACCAGTACAACTACAAACATACTGTAAAAAAAGTCCTCTACTGATAAGAAAAAGGCACCCCGAAGACTACCCAAAATAATGAAAAATTACAGAAAAAGTACAATAATTAGCTTGATAAAGGACATGTCAAGTTTACCCAAGTACCACTTCCTGCCAGTAAAGGATTAGACCCTTGTCTCAAAGGATTGTTTCACAAAGGACGTTTTCTTTGATGTACATGTACATGGGCATCAAGTTGTAAGATGTATGATTACATAATGTTGGATGCCCCTGCTATTGTGCCAAAGATGATAAGATTCTATAGAGCTGAGTAACTTACTATATTTCCGGCCCATTATTCCAAAATGTTTACATCATTCAAATGAAGAGGTTTAATATACTTAAAACAGAGTTCTCTTTTGGCAATACATGTGTATGATCTATATATTATGTAAGACTTTCAAAATGAAGTTGCTGATTTTGCCCTCCCAGGTCACACAACAATACTTTTATGTGCTTTGCCAGAGGTAGGATAGCAGGTCATCATAACAGTGAATGAGAATATGACACCGTGAGAATCTATGTTCAAAACTACTGCATTTTAACAACACCCTGAGGTCAACATGCCTGTGTACAATTGTAGGGAGTCATGCTCTCATAAATACAAATTCACGTTCCTGGAGAAATATCCATGGATTTCAGGGGTTACTTTTACTTTTATGTCTTCCCACCCGTGTTGAACCGTGCAATGAAGGTCAAGGTACCTTAACCTAACCTGGAAACAAAGACACACCACAACAATAACATCAGTCACACATTGCTATTGTCCTGCTGCATGGCCAAAGTCAGCAACTGGACTGCAAAAGGTCTGTATTCACAATGGTCCACCAGGCAAGTCAACTGGAAATGTGCACTGAATGTGAAGACAAGCAAACCCAATTTTGTCCTCTGCCTGTTCATGTCTGTTGTACATGGACACACAACTGTTCATGGGAGAACTATAAATGAAAAACCTCAGCATCTTCTTGGTTGATCACACCACAACTGTTATTCTCACAGGTTATCTGTGTTTTGAAAAACTGCTGTTGTAAAACAGACAGGGAGGTAAATCTAAGATTAAACTCTGGGCAAGGACATGAAATAAAGGTGTCATGTGACTGATGCTTTTCCCAATGATATTCATTTTTAACTTACTCTGTTAAACCAGTAACTGCAATAACAAGTCTTACCTAATGCACCATGAAGGTTCTGGAAGATCTCTCCCCTGGTATCCAGTTTGATGTTCAGCTTTGTCTATAAATAAGTATATTTTTTCTGATTACTCATTAATGCAGATAACTCACCTTGGTTACTTTACATGTTCATCATTTGACTCAAGGATTGGATTAGAACGGTGATTGCTGAATGATTATGTAGTTGCCTGTACGTTAAGTAACACACCAACTTCAATGGAACAAATTCACATAAACACAGCAGTCAAAAGGCAAGTCCTAAACTCCCAGGAATTAGCCAAATGATAATGTTTCTTGAACTTGGCTAAAAATATGAAAATGGCTAAAATAATTTTAGATGAATTATGAAAGGACCAAGATTGAATTTACGTAAATTATGCCTGTATTGCCTACTTTGGCTACAGATTTTTGAAGTCTAGATCTGTCCCTGAATTCCCCAAAACTAACTTTGTGAAAACCACTTGTGACAACTAGCATTTTAATTTAATTCATCCCTACTGTTCAGTGGACTGGGAGCCATTATGTGATTGCTGTCACAACAGTTATTATGTTAAAATAGTTATGTTGTCCATACCCATGGCAGCACAGTCCTGCACTTAAAAGGAAGATGTATCTAATGCAGCAATAAGTTTCTGTTGCACATGACATTTTCAGCCAATGAAAGAGGCAGGCCTTGTTTGTCCCCCAGGTGTCACCACCTGCAACAGGTGGACACCAGGGGGGAGTTACTAGTAGTGCCACCTGCAGACAACATGCTTTATTGTAAAGGAACTTAAAAAAAAAAAATTATGCAGAGGCACTGAGAGCAGCCTTCATAGAACTGACCCTGAATGGCTCATCCATGAAGACTTGTGTGTAGAACAGTTGGTCATCATCAGTGGGATTGCCTTGGAACTTGTCCACAATGCTGAAGACGTCTGGCGCATACCCAATAAAACCTGCAAGATACATACATGTATGTTCAATGTAGATCTACTTGCCTTTTACACAACACAGGTATATAAAAGGAATAATAATAATAATAAAAATAATAACAATAATAAAAAAAATAATAATAATAATAATAATGGTAATAATAATAATAATAATAATAATAATAATAATAATAATAATAATAATAATAATAATAATAATAATAATAATAATAATAATTAAAACACAATCAGAGATAGCAAGATCTATCCCCCCCCACATGTGACCTTGGGATTTGGGTCAAGGTGATCCATATCTGAATTTGTCTCAGACCTTATGTAGGATTAAAACCATGTTCAATAAGAAAGGTTTATGTTTAACACTTTTCAACTTATCATGTGAAAACCAAATGCACAAAAATGGCTCTAGCTATGACTTTTGGAATTGGGTCATGGTAACCCATCTTCAAACACATCCAAGACCTTATTCAGGACTGTAAGTAGGTGCAATATGAAAGCCTTATGCTAAAATCTTTATGTTTTACAGAAGCACATTGTTACCTGTTTTCTGGCACTTTTATCAATAAAAAGTAAGAACATTAAAATGCAGCCCTTCTATTATTACATGTACTTGATATTATGATGTCATATATCTCGGTATGTCTACTCATGAAGCTACCATAACAGCTAATCAGGTCATGGTATGGGGAAAACTCTCTATTAAATGACGCATGCTGACTTCATCATCTTCAATTTGGAAAAAAATTAAATGTTCTAATACAAGCCGTGGCTTCCATTAGAGGATTTACGGTAATGAAGATCTTATTTTGTCCCTTGTTTTCAATTTTTTTTTGGCAATAAGTAGGGTAGCCCCTATACAAGTCCTTTTTGCAGCAGAGACAAGCACAGGATGAGGCATGATGACTGGCATATGGGAGGGTGACCACTGTGAGGTTCAAACATGATGAATGGGGAATTCATGACTATGTGTACCCCAATGATGAACATGAAGAGGAGAGTAGACAAGACCTTTAGACAAGACAGACAGTGGGCTTGTAATTGTATGAATATGAAGATGATACAGGTCAAGAAAAAACATTTGGTCCTAATAGAGCAACCTACTGAATATCCCTCATGTGGCAGCACTTGGACAAAATCACTTTGTACTTAATCATTCCACACTGATAGAAGACGAAGTCAACAGCTTTCCTTGGCTTGCTCTGGGCATATGCGCCAAGAGAACGCCAAGGAAAGCTGTTGACCATGGGCATATAATTTGGAATGATCTTCCATCCAAGTATTTCATCCAAAAATTTGAAAAATAATCTTTAAACTAGAGAGAGTCGTCGCCCGCGACAACAAATATATCCCCTGCATAGCGCACTGTCTCCCAATTGAGAAATCAACATACAAACAAATTTATGCTTATGCACACCCCCTACCTGAGATCTACCATCCCTATAAATTCCAAGGGTTAGCATTTATACTTTAGAAGATATGGCCCAGACATATGTATACATCATGAATCTAGTACATGTACTATATGCCATGTTAAAACCTGCTCTCAACAATCATTTTGGGTTTCAAAAATTCATAAAAAATCCAAAAATCAATATAGCATAAGCATTCATGCACACCTTGTGGGGATTCATACCAGGAACATCCCCACCAAGTTTGAAGAGAATCTCACCATTAGTTTTAGAGAAAAAAAAAATCTGTTATCTTGCCTAGGGGGACGCATAGACAGACAGTCAGTCAGATGGACAGACTGACAAACCTAGAAAACCCCCCACAGGTCTTTGTATAAAATTTGAAACAAATGGGTTCAGAAGTATTATATGCATGTACTATATACATCATGTATCTAGTACATGTACCATATGCCATGTTAAAATGTGCTCTTATTACCATCATTCTGAATTTCAAAAATTCATAAAAATTTCAAAAAAAACAATCGAGCACGACCACTTATACATATCTTGTGGGCATATATACAGGTTACATTCCCACCAAGTTTGAAGACAACCTGACCATTAATTTTAGAGAAAAAGGCAAAAATCTGTTATCTTGACCAGGGGGACGAACAGACAGACGGTCAGTCAGATGGGCAAACTGACCACCTTAGAAAAATCCCTCGGGTCTATAGACTACTTGAACCAAATTTGAGACAAATAGGGGTCACAGGTACAAAGATTATGGCTATTTGGACCTGGCTATTGCCTGACAATGTTCTGTAAATTAACTAATTATTTAATGATCACAGGAAGCTAGTTTTCGTACTTGACCTGCTTCATCATAAGGTGCATCACTAACCAAAATTTCGTGGAGCTAGATGCAACATTTGTCTTCAAAGCACTGACTATTAGAAAGTATGTACATAAACAAATATGTGCAATTTTATAAGTCACAAAGGAATGTATCAAACAAAATGGGTTTTGTACACGGGATGTACTAAGCCACATAAGCCTGTGTCCAATCAAGTGAATATGTGTGATAACACATGCACAAATGAAGATCTGTTCTCTGATAATAAACAGCCTTCCAGTACCATGCCGCCTACACATGCTACAGGTGCATCCTTATTTATTGAATATCATGTGCGTTATCTGAACAGGGATTTATGACAGCACTTCCAAGTAATATTTTGAACAAAATCAATATTTTGATGCTGGTTATCTGAGAATGTGATGGAATGCCAGAATTATGGATCAATCATGTCAATATAAAATGTTATTTCAAGATAAGGAACTTGCATATTGAATCACATTCAGCTCAACTCAACACTAATTTTCTTTTCCCCTGCTAACCAGCCCTGCCACACCTTAGGGCTCTCACAAACTATTGCTGTAAAACATTTCTGGCCTCCAAGCAAGACAGTTCCCTCCAGTACAAACAAGTTTTTGTGGGCTTCAGAAGAAACTAGAGACAAAGTATTGACCAATGGGTCTATCTTTTAAGAAATAGATGTTTTATCAAATAATATTTTTGCTTAGGTTAGAAACCCCACAGCAACAGTGTTAATCCCATGGCATTTCCCATGGCCATTACAGAAACAGTAAGGCAGAGGTATTAACATGTAGACATTTGTCAATGGAATGGGTGCTGGCTGGCACTGTAAAATAACACTGCCACAGCCTTGCCACACCATCCAGGCTGCCAGCAACCCGAACACTGAGAATTCAATACAGAACCTACACAAGCGGTCCGTATGGGCACAGTAACCTCAACTACCTCCTGATGCATTCAAGGACCTAGGCCGAGACACTGTTAATGCAGGGCTCATGAATGTGGATATCTTCCAGCCTGGGCTTGTCAAATTCCAAACAGGGCAAGTTGGTATTGCAAAATACAAGCCCTGGGGGGGCAACCACAAATTTAAGTTTTTCTAAATGATGTTTGCACGGATGGACAAGCCTTCTGGGAGCGGGGACCAGTCAAGTGCAAGGCTTACTAGCCCTGAGGACTGCTTCTGAAAAACAGAATTGCAGAACACTACAATGTACTCATTTTGCAAATTACATCACACGATATTAAATGCAGTTTCATATTTCTTTGTCAAAGATCTACTGCCAAAAGATCCACTTCAGCCCATTCACAAATTTTGGTACTCCATCGCATATATTTTACATATATTCTCAATAATAATACATCATTTTTAACACAAATTTTTCTTAGATTGATGGTAATTTCAGCCAATCACTGAATGTTCTACGGCATCCATGTTTGTTTGACCATGCACAGAACATACATTGGCAATCCCACACACGTCCGACCTGGACCAGTTCATAGGACTCAGGTTTATTCTGTTCACTTCGGGTAGCGCACCCTGCTTTTTTTTTGCATTTTGTGCTTGACCACTCTGACCGGATTACACGTGAAGGATCAGAAAGCAAAACACAGGATGTGCTTGGAATTAATGAAAAATCAAACTGTCAGAAAACTAAAAATGCATGTTTCACCACTGATGTGATATTTTAGGTTAAAGATTTGCAAGGTTCAGCACAATCCATGCTGTAACCACCAGCGTCAGCCGTGGCATCCATTGTAAACATGAAGGTGTGGGCCAGACTTGGCCACTTGCTGATTGGACAACCAGGCCAACAATGGAATGCATGATTAATTATGGTCCTGAAAAGTTCGGTACATCTAGGTATCAACAGGTCTATTGTACACAAACTTGTCCCAACTGATTTCTCCCCTTTTACACCAGTCAAGTCTGGTTCCTTTTTAAGAGGAAACTTGTTTGAGATATTATGGTAATGTCATCCCTTTTTGCTCCACACAGATGGCCTAAGCTTCATAAAAAGTTTAAAAATACTAAAAGGAAGCTGGTTTTCAATATGAACCTGGTCCATTATAAGGTGCATCTCTGGTAAAAATTTGGAACACGTATGGTGAACACTTTTTGAGATATCGCAGAATGTCCACAACACAGACAGACAGATGACACAGGGGACGACAATACCCTCCGGCACTTTTGTGCCAAATGTAAAAACAATTGAGAATTGTAGATGACACCTACCACGATCACATGCTCCAAGATAAAAGCTTTTCTTAGCATGGGTTGGGAACTAACTGCTC
>OZ026626.1:57652342-58022342 GCA_964020975.1 Hermodice carunculata
ACTTAAGGAATGCTCCCAGGATCGCTTCAGCCCCAGCTGTGATCACCACATCATAGCTACAGAAAATAAACTTTACATGAAACTTTTGAAATTGAAAAATTATTTGTGTAACTGCCACCATTTAGGCAACATTATGTAAATTCGCAGTATTTTGTTCCATGTGGATCAGGGTGAACAGCAGTCACTTTTCTAAAGTTGGGCTCTCAAGTAGATAAATTCTGGTCACATACACATGTATACTAGTAAGGAACACCAGTGACAAATATTCATAAATTAAATTCTTTTCATAAATACTGATTATTTCCAAATAAAAATTGGTCTTTAAAACTGACATATTAAGAAATTTTGGTATAGTGGTACCTGCTGTCTGTTACCACTGCCGTGAGCAGCCGCATTGCTCTCTGTGGTCACTAGGCTTGGACATGCGAGTTAATTTCTTTGTAATTTACCTGTGGTGACAGGTCATCTGCTGTATGTGGCCGCTTTTTCTTGACAGGAGTGGCCACATACAGCAGGTAACACTGTACAATAATTCTAAGCAACATGAGAATAATTAAGTTTATTTCATACAAAATGGATGAATCCATGCTGCGGCTGGAACATGGCAGGATTTTATCCCCCCAAAACAACCAAACTAAGAAAACGCTTTTCTTGTTTATACATATAGATATCCATGTTATATGTCATCATTTCAAACTTGCACCTTCTGTTACCTCAGCCATAAATGAATAATTTATTTCTAATTTCTACATTATAATTAGTTTAAAACCAAGTTCCATGTCACATGTTGGACGCTTTTTCTGTCTCATACATATACGGTTGTGAAATTAAGAGTTTTCAATGGGGCGTCCTCCTGCAAAAGCATTAAAAATTGCTTAATTAATCTTATTATGGACCATACTGGCTCTCAATGGAGTCTTTCTTCAAGCAATCAATCTCAGACTACAGTGTTCAGGCTGCTAATTTCCATGCTTACATGTATGTGACATTAATCCAACAAAAAGAGTTTAAAAAAAAAAATTAAAACATGATTTCTGTGACCTAAGCTGAAGAGGATGACATCAGGTTATGGCTATGCATACAAGCATCATGGGGTTCTACTAATTCATATTTTGTGCTCATCCCAAATCTTTGCCAGCATCATCTGTGCAGAAAACAGTTTCTATGGTAACACACTTCAGTCAAGTGCAATTAAAATGATGACTCAATGACAGGTTTCTGCAATAATAAAGCTTGACTGGTCCGGAGGATTAGATATGTGTACCTTGCACTTGGCAGCCTCCCCCACAACCCTTGTTGCCATGGCCACTACAGAGGCCACATGTATGTCACACTATTTCACCAAGATACAAAGTACAAAATGTCACTGATTTTAAGCAGCCACAATGTTTCAACTATTGCACATATATACTACATGCATACATGTATGCACCTGATCTTTGCAAAACATGTTGCTCTTGTCTGCACAAGTTTTCAAGTCTGTGAAAAGCACTGCAACATGCATGTTTTGTACTCCCCCAAAGCCCCAGGCAATATCTGTTCATTTCAACAGCCATGTCAACATGGGAACCTGCTCTCAAAATGAGCCTGTACAGCAAATAATAAAACACAGAAAACATGTCAAGCCTGCATGTGCAGGGCATTACAACTCTCCCTTCTTTGGAGACCAACAGTCCAGCAGGCGCAGAAGTGGTCAGGTGGTCTCTTAATGGAGGTCAATAACAAGGAAGGTATCTTTGGGGATCTGTTAATTGTGGTCTTCGCAGGCAAACGGTCTCTCAAGGGAGGGACCCCTATATATATAAGCCATTTCTGGGGTGTGACATGACTATATAAACAGACCTGGTGTTAGAAGCATTGTAACAGCACTTGATGTCATTTCTTGTTTTATTTCTGGATGTATGCCCGAGCAGCAAGGAGTCTGCACAGTGGTACATATACCTGCATAGAGAGGGCGCCTCAATGCAACACTACTCGTCTTGTAAGATCACCTTTATAACATACTTTTAAGCTTCTTACTTTTCATGTTATTATATGCCTCTTATGACAGACCACCTGTCTTCAGAGACCACGATTTGGTCATCCCTAGGGAAGGTCTTTCAAGACAGGTTTTTACCGTACATGTGTATGTGGAAGCAGATACTGTTCCTAAAACCAGTGCTTGAAAACAACCCATTTCTATTGATGACAATTATCCCCTTTTCCAATAATAATTGTGTAAACATAGTAAGAACTTTCTATTTGGTCGATGACAATTCCTATGTTCATGTTCTTCTTTTTTTTTTTTTTTCAGCGACAGCGCTGTGGATGTGCCGGTACCCTAACAATTCCGGGTGGATATTCTGATATAACTATGTACATCAGTATGACATTCATCTCAACTTTCAAAGAATGCTTGATGCTTGGTCTGGTAATTCAGAACTTTATTACCTTAAATTGTATTTTCAACAAACGTGCACGAGTTTCTGATGCATTAGCAGACACACCATATTGAGCCCCCCACCCCTACCACCAATTCATTTTTTTAATGACCTTTATATATCCCATGCACATTTATAGGAGAGTGCTCATTCTCAGAACAAGGGGACTGTATCAACTGGCTGCCCTCGGCTGATCTTGCTACATTTAGCAAGGACAGATCTGGACTTTGAAAATCTTAAGTTAAGCCACAATTGAAAACAAGTTTCCTTTAAAAAGGAAATTGGCCCTAAGGTGAAGATAAATTTCCAAGTTCATGGGACTTCATTTTAAACCATGAAACCCTTAAACGCAAAAGGAAATGTTCTCTAAACAGAATGGATTTCTGGCATTCCGCACATGTGTACTACTGGACACGCTTTCCACATGTGTGGAATGTTCGTACACTGAAGCTCACCTTGTGAATGCATGCGTACATATACAGGAAAAATTAAGCACATAAATTCAAATGACACTGATGTAAATTTCTTATTGAACCCCAAATGTGGGTAAAAATGATGCTACCGTTGTTAAATAGGATGCTGCGAAAAGGATTTCTGGCAGTATGCGCATGTGCAGATGTAGTATTGCCAAGCCTGGTCGAACTTCCTTCATCTGATCTAGTATTGGCCGCCCAGAGCAGCCAATATTAAAAGCACAATTTATAGAATGTTCTACCACAGTCCTTTATTAATTCATTTTAAAACAATTTAGCCTCTTGCAATTTTCTTAAGCCAAATTGAAGAAACAGCAGTATTTGGCTCACTTGCTATTGCACCAATGGCCACTGATTTAGTGTAATATAATGCAAGTCCCAACCTCCGCTGAGTTGACTTGAGCATGTTCAGCTTCAGCTGCATCTTGTGCTGCTCTAGCTGAGCTTGACTTTGACCTTGTGACAATGATACTTAACTTGATGACCCAGTGAGCTAGTTTGACATATATGGATATGATTAACCCAGATACTAAAATCTGTGACCCAGTTTTATTAAAATCCTACCAGGGTACATCAACCAAATTTGAAGTGGACCTGGTACACAGTTTTGTAGAAAATTACATTACCTAACATGTAAGTACACTTGTATTATTACATGTACAGTGGTACCTGCTGTATGCAACCACTGCAGTGAGCAGCCACATTGCTTTTTGTGGTTACCAGGCTTGGACATAGTTCATTTCTTTGTAACATTTACCTGTGGTGACTGGTCACCTGCTGCTTGTGGCCACTTTTTCTTGGCAGAAGGGATGGCCATAAACAGCAGGTACCACTGCAATTAAAAAATCTGTTTAGAATCAGGAATTGATAGTGGCACCTTTATCATATATACATATCAGTGTATAGCCTTCCCGCTGCATTCCACTTTAGACGTTAGATGAAACTACTTTACATGAAAGCAGGGCCAGAATTTTGCAAAATTTTGCAAGAATCTATTTGGATTTTTGTCAAGTTATTTTCTTTTTAAAGAAAGACAAGTTTAGGAGAATCTTTATGCCAACAGATTCTCGGATTCTCACCGAAATTCTGCCCTGGAGAGTACAATCTGCCTGTCCATGGACATATCCAAATGAAATGACTTAAACTCACCTGTCAACGAACATAACAACCAAGTCCTTTATGTCCTTGTATTTCTTCATGGCCTCTTTCAGCAAGACTATTTTGTGACCGCCCCCAGCATACGACATATCTCCACCCTGCCATTCTTCTCCCATCCCTAGTACCTGCAAGAGAAATTTAAACATTCTATGGAGGGGAATTGTCACAACAACAAACCTAGTCATAGTCCTCACAACCACCTCCCATTCTTGGATCACTGAAAAAATAGTCATTAACCCTATACAACAAACTACAGTAAAAAAACCTGTTTTGAGAGATCACTGTGAAGAAAGACTGCCTTTTCAGACCGTGTTTACCATGTCCCTTTGTCATCTTTCGCATGTTATTTGCACCCTCTATTGAAAGGCCACTTGTCTTATGCGACCATTTTTTGGTCTGCCATAGGTGTGGTCTCTCAAAACACGTTTTACTGTATGCAGTGAAATGTAAATATCGCCAGATGCTCAATACATATAATTTCAGTTGCAGAGAATATGTGAGATACCACATGTATGGGACCGCATGGTGAATATCATGACAACCCTGCTCCCTGAATGGGGGATCCGAGGGTTCTCTGATCCTTTGCCATGGTTGGGTGAGCTCAGCACTGTAGCCTGCCCATCAGCCCTCAGAAGTTGACTCATGTTGTTGCATGGTCAGTGAAGAGTTCCCGTGAACCTCCTGTCAAGTTAAAGACCTCAATATGAATAAACCGTCAACATAAGGACTGTGGCATATACATGTAACTGGTCATTTCAGCTTCACAGCAGTCACTAGTACAGGTTTATGGGTTAAAACACAAATTAATGGCACAGCCCCGTTGTCTGTCTTGTTTGGGTGTTGTCATCTGCAGCATGTTCCAGCTCCACCTGCATCTGGTACTGTCCTGTCCGTACTTGTCTTTTCTCATCAGAGGGATTTAAAATATAGGGCTGAGCCATCTTTCCCAATTGTTAGATACATTTGTAACAAGAACAATGTACTTGAGTTGAATAAAATATGTTTAGACCAACCCTGCCCCCCCCCCCCCCCCCCCGCACAGTACCTACATCAGAGGTAATAAGGATATTCCCCTGCAACCCATACAGTAACTCATGCATACAATCACAACTTGCTAGAAGAACACCCTTTCTACCAGCAGCAGGTGTGACCTAGTGACCTACTTTTGTGACTAGACACATCCTTAGGTCTCGAGACGTGTATCAAGTCCTATATCAGAGAGCACAATTGAACTGAACTGAACGAAATTTTATTTTCAAAATACATGCATGAAAAATATTCGACAGGGAGGTTTACAGTGGCAGTACTGGGTTGTCCAAGGTGGCTTTGGGACACAAACGCAGGGTCTGGGACACAGACCTTGGCATGCAGGGCTCAGGATGTAAGGACACAGATATGCATATACAGAGCACATCCCAGTAGAAATAGTTATTTCAGTAAAGGCAGTTACCATATGAGGCATGAGAGGCATAGATAGACACCAGAGTTGATTGAGAGGCATAGTGAGAGAGACACCAAAGTTAATTCAAGTTTGTAAAGCACTGAGCACTACCAGCATGTATTGTCACATTGGCATATTATTCATTTATCCTAAATAAACAGTTAAAAGGACTGCAAACTCTCATTTTTGTTAAGCGGCGGGATGGAACTGATAATGCCATCCTAAAAAATAATCTTGTTTCATAAAACTTGCCCGGCGCATGCCAAAAGTTGCATTTTAAAATTTTTGATTGACATTGAGAAATTTTGTTTCTCATCTGTGCTTTTTGTGCCTTCAGTGGAAGAAAACAGAAATACACAGCCTCCCCCCATTTATGCAAAAACACAATAAGTTTGCATGTCTACAGCACTGATGTTTTACAATGACCACCATAATATTTACATATGGTCTGAAAGCTCAAAATTTTGTTTCTGTATATAAAAAACTCTCTGATTGGTTAAGGAAAAAAAATTATGGGAAACCCCACCAAAAATACCCTGAAATCCCAGTTCAGTAGAGATGGGTCAGCAAGGTTAGGGGAAACAAACAAGTATTCTTTGGCATAAATATCATTGCTGTAGTATCATTGAAATGTCCAAAAGGGGCATATATAAGAGAGAATACCACAGGAATGAAATTCATTCTGAAGGGTGGGAAAAATATGTGGCTCTTCCAATAAATCATGCCAGTGATTCATACATATGTATACATGCTAACTTAATTGTGTTGTGCAGCCCATATTAAAAGATTTGTCTGCGTTCTAACGATCTGACCCTTTATTTCTCTCAGGGTTTCAATGTCTGGGGGGTAAAATGACATAGAAACTGCACAAAAACTGAATTCATGTATTTTATGACAACATTTACATTGATCACTTTGCCTGAATCACTAAAAATGAAAAAAAAATGTGCATGTTTAATCTTGCATGTCGCTTGTGTAAGAGAAAAAATTGCCCAGTGGCACATCATGTACAATAGCAAATATGGGCCAAGCGCTGGGTGCTAAGCTTGCTAGAGTTACAGTGAAACTGACAAGTACCAAACAGGCTCCTATGTGTGTGATTGTCCCGAGCACACAGGGTGGCGGCTGAGCTGCTATATGGCTTCAGCCACACCCTTTGTTCTGATGTGCTCAAAGGGCATCAAAGGTGCTCTTTGACTTTTGATGAGGGATGATTATTTTTATAAGTGGTAGTTCAGCTGACAACACGGTTGTCCCTGAAGCTTTATAGCTTTACGGTCCCGTTAAGCTTTGAATTTAGCTGACAATCTATGAATTTTTCCGTAAAGCTATCTTGACTTCCATAAATCTTTAATTTTTACCGTAAATCTTTCATTATTTCCCAAGATTTTGACGTTTTACTGTGTATCATAAGATAATCTATTAAAACGGCAGTAAAATTTGCATGTATTTACGTCCAAAATAAGCTACATGTACTCAGTTGGCAATCAGAACTCGGTTTAGAACATTTTTGCTGTTGTCGTTCACTATGTGATGCTGTGGTTTCCTCGCTGTCGAGAGAGAGTTATTGTGTCATTTTGTGATCGCCTTATGGCATCGGCTGTCCATCATGTCTTAGTTTAGCAAGTTTATTGACATGAAACATGGCAACAAAAGCACCAACTACAACACATTTGTAAGACAAAATAAATTCCAAGTCAGGCAATGAACTCAATGCCAGGTGGACTACCACTTTTTCCGGGTGGGCAACCAACTGTTTGGCGTAACCAGAACTTCCAACAAACAACTAATTCCTCTTAAAATAACTACATAGCAGAATAGTTTATATTCATAAAGAAAATAGGATTTAATAGAACAACCAAAAATAAAAAGTAAATTTGCAAACCATTTTATTTGCAAAAATTCCAGGCAGATGGGCGATAATTGGTGTATTTTACCTACCAAAGTAAAGATCTGTTCTAGAAGTTAAGCAGAACTTGAAATAATTTAGACACTAGATGTCTGATAATCTTCACAGTGTGTTTCCTTGAAAGGAAATGCACATGTGATTATTTGTGTGCAGTCACAACTTACAAAGTATATATTTGTCACTGAAAATAGCTAAATACAGTGTATTTTACTTGTGAACTCTACACTGTAATGATTTATTTGAACAGTAATATCTCTGGAGGCCTAATTTTTGACTTGTTATTCCATACAAATAAAGAGATTTTAACTGCTATATGAAAATAATTTTTTAAAGGCTGGCCTAACACACATCTTTAAACAAAAACTGAACAATACGCTAGAGTATGGGGGAGAAGGTTGTCGAGCAGTGATCTCATCTAGCTGGGTGCCATTTTAAAGTCTGATCTATGTAGCATATTGGTAGATGGAAACACAAGATAAAACAATTCACAATATCAATCCTACCTCTCGCAGAAATGGGACACATGCAATCATGTAATATTCATATCTGAGACAACAGTGCCATATGTATTTATGAAAATGCCACATGGCATACTGTCCATATACTTGCACACACCTGCTGGACTGTTACAGTACATGTACCCCCAACATTGATTTCTCAAACATAACAGAGACAACAACTCTCACTTGAGCAAATATTTGGGCATTGAATTTCAGAATAAATAAATCATGACAATGTATTTATTTCAATCAATACACTGCCATGGGAGCTTAATATCATCAAGAGTTTTCTAGAAACTAAATTTCCCCAGAATATCATGATGAAGTACATTGTGTTCTGAAAGGAATAAATCTTTGACAGTTGGTCAACCATGGACATGCTACTGCAGTATTTAGATTTTTAAATGTCACAAAGTTTGACTCCAAGTGCTGGGACTTTTTATTTTTCATGACTGAAATGATTCATGAGCACAACATGCTATCATGGTCTAAAAAGTAAGGAGACAAGACTTAAGCATGAAATTTCATCACTTTTACAATATTGTTTTCTGCATACAGGGCTCCCTGTTGCTGAAGGCAAAGTTAAATATGCATTGAAAGTCTCACCTGTAAATCTGCATCAAGAACTTCACAAGATGGTCACTGTATTTACTCCAAATTTAAATGTACACTTAACAAGACTTAATTCAGAATTTGGACTTGACATTTTTGTTATAAGCCCTGTTGTCTGGATAGTATATTTAGAGACAGAACAAGTTAAGTAAAAATTTTGAACTTAGTTCACATTTAACCCCCTGCTTTGTCCAAACTGTAGAAAACAAGTGTAGTGGAGCAAAAATCTGCAAAGTCAAATCCTGGAAATACTCATGCGTATAATATAATGGTTGAAGCACACCCACATTGATGATATGGATTTAAAATATGGTAACATAGTTCCTGTTCAAGCTTTGGAAAATTCTCGAGTCATTTGCCAAATAAGGATAATTGGCCAAGGTGAACACGAAGAAGCCACAATGCAAAGGATTGGATACAACAGTGCTAAAGAAACTAAAGGTCCTACACACTGGTGTTATGCTAGTGAAAATGTGATACAGACTTTGAACAGCCTTAGCGAGGAATTGGGAAAATCACACTTGATGGAACTCAACTGATCTTTGGAAGTGATTATGCTTTTTTTTTCTTTTTCCAAAAGGATTAAAATCTCACTGGGCTAGTGCTATCCATTGGTCCAATGGCCAAAAACATGACCCCATGGGCCTTATTCTCTGCTGTGATGTATGGCTGAACATGAGAGATCGCATGAGCTCTGTGACCTTTGGTAAACAGACCTGAAAAAGGGGTGATTTAGCTGACAAAATTTTGTAAGCTTTACCCACACTGGCTGATCATAATTTTGTCAAACTTTTTATGCACACATTTATGGTATTCTACTTGACCATGTATAGTTATTGAGCATGATTTCAAAATGTAGAATTTGTGCATGGTGTAGGCTAACAAAATCAGATTTCGACTGAAAAGAGTAATGTTACTTTCACTTTTCAGTGTGGAAACAGAACCAAAACTAGAAGTTGTTGGAAACTGCGATTATGGATGCTTCATGTGAAGACAATTACTGATTTTCATCCTGTGAAAAAAAAGTCGACCAGCTTTGCATATTGTTGATCATGTTCCTTGGTGACATGTCCATGAAACATGAACAGTAAATAATGGACAGCTGCCTCTCTCTCATGGGGGACCACTATCAAAATGATAAAAACTTTACAGGTGCCAGCTTGTAGGATTCCCCCCCCCCCCCACACACACACACGTCACACCTTGCACAATGGTCACTTCTCTGTATTACAGTACACGTATAGCAAGTACAGTATTTTAACTTAATTTCAACCTCAAGGGAGTCCACCCTTGCTAATAAGCCACACTTCTAGTGCACTTGGAGTGGCCCAATATACATTATTAGATTATCTGGGAGATTGAGGGGATTAACATATATATCTTTTTTATTATTATCACTGCATGTATTTTTTTTTTTTTTTTGAAAATATATAGATCTAGCATAATTTATTTTTTAATTTCTCAATGAGGCTCTGGTTTTATCTTGACTCAAATGCCAATTAACTAATCCTGTGAAATCTATATATATCTTAGTGTCCAGCCATGTTGGACTGCCTGACCAAATACTTATTCTGTATCATCCATCCTGATATGAAACTTAGGCCAACCTTAAACAAAAATATAGCGTGACAAGGTAAAGATTTTTCAAGTCCAGATCTGTCCGCACACAGGTATGTTTGGGCTCATATACAAAGAATAAAACACGTAAGCCAGGAAGGATTTTCTTTTTTCATTGTAATGGACACCGGAGGCAAACAGCTTTAGCTATACATTTACCAACATCTAGACTTTTCTAACTTTACAATGGGTCAGGGTGTCAGCCATAAATTTAAAACAGGGCATCCATATTTTCCAATTTTACTTAGGCCCTGGTGAGCATCACTTCACATCAACTGCTTGTGAAGTGGCTGCCATTTTAACTGTGATAAAAACAGACATCTGGAAGTTGACTTAAATATGTGTGGGACAGCATGGCTGTTTGTGTACAGTAAGCATGCAAAACTTGTCATTTCTATGCAATCACAATGCAAAATCTTGACATTTCTGTCAGATTAAGAAGCAAAAAGATCCAGCCTACCAAACCAGTTGGTACTGTTTATGATAAATATAGGACGGCTTCAGCGACACTTTACCTCTTTTTCTGGCCGTCCACTTCAAATGGCTACCTGCCATCAAAATCACACTGCACGTATTGCTGGCTGACACTATGCACTGGATATATGCTGCCTGATATATGCTGCCTGACTTTCCATACATGTATATCTAACTTTCAAAGGGATAGCCCCTGTTTAAGCACGTTTTCCTTGAAATCAGGATGTCTTATTGTGCCTGTGGATCTGTTAGTTCCTTCAATTTGGCCAAAACATGAGTTAAATTGTAATATGACAAAAGAAAAATGTCATCTGTGGGAAAAACAGAAAAAACCCACATTTTTAGGACTTTACGACTATAAAGTAAGGAGAGGTAACAATAAAAATATTTTAATTCTGGCCTACTGAAAATTCTGCTTTGTATTAGGCTGCACATTGTCACAACCGACCATAAACAAGAACAAGAAGAGTCAAGCAGATCTACACGCATATATGCAGTTTTAAGTTTGAAACACAGGACCATGGTCCAAGTATGTTATACATGTACACACAGAACCAGTTTTTCTCAAGAAGTCAAACAACCAAATCTTTTGAAGTAAAAAACATCATGGCCAATTATAACATGAATATCCACTTTGAAAAACAAAAAAAACAAAAAAACAAAAAAAAAAAAAAAAAAAAACACTTGTCATGATGAGTAAGATATTGATTATAGGCCTATATTGAAGATTGCCTTTATACAGAAAGGGCAATTTTCAGTCCATGTAAACACAACATGTGTACATATACATAGAGGCAAATTGGAAAAAGGACCCATTTTAGTAATGTCAGGGTTTCCAGTGAAACAATACAGTCAGTCATTACTTAGATGCCTTCAGCTAAAAATTAATCATATTATTTTAAAGGGCCGTGGTTTTTTTAATGTGTCAAAATGTCAGGTGCATCATGAAACGAAAACTGCAGAATGGTCCTAAATTTTAAGGAACTGGAATATTATTTATTGGAAAAAAATTTTAAAATGTTCACGGGTCACCTTTTGCTCATGCTCCAATCCTATTGTGCAGATGCTATAACAATTAGTTGGTTCAATTTATCAAACTTCAGTCAAGACATGCAACAGACTGATTTAATTGTACATTTGTCAAAGAGGCTAGGGGAATTTCCATTGTTATCCCACAGGGCTCCATTCTAGAATCTGTAGGATTTTTTGGTTATGTTAAACATATATTTGACTTTCATGAATGTTTTCCAGTGTATAAGGATAACTTGGTTTCCTACCCAACTATATTGGTGGTAGGAAACCCAAGTATATTGGTGGTAAATTAAGATACACTAGTTCGATAGCCACAGATCGACCAAAGGCACCTCACCTTTTACGAAGCTATTATACTCGAGTCTCATCTTCTAGAACCACTTCCTATTCATTATTACCCTATTCCATACTTCAAACTCTTTTCTCCCCATTAAGCTAACCTGTCAATGTCCAACCAATATAAATATATGAAAGTACTATTCAGCGAGTGACTACTCAGAACATGTTTCGGAGTCTGTGCCCACACGTCTCTCTAACTTGCAGCTCCTTGTCTAAGCTGATTATTCAGCAAGCTAAAGGCAACTCACATAATGAATAAGTGAAGCTTTGCTTATAAATGCAGAGCTTCAATACAAATAAATAAAAGTTTGGTGGTTTTCGGAATAGTAGGGTCCGAGGAAAAAAAATCACAAATCTGGTCGTGCAGAAAGAAAGAATAAAAGATTTCTTGGAAAAACAAAATGTCTGGGTTGGCAACCAGACATAGTAATTTGGCTTACCCCTGAACTAGTATGTACCCTTTCTAGCTGATTAGCTCAACTTAGTCCAACCACCTGCCAGTGTAAAACTGAAGTAAAAGCAAAATGGGACATTATATTCAGTCCCAGTGATTATACATAAATAGATACAGCTAGACACCTGTAGAAACCTAGGAAATTCCTTACAAGTACTGTAACAAAGGACATCCTGTATAAGAAATGTAAAACAATCCACCAAGTGACACATGAATACCAAAACCAACATGTGCCCTCTTTAAGGAAGTTTTGTGTTTGTCCACATAACTCAAGGAGCAGTTCATCAGGTGTTCAATCACCAGCTTGGAGTGTAGTGACAAGAATGTTTTTTTCCCAAATTAATAAAATTATGTTTCTTCCTGATTTTTTGTGTTTTTCAAAAGAAAATGGTAAGATCCAAATAGAAGTACTGGTATCCTGATACATATCGGACCAGCAGGTAAGTATCGTGACATGCATTGGCTCGTAGAATACCTGACAATCATCAGCTCTACCAGAAAAATTTGTCAAGCTCACCAAATTTACAAAAATCTGACTGTTGACCTAAGACATATTTGGAGTAAATTTACTGCCTCCATCCCAATTTATTTATAATCAAAATGCT
This sequence comes from Hermodice carunculata, assembly GCA_964020975.1. Classification (NCBI taxonomy): domain Eukaryota; kingdom Metazoa; phylum Annelida; class Polychaeta; order Eunicida; family Amphinomidae; genus Hermodice; species Hermodice carunculata. The sequence continues at coordinate 57,665,377 of OZ026626.1, forward strand.
GAATTTCACATGCATGTACTCTTACTATCTACAATGCTGGTTCCACTGAACATTACCAATGGTGCCACCCCGACTCTACAAGTCATAGACTTGTCTGTACATATAGTATTCCTGTAATGGTACAGTAAAACCTCTCTAACCAAACACCTCCATATACCGAACACCTCACTATACTGAACACTTTTCCAGTCCCAAGGGTGTTCGGTATAGGGAGGTTTCACTGTACAGTGGTACCTCTTTTGCGGGACTGCCCCTACAGCAGGTCAAAACGCGGTCTCTCAAAATAGGTGGTCTTTCATTAGAGGTACAACAACATGGAAAAGATAGCGCAGTGTTCATAGAGAACGGTCTTAAAAAGATATGCCGTCTCTCATTAGAGGGGTCTCTCAAGAGAAGTACCACTGTATATTGATACATGTGCACAAGTTCAGTTGCAACTGCTATAACCAAAAAAAAAAAAAAATCCTGAAATGTATTACCTCAGTAAGATTGAGCAAATAGTTCAAGGTTACCCATGTTATGCAAAATTGAACTTCTACTTAACTCCTAGCAAGCCAGTACTGAGTGTACTTGCACAGCCCGTCATTGCTTATTGCCACCAGTTGTGATTAGACTCGCACTTTTGAAGTGGCTGATCAAAGACCCTCTCAAATTCCCGGTGTTGTTTATTTACATGCAGGCACATTTCTTTGTAGAGAAACGTTAGTTCTTGCCAATGGCTATTTCGATTTTGTGCTAAAAATAAATATTTTCCTTCAATCATGATTTAAATAAATGATCGGGCCACTGTTTGTGACAATTTAAATGATGTAACTTCGCTAAACTGCCCAAAAATTGAACGATTTCATCATTGCCGTTACGATTTTTTCGTCTACCCGCCATGCTCTTCACATTGTCTGAAAGCTGAGAAGCTTGTCTATTTTAAGAACAAGCTTTCCCATTGGCTAAAACAAAAGTATTTTAGGGAAAACCCCACGAAAACTGCTTCTATTTAAAATAGATATGTTGTTATTTTAGTTGGAAACTACCGAAGACAATTCTCCAGAATATTCTAGGTTAGTCAGGAGAGCCGGAATCAATCACATGGTATTGGGTCAAATCCAATGCATCGTTTTTCTACCGCTGCTTTGTATGGGAGTACTCAGCACCTCGTGTTGTGAAGTCTGGCTTGGAAGATGGGCGACATTTGTAGGAGTACAAGTGACGATTACGGACAATTTATTAAAGCAAGAAAGAAAATTAAACCCTGTAAATTGCAGCAACCAACAAGCTTTACTGGTCCCTATAATTTAATGACAATTACGACACACCACAAATCTTAAGAAAAAATTAAAGAGGAACCATCTTTCATTACGCTTACCAAGGAAAGTGTGCGGACCAGTATCCATGCAATTGTATTCACACAGGCTTGACAGTTTGATCAATTTGTGATTGAGATCAATATACATATATTCACTTTATTATGGTGTAGGGCACGAGTTTTTGTTTAAATTGACAAAGAAACCACATAAAAATGTAGAGAAGGTCTTACTCAACAAAAGTCAAGATCATATTGCATCAATTACAACAATAAAAAAGTTACGGCACTTTTATGCCAGCAGGTCCCAAGACTGCCCAGAGTGCAAGGAGTTAAATATGACATTTTCAACACCGTTTGGTCTATATCTTGCATATTACTGTAGGTGGTGCCACCAGTTTCCATGCTTTTTTTTTTGGGGGGGGGGGGGGGGGTTGTCTCATTAATATTCCTACCAAGTTTCATTGATTCATGAACAATTCTCTGAAAGACAGCATTTTCATATTTTTGGCCTATAAAATATCACATAATACCACACGTCACCACCAATATCAAACTTTACCTAGATTTTCATACACTTTAAAGTTCTTCGGGGCTATGTTGAAAACTGTGGAGTGTATCTTACTCACAAGCAAAAGTTTATGGACAAACAAACATGAGTGATCGCATGAGCTCTGAAACCTATGGTCAGCAGGGTGGAAAACGTTGAATGTTCATACTTACAGTCACATTGTGCTTGTATCTTTTGGCAGACCTCATAAATCTCCTAAAGCCATCTGTCTCATCTGTCGCCACAGTTAAAACCAATAAGTTCTCCTTTTTCACAGACAAAGACTTCTCTTTTTTATCTGTAACAATGAAAAATTGCACAATGATAATGAGTTTCTTTTGCAAGTTACTACATTCATGAATACTTATATGAACATATCTGCCAAATGCATGCTAAAGTGCTCATACACAAGATTTAAAACTCTCCAGAGGGGTTTGGGGGTTTTTTTGGTGACTCAGCTGAGCATTGGCCATTCTGTTCCTGTTTTCCATGTACAGTGTATGTATTTTCTGCTGGCTCACTGTCCTCAGAAAATTTGGACATATAACACACACCCATATAACATAACATTTTACCCTCCCCCACAGCATGCTGCATAACTTCCCAATCCCCAAATACACTGGTGCTAACAATAGCCAAATGCCACTACAACTTCAAAATTGCTATTACAAATTGCAATTGCCTGCTAAAATTTACAAAAAATTCTATATTTTTGTGCAGTAATTAAACCAGTTTCAGGGGTTTTGTTAATTTTTGAACAAGAGTCCATTTTGAACACAAAAGTAGGTGACTCATTGAACCAGTATAGTAACAGGTTGATCTTTACCTACCTACTGCTACAGGGCATAAACCATTGAGCCTGATTGTCAGAGGAGAGCTAATTTTGATCTTGGACAAGTCAAAATGATGTGCTCAGGAGGTTGGACAACCACCATTTTACATGGTGAACATTTTTATCATGCAAAAAATGTTAATTAATTTGAAACTATTTTAATATGATAACAGCACGCATGGCATATGGGAGATATAAGTACATATCAACCAACCTGCTTCTGTTACATTTATTTTGCCAGAGAAATGGATATGAGGAAAATTAATTGAGAAAAAGGAAGGAAAATAACCAGATCCTCAATTAAAGCTATAGTATACAGACAAACATTTCCAATCTTGCCCAACAGCATTCAATTCTAACATAATAATCATAGACAAAAAACACCACCAGTAATCATGGTATTGATCTTACCAATTATTTTTGAGGGGGAAGGGGATTCTCTACTGTGGAAGGACCATTTACTTCAGATGCCATTGATTTATTTATGAATACCATACATGTTTTTCTATTGTTTCTTTTTTATGCAAGGGGGACAAGTAGTTTTAAAATTGACTTGTCCTGTAGACAACTAGATTTTCAAAAAAAAAAGTAGAGCCCTGTACTACCTTTTATTTAAACTCCTGGATTTCACATAGGTCTCAGAGTGAAAAAATTTATTTTGAAACTACTTGTGTGTAGGACAAGTGACAACAAATTTTCACTTGTCCTCCCTCACAATATCACTTATCCTAATGAAGTGTACCTAAGTTTTGGTTTAAAAAAGCATGTTTTAATGGAAATCATTGTCATACAGAGAGTTTATGTGTCTTTTATGCATAAAAATTTGAAATTTAACAGACTTTAAATTTTGTCAATTGAATTACTTGTCCATGGGACAAGTGAAATTTAAGAATCACTTGTCCTCAAACATATTTCACTTGTATTGGACAACAGGTTCATACAAATTTTCGCACCCTGGGTCTTTTCTAGAATTTTGAATGCTAAGTTTTAAATCCTGGCACTAACATAGAAATACCTGGCTGAATTACTATTTTGTTGTACTTCAATGCAATTCTATTTTTAGTTATATCTAAACAAAAAGTAGCCTGCCCTATGAACCAAAACACATGGTCAAGGTCATTGATATATTTTACTATAACTTCACCCTTGGTAAGCAAGAATTTAATCTTCTTTTCCATTAATTCTAACTATAAAGAAATAGGGGGGGAAAGGGAGAAGAATGGCGATAAAACAGGGACAACTGTCATAGCACATGCACAGGAAACACCCTAAGTATTATGTACCATACTACTGTACCATCCACCCTTTGCAGGATCTTTTCTATTATGAAGACACCACAGGTAGTCTCACAATATCAGCTGTCATAATCACACCAACAAATTTAAGCATACTTAAATCACTATTAACTGATATTTAGGCATTTACATGGAAATGTGCACATTTTATAATCAAAGAATAGTCACTTTTACCCTCAATATATTCCCATACATGTTAGACGAAAAATGCTACAAAAATGATTATTTATATGCAGTGTTACATTTTTTGTACATCAGTAACACCCCCTGGTAAAACAGGGTGATACTGTCATGTGCACTGCTCAGGCAATCAAAAGGTATGATCAACTGACCTGCAACCACAAAACATACACAAAGCAAGGTGACAACATACCACATTTTTATGCTCCCAGTAGAGGAAGCATGAAAAATAAGCAGTTCAAAATTGAACTTCTGACCCACCCCTTTTCTGTCTATGTCTTCGTTTTTTATTTTGAAACAATAAAACTGGTTATCTTCCCCAGAATTGGAGAAGATATGGCAAAGTTAATATGTCGCTAAAGTACAATAAAAAAAATGAATGCAATCATGTAAAATGGATGCATCAGAGGTGCAGAGTTCAAAGGACGATCAGACTCTTGGTTGGGAAGGCCTTGGCTGTACAGGAAAATCCCCTTCCATGGGCACTTTCGTCCAGTCCCGTTTGATTTTCCCTATTACCTGCATGTTAATGGAACCTCTCTGCAGGGGCATCCCCCTACTATGAGCAATGGGCACCTTAAATACAGACCAAAATCTGGTACAGTGGGGATCTTTTAACACCCCCCCCCCAAAAAAAATAATAATAATAACAAAATAAAATAAAAAACAGTACATCTATTTGGATTATTTTCTTCTCAAACTGTCACTTTTGCACCAGCACTCATCCCCTTAGCCAGGTTCTTCACCCCACAGAGTGTAATCTCCTTAACATATACCAAACAGTGCAGGCCAGTATGAAAAGCAAAACAATTTTCTGATTTAACATTGATTCCCATCTAGCTTATTTCTCCATGGTCAAGCTACGAACAAAAAGATCTCCAGTGTTCATGAAACCCAGAAAAGTTCTCACACTTAGTCAGCATTAGCTTGCAGAAATAGTCAAAGAACTTGAGAATAAATCACAAAGACAAATTGTTGCAGAGTGTGGCATATCAAAAGGAACTGTGGCCAACATTGTTGAAAGAAAAGCAGGCATCATGTCAGCTCTTGAGGAAAACCACCTTTTGTGTTGTGCACTCATCCATACTACTGGTAATGTATCTACCCATGGTTGATAACCCTCTCTGTAGTGGGCAACTCCTCACAGTGGGCACTTTTCCATTTTTAACAGAAACGGAATAATGAAGTTTTGTCACCTCTGAAACAGAATTTGGAAATTTCTGGCTGGTGAAACATCATTAAATTTTATGGCTGCTTTCCTGCAGGCAATGGATCTGATTTACACATACATGTATACCACACGTACATGTCCTTTTAGTTTTCAATTCAGTGCTATCAGGTAGTGATCAATAATTATTCCCAACTGGAACCAAGGTCCTCCTTCGAGCCAACAGTCAGTTTACCCTATGATTTGCATGAACTATGAACCTGCTGCTACATGATTACTTTTACTACTTGCTGTGTTTCTTCAACAAACCAACCTGAAGGATGGACTTTACCAAGGCTACATCCTCCCTTATATTCATATCCAAAGTTTAACACTGATCAACATTATCCTAGTTTGTAAATCAGAAATTTTAACAGTCAGATACTCAGGTTTTACATGCAAGTGGTTGAGATTCGTGGGGTGATTTCACCCAGCTTCTTCTCTGCTGTGACATCTGTGAATCAGAGATGTCAGATTCAAACCATGTCTTATCAATGCCTACATAATCAATACCAGAGAGTCTTAAAAAAAAAAAAAAAAAAAAAAAAAGACAAATAAATGGACATAGCTACTGAGCAGGGTCTTGTTTTGGTCAATGAAGCAAATACAGAGCCCCTGCCCCAATACCACAGAAAACATACACAGGAAAGCCCGATCAGGTACTCTGTCCAATACTGTGAGAAATAACTGGACTACCAGGTTCAGTATTGCAGCCAAGTACAGTAAGAGGGCCGAGTGTGGTACTTCACTTAGTAATTATAGCTTTATCAGTCCTAAAAACAGGAAAATATGGACTTGATGATAACATGATCTATATCACCAAGGCAGAAATCAATATCATCTTAGTAGAGCAGGGTGCTACTTTCAAGGAGTGCGCTTGTGAATTTCAATTATTTTCAGGAATAAAAATATATATATTCTTATTAGTGCACAATTAATACTGTAAGAAAGTGCTGGGTTCTGTGCATGTAGAAAACGGTACCCAGCAGCAAGGGAGAGATGGTGTAGAGTAAGACAAAGAGCCCAAATCTGTCGCATGTGTGCACGGAATAAAGCAGAACTATTAGGTTTATTCCGTAAAGTACATATTTGAGAATATCGAGACAATAATGTCATTAATAATCTCGTCAAGACAGTGTCAGTAGTCAATAACTGGCTTCCTGCTTAAATAAAATCTGTCTATGTCTAGCCTGCCCAGCTGATTCTAAGCCAGGCCATGTCTGGACATAATGGCCGTAGGCAGTCTAACAGTCCAAGATCCTAGCCTGGATCTGCTAAACGGGCAACAGATTATAATACTGCTGCTGAATAATTTCCTAGACTAACGTTCGCTGATTTGGGAAAAGCAAAAAACATGCAATCCGGGTAATTTCGGTAAAATAATTTTAGGCAGGTCAGCAAGAAGAAAAAGTTATGAAGTAAATTGTGAAGAACTGAAAATGAAATGTACATTCAGTTGTCAACAGACGCAATAATTATAGAAAATGCCTTTAAGATTCTGCATCCTGCGCATACGTGGCAACCACATCTGGAAAACCTCTTCAGTGGTCAGATGCACCCCGCCAACCCCCATCTCCGGCACAAAATCAGTTTCTGTTCTTCAACTTTAAAAGTGACGCTAATGATAATCAGCAACATGAAAAAAAATGTTTTCTTCTCGTCTCGCTTTTATATTAATAAACTCTGCCACAAGTTATCAGTTAAATAGGCTACATTCAAACAATTCACAACAAATTAGGTCTACATTCCATGCTGCACGTCGCACTTAACTTCTCGAGACATACATTTGACAATTCGTGATCGGGAGTCGAAGTGACCCCCCTGCGTTCCCCCTTCCGACTCCGTGAGGAGTCACGACTCCCGAACAAACTGTCGCACCACTTTCTTTCTGTAGAAAATCAAGCAAAGAAATATACAGTAACGCTATTTGTACAACTTGCCTTGATTTGTCTTTTTCTCTTTTGCAAACGCCGCGGAGTTCAGTAAAAGTACACTCAGAAGCACCACCAGCATCCACATCATCACTAAGCTTCTTTTCCCGACCATGTCACTCTTTTGGCTGCAAATTATAGCTCCGCACCAAAGATAAATTGACTGCGGAGTCATTTTCACAACACTTGAGAAGTTATGCAAACAAAAAAATATTTAAGCTACTGATCAAGGTGTAAGAAAGTACCAAAAATACTTCTAGGTTACATATGTGTTTCGAATGGCGTTTTATTTTATTTCACCATTTGTCCATAAAAGTAGTTTACACATGTGTGGAAAGGCAAATTTAGTTTTAACACTTAGCCACAGAGGTCGCGGCATGCTGCGTAATACACGATCTTGTCAAACCGGTCATGTTCCTCTGTGTGGAGATATAACAGGTTCGTAACATTACAGCAACCCTTCTGCTTCCATGGTCAAATAAAAAAATGAAAGAAAAGGTGGAAAGAAAATAAGTATGACCAGTTCGAAACATCTATTCTGGGATAAGGAGTTATAAGTTGTTAGGCCAACCATGGAGGAAGAAATCCACATTTTTCTCGCTCCAGAGTCCATGGAATGGGCCAATTGGACAAAGTCTAAATTTAGTTTAGCTTAGTTATGTTCGAATAGGTAGCAAAGTCAGGCTGTTAGCTCTCATATTGTCAGGTTGTATTTCATGGCACATAAAATAAAAAGAAAAAAGAGCAAGAATGAAAAAAAAAAAAAAACACATCCAGTTTTCGGATGATTTAATTTGACATACACGGAACAGCAAATTTAGTATGTAAGTTTAAGTTCAACAGCGCTCTGCAATTCTTTTTGTTTTTTCTTTCAGTACCAGTCCTTAGGGCTAGTGGGTCTGGCATTTAACTAGCCCCCTCTCCAAAGAGGCTTGTCCATCCATGCAAATAACATTTAGAAAACTAAAATTTGTGGGGGGCCCCCAGGGCTAGTGTTTTGCGGTCCCAACTTGTCCTGATTGGAATTCCACTTGTCCCGTGTTGGAGGACATGCAAATTCGTGAGCCCTGTTCAAACTGCAGCATCCCTGGCAACGACAAAAGTTTGTGAAAATGTCAGCAAGTGTACTGTACATGTATATAGAACAAAGATTGGGGTTAGACTGGGGAGACCAAATTTGCAGGCAATATTTTCTTTGAAAATTCTGTCTTCAAGAGATTCAAGTTGATGTCGAAAAGAGAACGGGCGACAAGTTTGCAAATTCGTCACCTGTGCTCGTTACTCCCTCACGCTATTAAAGACGGCATGTCCAAACGAATTTTTTCCAGCAAACAAGGTCTCCCCAGTCTAAAACAGGGCATCAGATACCATTTCCTCCCTCTCATCGCGCCCCGCCCTTTTCTTATTGGACGATGCTATTTTCAACGTACGGTGAGAATAGCGTTTGGTCTATTTTCACCGTGTGGTGAGAATAGCATACGGAGGAGTTTTCTCTATTTTCACCGTACGATGAGGATAGAGTTTTGTCAATTTTCACCGTACGGTGAGGATAGGGTCTATTTTCACCGTATGGTGATGATGGTACAGTTGATATATTTTCACGGTGAGGATAGAGGCGGCTCTATTTTCACTATCTGGAAATTGAAATTAAGAGCCTTTTCGAAAATTTATGGTCATGGCTTGTCGCATAGAACTGAAGCAAATTAAGATTGGAGAAAAATGCTTACTTTAGGGAGAAAGCTAGCTATATAGTTTAGTCAACAGGAAACGGGACCAAAGCAAAGTGCCCACTTACGGAGGGTTTACTGTAGGGCAATTTAATAATAACATATAACAGATTGATTCAGCTGTGTAGGAAAAAACTATTTCCATAATAAGCTACTCATAGTTAGTACACATACATCTGAGTCCTCTGCGGATTGTCCAATGCCCTGTAAAGTGTAATCGTAGACCACAGGGTGGTCCTTGAAATAAATATCTTGCCTTGATTTAAATGAATTTACTGATGGTGCATTTATCACCTCACTAGGCAGCGATTTCCACCAGTCTACAACTCCGTTGCTAAAAAAAAGTACATCCTAATATTTGTTTTTGATCTTAAGTTTATGTACATCCTAATATTTGTTTTTGATCTTAAGATTATAAGTCTTAGGTTGTGCATGGTCCTCTCAATATGATATACTCATTGATGGGGGGGGGGGGGGGGGAGAGGGGACATTTGATCGTTTTGTAAAGGTCGTACATATACTTACAATTTCCTTGGCACCGTGACAGCATTAAATGTTTGGCTTTTTAACTTCTCAAATTAATGTATATAAATTTACTCTGTATGCCCACCCATCAGCATTCTTTTCATTTTCGTTGCTTCGTGTGTTTTTATGCGATCCTTAACTAAAGTGATAACGAGATAGATCTACATTAGGCTATTCTTACCATATGATGAATATAGACCAAACTCTATAATCACTGTACGGTGAAAATAGACAAAACACTATTCTCACCGTAAGGTGAAAATAGTCGCACCGTTTCTTATTTGTACGCGTATTTTTCTTCTCTCTGTCCTGCACCTCTTCTTGGCACTAAACACACACACACACACACACACACACACACACACAAACACATAGACAGACAGACAGACAGACAGACAGACAGACAGATAGATAGACAGACAGATAGATAGACAGATAGATAGATAGATAGATAGATAGATAGATAGATAGATAGATAGATAGATAGATAGATAGATAGATAGATAGATAGATAGATAGATAGATAGATAGATAGATAGATAGATAGATAGATAGATATTGACATTGCAACCTGCAATAAAATTGGGTAACTTAAAAAAAAAAGAAGAAAAGAAAAAAAAACATTTTTTTTCATTATTGATGCAATTCAATGTCAAATATATGTGTGCACACAGATTTTAACAGTGTCAGGTACGCGTCAGGGAAAATATATTGTCAAAAACGACTTAGAGGATTTGCTCTCAGTATTTGTTACACGCCTTGGAAGGGATAGTACCTATGTAGTGGTGGGCGGGGGGAATGACCCGTGTGTACTTGAGTTTCGACCCACCATTTGATGTCCTCATGTGCTCAGCGTCGAATACTGATCCCGTTTAATGTGAGAAAAATTGGTTTTGAACAAAAATGGAAATAGAAGTGGGTAGACACGGTCTACACATACCGGACCAAAACCATGTGGATCATCGTGACTCCGTGTAACAGTGGATCAGTTAAAGATGCAGTGAATGTTGTGTTTGGTTGTAGTTTCAAAAGACAAAACAGAACAAAGAAGTAAGTTATTTGGCCCATTATCGCAAGGTGACAGTAATTTCTGGAATTTCTGAAGGTTAATTAAGTGTAAAGACTATGTCAATAGGACAAGGTATACAGTGCCAGAAAATGTAAATAGTACATTTGAAAAAAGGCACCAGTCGAATGGGTCCTAATTAAGATGATTTTGTACATATATGTCTACATGGTCGGCCTATCACATGTGACTAATGTGAAGGCGAACCCAGTTGGTTGTATCATTTATATGTTGTAGGTTTGTAGGTTTTGTATGCTGTATTACGACACTGTTTGCCTAGCATAGTCTATGTCAAAAAGGGGTTCGTGGTCGCATGTGGCAAGGTTTCCCAAACACCTGCTGAGCACCGGAAGTTTTCTCCGGGATCTTCGGTTTCCTCCTACATTAAGTTTGGGATAATTGGGCTAAGATCTTGCCTACTGGACCCTGTGGAAGAAAAGCCATAGGCTGAACAGGCTATCCAGTATAAAGATGTTCAATTATTATTATTATTATTATTATTATTATTATTATTATTATTATTATTATTATTATTATTATTATTATTATTATTATTATTATTATTATTATTATTATTATTATTATTATCCAATCTGTAAAACTGCTAAGTATGGCTTGAAAATGGGCATATCTGTCTGCCAAATTCAGAAGAAGGCATCAGTTTTCATGCTTTTCCCATCGGTCTTGTTTTGTGTTTTTTTTTTCTGTTTGTTTGTTTATTTTTTGTTTGTTTTTGTTTTACCTTGTGGGAGGGGGTGGGCATGTCCCCGCCTACCCTTAATAAAATTCGAGCCTATGGCGTCCCATATGAGCACGTTTAACAGGAAAAGCTGGCTGCCTTTTCACACCAGGGTTGCATGTGAAAATGTCTGGGGTACCCACCCACCGGGAAGTTGAGGATGCCTCTCCGGGGAGAGGCCCGCGGTTTTCTCCTCACTTGGTTTATGTGCGATAACTCCCAGCCTCGAAGAACCCTAGGGACGCCTACAAAGCTTGACAAGAGTTGTGTATCTGGATGAGACCCATATGGCTAACCTTGACACGGCGGTACAAATTATATTGCATAACAATGGGGATTTGGTCGAGTGGATATGTGCGTTTCCCATTTCAGCTAGGCGTCTGGTGCCAAAGGTTGCAGGTTTGAGTCCCGCTCGTTCCGAACATACAATATAGATAAATTTAAAATTTCTCTTTCATAATTAGTAGGCAAAACGTTTAAACATAATGGTAAACCATGCATAAATACTAATTCATATTCAAAGAAAGCATATTGGTCACACAATAAACATTCAGTAACATTAAATCTTACACTGGTGAAACTTTGACAGATGCTATAAAATTTCTTTTGGATAATACTTTTGTTCAATGCGTACAATTGGTTTTTCAACAAATAAAAGGTGCTCCCCGTTACTTGCAGACTTATATTTAACCTGCTTTGAACTTAAGTATATGGATCAACTGATGAAAAAGGACTTTCAAATGTCTACAAAATTATCAACCAACGCAAAATATATTGATGACATTGCTTGAGTAAATGTACAAAATTTCAGTGAAATGCAAAAAGAAATTTAATATATTGATGCCATTGCTTGAGTAAATGTACAAAATTTCAGTGAAATGCAAAAAGAATTTTAACCCAAAAGATATCCCTTTGGGAGGTAACAATTCAGATGGTTTCATTGATGTGTTTCTGGTCGTTTATATTCAAGTCATTAATGACAGGTTTTGCATTAAAGTCTATCACAAAATAGATGAGTTTCACTTTGAATTAGTTAACTATCCTTTCTCATACAGTAACGTTTCGGAAGCTATTGAATACAATACATTTTTTTTCACAAATTTTGAGATTTGGTCGTATTTGTTCTAAATTTCAGGACTTTGCATCTAGAATAAAATTTATATACAATAAAGTTAAGTGAAGAGAATTTAAAAATGTGCTTTTGATCAAATATTTCTGCAAATTTTGCTGTAATATCCAGAGATGCTTAGAAAGTTTGGCTTCAATAATTTGAGAAAGGTTAGACTTGCCTGTTTTGCTACTTAATTTTATCTTTTTGCATCATTCTGTTTAAAATATTCACCTGTCATATATTTTAGGCTAGCATGTTTTCTGTCAGGTTAAAACCCCCAGGGGCTATCGGTAGCAAGCAGCAGCATACGACAGTTACAAACTTGCCTAATTGTACTTGATATCTGGTTAAGAAAAATTATATGTTGATTGCATTTTCTTGACTTAAAAACTAAGGACTTTCATTCTTTTGTGACTTACCCTCAAAAACTTTGCTGTTCATATCCAAAGATTGTTAGAAAGTTTGGCTGCAATAATTTTGCAGATTTTATACTTGCCTATTTTGCTACTTAATCTTGGTATCATTCCGTTTTAATATTCACTTTCAGACAGTTTTGGCTTGCATGCTTTCTGTCAGGTTAAACACTCAGGGGATATCGGTAGCAAGCAGCTACACACGACAGTTACAACTTTGCCCAGTTTTACTGAATATCTGGTTAAGAAAAATTGTGTTTTGATAACATGTTTTTGACTTATATGCTAATGACTGTTATTCTTGTTTGACATGCCTAAGTACACATTTACTCAATGTCAAAAAATTACTCAAATTTGACAGTATTTATTCAAATGTCAGAAACCTGACCCATTATGTTGGCAGCGAAATAGAGCTTTATTGTTTGGAGACTTTCAAAGTGACGAGTAGGTGTCATCCTGGAGTTTGTTTCACATTTCTGGTGCAGGATGTCTATTGTTGCAGTTCTTGTTAGCATTTTCCTCGGTTTGAAAGATGGTCTAGCTGCAACTGTTTATTTCACAATCACTGGGACTGAATATAATGCCCCAGTTTGTTTCTACTTCATTTCAGTCATACACTGGCAGGTGGTTTTACTAAGATAAGCTCTCCGGCTAGAAAGGGTACATACTGGTTCAGGGGCAAGTTAAATTGTTCTTATCTGAACTTGTATTTTTACAAATTTGGTAATTATCTTTGGGTTTGCGAGTATTCTTCATTCATAATGAAGCCCTGTATTTATAAGCGAGACTTCACGTATTTAGCTAATTCATCATTTGCCACGTTCATATTTGTTCCTGTTTATGTGGGTTGTCTTTGCTGAATATTTAGCTTTGACAAGGAGCCGCGACTTAGAGAGACATGTACGGGTACAGGCTCCGAAGTATGTTCTGAGTAGTTACCAGATGAAGACTCTTTAATTTATTTGGGCTAATACAGCCTATATTAAAATTCTGCAGAGGAACGTGTGTAATATGGACAATAGTACTTGCATATACATATATGTATTGTTTAGACAGTGACACGTTAGCTTATGGGGAGTAAAGAGTTCGGACTGCGGAATAGGGTAATGCTTACTAGGAAGTGGTTCTGGACAAAACGACACAAATACAGTAAAAAAAAACAATTATTTGAAGCACATGTACATGGTTGCCTGCTTACGTACCTTAAAGTACCTTCTGTTATGACTGTCCGGACAACAGACTCTGGTCGGCGCTGAGAAGTTGCACAACAGAATTAACAGAGCCACCCAAACAGAATAGCGGACAAACATAGCTGGAGGCTTTGGATCATCTAAATTTCAAGCTTCTTGCGGCAATGTGATAAAGGGAAACACAACCTGGAACTTGTGGAAGATTCACACTGACGATACGCGCAAACTTGCAACTTTCATCTGCATCTCAAAGTAACTTTGCTTCTGATACCACTATAAGATATTACATGGTTCATTTTAACAAAAGTGTGTGATTGTAAATGTTGATCTATCTCACCAAGCTGCAGCATTTGCCAGACCTTCACCTGACATCCAATGCCCTCTGCGCAGTGTGCATGGTATAGCTTGCTTTGAGCCTTGTTTTGGAACATTAAGTGATTTTATTCTTTCTTTAATACTTCAAGTTACCACGATAAAACTAAATTACTCACATAATGTTATGTATTTTTTTTTTTAAGTTACAAAAGCTTTTCTAGGGCAAAAATCAGTAAATTATATACTTACTGGTGATTTTCATGATTATAGCCGTTTATGTTGTAAACATACTTCTAATATATTACAACTATTATTTATATTATAAATCTGTAATGGTAAACTAAATTTGAACGTCTCATTACCATTTGCGAAAAAACAACAACACATTTTTATCAACAAGCCAAACATCTTCAGTTACCAAACGACTTGCATGCAGTTGAATTCTTTGGATAGAACTTAAGTCAAACTGAATTCTTTTGGACACCGTGACTGTGTAAAAATGAAAGTGATTGTCATATGGAGTATGGAAGTTCAGGTTAAAGAACAAAAAACAACAACAACAACAACAACAACAACAACAAACAAACAAACAAACAAACAAACAAACAAACAAAAAACAAAACAAAAACAAAAAAAAACTAACCAAAAAAAAAAGAAAAAAAAAAACTAACTTTGTTCTTACCAGCCTTTACTATACTAAAGGCCAATTTGAGATTGCAGGACATCAGAGATGGCAAGATGTCATAACATCATGATAGTGCAACCAGACAGAAGTAATGCAACATACAGTAAGTGGGCGACTTTGACCTAATACGTTCATTAGTTATGAATTACATATATGATCATCACATTTTGCACATAACTAGAAAAGCCATCAACTGATTTGCATTATTTGGACTTCTATGGAATGCCCGGCTCAAGGTGCAATGCTTCAAATGTCAAACTTAATGAGAAAGATGTGAAAGTCACGTGCATGGAGATTTCGGAGATGAAGCCGCTGATAATTTTACTATGCATGTTCATTTGAGTGAAAAAGCCTGTTTCTCATCATTAAAGTACAAATAAAAATAAATAAAATAAAAGAACAAAATGGTGGCAAAACTCAGTTGATTTTAAATGTTTGTTTCAATCTAAGGAAGCACGTGCTCCGGGATTATTTTGAAAACAGATCTAGAAATCTGGAATAAACGGTTCGCCGTTACAGTGGTTCGGTGGTCAGTTGGAGGGACGAAAACAGGAGGTTCTTGCTTAAGGAGGCTCATCAGAATGGGGACGAGTTGCAGCAGGCATCAGTGGGTGCAGTGAATGTCAGGTATTATATAGGACCTCTTTTGTTTAATATCGGACATTTTAAATATTGTTCAGTCATCCATAGGAGTTAATGGCAGGTATCATAGGACCTCTTTTGTTTAATATCGGGCATTTCAAATATTGTTCAGTCATCCATAGGACTTTCTGCTGATGGCACATCACACCACTGCAGCGACCAACATTCTCAACATTGACGTATATGCACGCGGTGGAAACCTGGTCGCAGCAGTCCCAGTATGATACATGAACAGGTACTTACAAGTTTTCAATGAGTTAAGTCTTTCACATACAATTCTTGGTATTTTTCCCCAATAATTTCAAATCGACATTCATTTTTTTTTTTTTTATACAATTGATTAACATTAACTTTTTTTGCCTCTTATCACATATAGCTTTTGGAACACTGAAATGACACAGAGAAAAAAATGTTCGTTATTTTGTAATAGTCGTTTTGATGAATGTTGTCAGCAAAACTTTAAAGTTTCGACCGATATATATTCCCATACTATTGGAAAACGTGTGAAGGTTTTTTTCCGCAGCACCCATATTCGATCTACGTGAACAAACGATATCAATCATAAACATTCAGGTCCAACAATGCAAACTGGTACAAAATGGTCAAGTTGTACTGAGCAATTGTTTATTAAAGGAATTAAAATGGTAAATATTGAAATATATTTGCGATTTTGGCATAACAAAAAGCCTCTAGCTGAATAATTCATTTTTTAAAACAAGATTATGCACTATTGGAAAACGGGCGGCAACATGAAAAAACTGCATGTTCCACACTGTTAGACAATGTTTAACTGGCTGCTGCCAGATATTGTATACTGTTGCCCCACGTCTGGAGCAAGCGGTGTAATTTATTAAGACTTTGATGTGGAAAAATCACCAACCCCATGCATGTGAAAAAGGCATACTTATTCTGTTTTTTCAAAATAATAAAAATTTGACATTGTACGTCATTGACCCCTCTCCCCCCCCCCAAAAAAAAAGAACAAAACAAAGAACAAACAAATCAAAAACAAAAGAAAAAATAGAAAACAAAACAAACAAAAAGTCCAAACAAAATAAAAAACAAACAAAAACAAAACAAAACAAAACAAAACAAAACAAACAAAACACCCCCCCCCCCCAAAAAAAAAAAAAAAAAACAAAAACAAAACCGGTTTTCCCGACCTTGATATCGAGAAAAACGTGCAACACATAAGGTCGGATTCGAATCTGTCCATTTCCCGATGACCAACGGATTATTTAATTAATTCTTCTTTTCTTCCACTTGTTCAGCTGTGGAACAATGTAGGCCCTACCCACATAAGTTTGTTATTCAACAGTAACGGATTTAAGGGGGCTAGGGGTTGAACACCCCCCCCCCCTCCAGCTGCCTAGTAATCATGTGTTATGTCAAAAAATCATGAGAACTTGTCAATTCAAATTGATTTATATGTGCCTAAATTCGCCCAGAATGCACCAATTTAAACCTATATTTATTTTTTTTTCCTGGGGAGCAGGCTCCCGGACCCCCCCCCCCCTCCCCCAGCAGTGCTGAGAGCCTTCGGCGCTCAGTGCTGGAACTCATTGAACCCCTCCCCCCTTCAATGAAAACCTAGATCCGCCCCTGTTCAGAAGACCTTGCGAAAGTGTCAATGAATTATTCAGTGGCATAGGAAGCTTTGAACTATTGGGGGCGGGGGGCCCAAGTGATGAACTGTGCACGGAAGGTGCACCCTGCTGGGGGGGGGAGGTCAAATTACTGGGGGGGGGGGGGGGCAGGGCCCCCCGCCCCCCCCCCCCCCCCCCCCCCCGTTCCTACGCCACTGTTATTTTTCAGAGTGAGAAACGTCTTGTTTTCCATGCGCACTGGTGCACGGGTTACAGTCGGTTGCAATGAGATCTATAAAATTAAAAGGTTCTTACAGATTGTCCATGATGTGCCCGTTAGTGGTTACGGTAATACGGACGCTTCCGCTGCATTTGCTCCTAGCTCCGTCTGACGCCGGTAGTGGTTCTGGGCCCACCCTCCCCGGTAGTGGTTCTGGGCCCACCCTCCCCCATCTTATTAGCACGAATGATTGACAGCACAGATAAAGGCCTGCACGATAGTTTAGTGCATTTAAGGCCCTTTGTAGGCCATTACATGTACAGACGTTCCAGGTTCACCGTGTTTCCTTCTCCCCTTTCCCCGCATATTTGCATTTGGCACGAATGTAAAATGTATGGGCTTGACTGACTGAACGTTACGAGCGCCTGTGGAATAAAAGCCTGTAAAAATTACAGTGGAATATGGAATAATGTGTATTTTTTCAGTGGCTATGAAGAATTAAAGGGAGTTTATTGAACACCGAGTAATCAGTTTTGACCAAAAATATATATCGATTTTTTTTCTGTCCCTTTTTAATACCAAAAATAATGATAAATAAATAAAAAATAAAATAAAAAATGTTAAAATCTGATGCCTACAGCATTTATTTCTTACAAAATATCGGATTCTGAGCCTTTTGTCAGCTTATACAGGAGGTTCGTTGGGACTTATACCTACCTACACCTGTTATCCTCGAATTTTTGCTTTTTATAGCATTGAATTGGCACATATGGCCATATTTGCTACCTGGTACTCAAAGAGTTTTTTGTTTATTCGATGATGTAATTTTTTTGATTATTCGAGACAGGCCTAACGCTATGAAACTGGGCATATTTTGGGCCAGTATGACAGTATGCCCAATTTTACGTTGTTTTGTCGAAAAAACAGAACACAAAATCGAATAGGGATAACGACAATGTTTGTTTTTGTAGGCATTGGGATTATTTGTGGCCCGACAGTGGTCATTTGTGCCCGACGCGAAGCAAAGGGTGCAAATGACACTAAATGACCACTGGAGGCCGCAAATCGAATACCAAGCCCGAAGCCAAGGGCCGTACAATGATCCCCATGACATAAAAACAAACATTATTACTATTATCATTCATTTATAGCCTAGCAATTAATTAGTTATTAAGTTAAAATAAACTAGTTGCCATTCCTTTGTGTCAATTGGGCCTGCAAAATGGGCGCAAATGTCATTTGCAGCCTTCAACATCGCTACTTATGCGCTTTATTGGGTCAAAATTTCATAATATGCTAAATTAGACAATAACAAAATGAAAAAAGTTGATGGTTTCAAAGATGACTTTAATGTATCAAAATAATATCTAGAGGCATGATGCTCTTTCCTGGTAATAACAGGCTCGCTATTCTCTCAATTGTTTATACGTACCATACCACAACATATGTATTGTGATTTTCAAATGCCTCAACTCCGTCACGGAACATACGGGCAAGTACTTATCAAGTTTAGTCAAGAAAGTGTGACTAGATTCGTCAAAATGAATATATTTAATGTTAATTGCGAAAAATTAAAAAAAAAAAAAAACTGACCCTAGTATTCATTATTCAAAAAGTATGCAAAGCGAGTAAATAAATGCCAAATTTGTCTGATTGGTTTTTAATGATTAAGTATGCTAAATTAAATACATTGCTGTCAGAATGGTATTTCCACATGAGATCTGTGATAATGAATGTGTAAGTATGTAATTTATATAACAAAAGGCTGGTATTATGGAAAAACAAAACACATGGCATTACAATGAGCAATTACTTAGGAAAAAAGGCACTTTTGTATTCACATCTTGTTTTCCTGATGTGACGGAGTAGACGATGAGCCAAGTGCTACGAAGAGAAGAATCTCAAGATACATCCCTACTGTATAACAATAATATCGATATGGCCCATACTTTGGGTAGCTGAATATAAGTAGGTGTGCTATACTCATTACGTATGTACTCACCACCATCGTATGAATTTTTATATTAACTAATATTCAGACAAAGCAGTAGATAGGCACACTCTTAGGTTTTTCTTTTGTAGGCGGAAAACATTTTCTTCTCATTTCACTAATGATCGATTGGGAACATCCACTACAGATCAAGTATGAACATAGGTAAAGAACTTCTTGAAACGCAACATATAATCTTCATTATAATCAAAGGTTCAATAATAAGTTCTGTTTGATCAACCAACGTAACTTTGTAAACGAGATCGAATGGCTCAACTCCGTCACGGAATGTATATCGACTCAGTGTATGACATTGCATGATGAAATGTTGAGAAAACTGTTATAATGTAAATTGTTCAACATGTTTGTGAATCATATGATATTGTCTTGTTAAGCCATTTGATATTCAACTTTACATATGGCTACCTTCTGGCTTGTGATCTTTAGAAAGAAACTACATAACAAGGGAAGCCTATATGTAGAGACCTATCAAAGGTATATTTCTACAAAGTGTGACATAAATATGGCGAAAATTATCTAAGTTGTTTCCATTACAAGAAATCTCCATGTTTGAGTTTCGCATAAATTTTATTTTTTATACTTTTTCAAAAAATGAATGAAAAAATGAACAAGTCAACCTTTTGAACAACTTTGTTTGACCCTTCCACGAGGAACATATCCACCACGTTCCAGCTTAATCCTAGTGACGGTTCTAGAGAAGGAGTCAAAAAGAACAAAAACACACAAAAAATCATTAAAAAAAATTAGAAAAAATTGTCAGCTCCACCCGGTGAACAAATTCTGAACTAAGAGTCCCCGGGAGTATCCCTGTGAGATATCAAAGCAACTGAGTAAGAGGTTTCGGAGAAGAAGATTTTTAAAGATTTGCCCCCAAAAAGAACAAAAATTTTATAAAATATCCGAAATTCACTGGAGCGTGACCATTTGAACAAGCCTGTTAGAGACCCACCCAAGGTACATTGACACCAAGTTTGATGTCAATCTGGTTGATGGTTTGAGAGAAAAGGACAATAATATGAATTAGCAATAATCAATAGGAAAGCTGCATTTGCCGATAAGTACTCCAATTGAAAAAAATCCTAAAAAATCTGGAATGCACAGCAATACCAACACCTGAACAGCTTTGTTTGACGTACCCTTCTATTAGGAACATATCCACCAAGTTTCCGCTCAATCTCAATGATGGTTCTGGAGAAGATGTTGAAAATAGCAAAAACACACAAAAAATAATAAATTAGAAAAAATGCAGCACCACCTGGTGGACAAATTAAGGAATAGGAGTACCAAGAAGTGTTCCTGTGTGATATCAAAGCAATTGGGTGAGCGGTTTCAGAGAGCAGAAGATTTTTAAAGATTTGCCCCAAAAAGAACAAAAAATTCATAAAAAATCCAAAAAATCAATGGAGCACGACCATTTGAACAAACTTGGTACAGACTTACCCAGGGTACATCCCTACCAAGTTTGCAGTAAATGTGGCTGACGGTTTTCATCAGAAGTCAAAAATGTAAATTGTGGACGACGACGGACGGACGTCTCTACTATGATACACTTATGTTGAAAAACATGACCCATATTTATAAATATCAAACCCAACAATGACAGCAAAGAGATTCCAGAGTTACCAAAGCATCAACATTCATCTTCCAATACCAATGTGGAGAAACAAATTACACTCCTGACTTGAGACGGGCAGCTGAGTTTATAGCAAAAGTAGAAACGGACGGACGATGGACCCTCAAAAAAGCTTAGCTGACTGACAAGTCAGCTGGGCTTAAAATATGAATTAGCATTAGAATGTCCATTGACTTACATAGTAATCAATAGGAAAGCTGCATTGACCGACAAGTGCCTGAATTGAAAAAATTGTTAAAAATCAGGAATCCATGGCAGTGCTACCTAGTACCAACTTTGTTTGACCCTTGTACATAGAACATATCCACCAAGTTTTAGCTTAATCTGAGTGAGGGTTCTGCAGAAGAAGTCGAAAAAAGCAAAAACACACACAAAAATTATAAAAAAGGGAAAAAAATCGCAGCAACACCTGGTGAACAAATTAAGAACTAGGAGTCCCCGGGAGTGTCCCTGTGGGATATCAAAGCGGTGGGCGGTTTCGGAGAAGAAGATTCTTTAAGATTTGACCCCAAAAAGAACAAAAAAAAAATCATGAAAGTCCAAAAATCACTGGAGCGTGACCATTTGAACAAACTTGGTAGAGACTCACCCAAGGTACATCCCCACCAAGTAAATCTGGCTGACGCTTTTTCAGAAGAAGTCGAAAATGTAAATTTTGGACGACGACAGACCCTCAAAAAACTACCAAAAATTAAAAAAAAAATAAAACAAACGAAGCCTATTCCAGAAAATTAAAAGTTTGTCATAATGAAGGCCTATAAACTTTAATGCATTTAAGCCTATCAACCCTTTCAATGCTGAATTTAAGACTGAGTCAACAGCTTACCTTGTCGCACTTTGCTCACATTGCACGCAAAGTGTGCCGAGGCAAGCTGTTGACTGACGTCATGATTTTGAAACTAAGTTCAGACTACGCATGTTGGTACTTAAATGAAAGCTCTTGCCACATAGAATCTGAATATAAAATTATTTTATGGGTATAATTCAACTGAATTCGACTCGGGTCATTTATGGCAGTAAAAGAATTTAAAGTCTGTACCATAGCACTTCAACAAGCCATATATATGATAACTTTGCTAAAAATGGGAAGGTCTAGGCCTACATACATGTAAATAAACAGGAAGAAAATCTACAGGAGAGGCTTAGAACATTTTTTACTCTAGGTCTAACAAGCAACACATGATTCTGAGATTAGGGGCTCATGAAGTTGCTTGTTTCAAGTAAGGGGCAACCTCACTCTAAAGCTTTGAGAATAAACGGTTATTTGTTATATCATAGCATTACAGCCTTTAATACTGTCCCCACATATTACAAGTGTGTGTGTGTGTGTGTGTGTGTGTGTGTGTGTGTGTGTGTGTGTGTGGAGAGAGAAAGAGACAGAGAGGAAGGTTAACACCGTGAAAATTGGTATTATTTGAACAACTTAGTGTTTAAGGCGATCATTGTATTGTCATTTATTTCCACACTTGCCCACACCAATAGGGGCTACCTCAATACAAAGCTGTTTGATCAAGGCTTATGATGGCTTTGCCCAGTAGTAAAGGAAGTGACTTCTAATTCATTTCAGAAGGCAAAGGCTTTTCTTTTTTTTCCGTGATGGAGTTTAGGTGACGGAGTTGAGCGTGACGGAGTTGAGCTTTTAAACTTTTTTGAATGCTGATTTTTGTCTCCCTGAACTAAAGTTCCATGACATATACAATATTGCTTGGGACTCGGGGGTCACTTGAATGCTACAGCAAATTTAATGAATAAACTATCCAGTTTTTATTTAATCACGTGACGGAGTTGAAACTACAAAAAGGTACACATTTTTCTATGAAGATTACAGCCTACGAAAGAACTTCATTACTTTGTGAATATGTGAAAATCATGATACTACCTGAACACAGGTCTCGTCGTCTGCAGTTGACGACGTCAGAGCCTGTCACACAATAGATTATGCCCAAAACTCCGCCCAAGAAAAGTGGATTGTGACGGAGTTGAGGATTTTAAATAAAAACTTGGACAGATCTCTTCTGCCCTTGTGTCATCGTTGAAAGTAATCCTCACTCATCTTTTGTGTAACACATTTGTGCCTACCAACAACTGTGTTAAATGACAATGTAATGCCCTCTTTTAGTAGAACCTTTTTGGAAACACACATATATGATTTTTCCTTCTTAAACTTTGGACAAGGAAAATAGGCACAGGTGTGATGTTATTCCACTTACCAATATGAATAAAAGACAGAGGATAAAAGTGGTTCACCTGCTGCACAACAAATAAATGAATATGTAAATGATCACAATTGATTTTTGTGAAATACAGTTTTAACATAAAAATTAGAGTACCCGGACAAAAAAAGTACCAATTTTACATGTTTTGAGATTTTGACCCTAATTATGGGGTTAATGCGTAGGTAATGCCCTATATATGAATAATAATTGTAATTTGTAACGAAAACTGGTCAAAAATTATCAAATGATACCGAGTAGGCCTAAAAAGCTAAGCCTACCGACACTCTGAGTCTCCCTCCCCTAGTACTAGTAGTAGTAGTAGGCTACTGGCCATAGCCTAACCTCGATCACCCCTCACTGTGTGGGTTCTAAACTAAGTCTAAAGCAATGTCAATGATTTTGTCATGTCAAAAAACTTGTTATTCGACAATAAAAAAAGTATCAACACCACTTAAAACGGGTAAGGAGATACTTCCAATGATGACGATGATGATGATGATGATGATGATGATGATGATAATAATAATAATAATAGTTGGGGGGAAGGAGGCGCGAGAGCATGAGTAAAGAGGTGAGAGTGAGAGGGATGGAATTTCTGGACCCTCATTTACAATATGTAGTCTTGCTTGGATTTGACAAGTGAGACAAGCAAGTGGGAGGACAGGAAGCCGGTCGGGACTCAATGCCAATGATGAAAGAACCACACCCCGGTCACTCATGTATATCATCATCACTCCGGCAACCACAACCACAGCATCAGGTGCGCGTTAGCGAAGAGATGAGCGGGTTGCATGCTGGCGTCGGCGAATAATTATCTACAACATGTAAATGATGAAAGACGTCATAACGCATGCGCAGTGAACATTCTACGGGGTTTTCTCTGTGTCAACGCAAGGGCCACCGCACCCTGCGGAAGGGAAAAAAACTGGAGGGATAGAGGACGTTTTCTACATTAAATTCAAGGTTTATGGTGATTTGATCGGATTTTGCTTTCTTGGGTAATTTTATAGGGTAAGTAACATATGTATTCATGGTGAAAATGCGATCGTTTGTGGCGTTGTATGTATTCTTTGGAGCATTTAATGGCGGACAGGCGAGTCCAATATGCAAATTTCATATTATTTTCCGCGATATTTTGTTTTGTTTTGGTTTAAAGAGGTCACCTACCGAATTGTTGCATCCCTTGGTAAACCTATAGGGTCGTGCCCGTAAATCTGTGGGTACCAGAACGGTGCATTTGGTTGTCTTTCATTTTGTGTATTGAAGTAAACATCAGTAGCCGGCGTCCCAAGTTATAAATGGCCGACATGGAAACATCGATCTCTGCATGCATAGAATTTTGACAGAACCTCAGGATCCAGTGTGTTCTCTTTATATTGGCCTTTCTAGAATGACATCTGTCTCTTGCACAGTAAGTGTTCGTGGAAAAACGTATCAGTGAAGTGATATTTCAGTTGACAATCGCTCCTGAAACCCCCCTGCTTCCGTAAAATGGCGGAGGCCATAGCTCAAATACAATATGCAAATAAATTGGTCCGCCATTTTGTGGGCTTGCAATGCGAAGAATGGCGATAGACTAACCAGTTTCAGACGTTTTATATCAAGATTTTTGTGGTGAACGTCAGCTAATTACGATCGGACACGGGAACATTGGTGTAGTATAGAACTCAAAGGTAACTATCATGCGACCTTTTGTAATGGAATAGTCTACATCGGCTTGCATTTTGGTTATCAAAACAGCACTGTCAAAGCCAAAAATGAAAAGCATCTTGTCAAAGGTGCATCTGTTTTGGTCGTTTTGTAACATTGTATCAGTATTGGTGTTTGTGGTAACAGATTGTTACACGTATACATACAAAATTGGGGTAAATGTTACAGAAGAGAGTTACAACATTACGGTTGGGCAAGTTGGTTTGGGTTAAATTTGTTTTTGTTTCGAATCTTTATGACGATTGTTGATAATTTTGACGGCCCAGCCCATCTACAGAACTGTCAGTAAGAAATGTCAACATGTGGGACATTGTGAAACATTAACATGCCACAAAACAAGTTGATTTCGTACTGGTATATGCATGAAATATTAAGTACATAAAGCAATTCATAATGCTTTCAGTGTTTACAGTAATGTGATTTGCAAATGAATTTTGTAAAGGTCAGGATCTTACAGTACAATAGAGCAAGGCCTAGCTGCCAAAAAAGGTATGGGTAATAGTTGAGTATATAGGACTGATAACAGACAGAGGTGTTGATGTTTTAGTACAATGTCTTTTCATTATATATACATATATATATATGTTGATGATGTTGATTTTACTTCCATTTTCAGGGTTATATATTTATTTTAAAAAATTCAAGATGAGTGAGTTAGAACAGCTACGGCAAGAAGCTGAACAGCTAAAGAATCAAATTAGGGTAAGTATACAAATGCAAACATGCATCTCTTTAAATTTGAACTAAAACAAAGCTGGATCTGTGGACCTTAATCTCCTATGTATGCATAATTTTACCCTTTTTTTGAGTCGCAAGGATAAAGTCATGGTCACCTGTACAGAAAACACACACACATACTCTCACAAAAACGTGATTCACCTCACATTTTTTAAAAATGTTTTTTCTACCTTATATTCCATACAAGTTACGAAATGTTTTCAGTGTTTCGGTTAGGATTTCTTCAGGGGTCACAAGAAGGTAAATTCATAGGAGAAGACTTGATGTTTACCAACATTACATGTAAATAAGCGAGCCTTGTGACCCTTGGGTTTCTGAGTGGGTATTTCAGGTTTTTAAAGGGTAATATATTCCCATTTTTGGAGTTTACAGAAACGCTGGTTATTGAACAGTCTTTTTGGGTCGAAAAGTCTCCAAAAGGTTGCTTACGCCTCCTGTCCAAAGTAAAACTGGTGCATAATGGGGCAGTTCTTTGTGAATCAGTTACTGTGGTAATAATGTCCCTGTAACAAGGCCAACTTTTGGTGAAGGAAAACCACATGTATCCTAGTGAAGAAACCACAATGTTAAAAGGTGTTCCTGCTTAGAAATATTTTTTGTCAGAGGGATCAGCCCCCCCCCCCCCCCAAAAAAAAAAGAAGAAAAAAGATCCCAGCAAATGGACAAATAACCAAAAATTATAGAAGCAGCTTCCTGAAAGCTTGCCTGAATTATTTTTAGAGAGTGATTCCCAGCTCACCCCTATTTAAGGAGAAGGACTGCTTTTTAATGAGTTACAGCTTTAAAATTAAACCAGGACCTCAAAGTACAAACATTTTCTTGTAACTGCATCTTGCTTACTCCATAAATTATTCTTAGGTTGGTAATTTTGTTGCAGCCTTGTATGAGCCGTGAACATTCAGATCAATAGAATTGTATATTGCTTCTTGCATTGTAGGATTTAAGGATATATGTCAGGGTAGTAGTGATTTTACTGATGACTGATACTTTTTCTAGGTAACACTCCAAAATTAACCTGTAAAGGACACAAAATTTATGGCAAATTGTAGAACATAATACAAAGATGAAAATGTTGTCTGGGAGTTTTGTTGTTGTTTCTGAGATACAGGTGTTTAAAGCTTAAGTGATGACACATCAGAGGCAAGTTAATTATATCGGACTGGTGACAAAACCATGCAAAATTTTGAAAGTTTGAAATTTACTCTTGGATTCATCTCATTAACTTCACTTTTGAGCAGATTTGTGGGTTTCTATGTTCAATATTCTATGAGTTGAATCAATATCTGGTAAATCACCATGACCAATTGTTATACATTGCCACCAACTAATATTAAGGAAGTATTACCAAATGAAATCTCAATTTTGCTAGCTTTCCAAAATGTATAATTTACCAGGCTTTGTGTCTGAATCCAGAGTTACATATTAAGTACAATCTGTAGTTTGTTAGCTTTCAGAAGATATATAATTTACCAGACTTTGTATCTCAGTGTTTGCATTAAGCCCCAAATGGGGATATATTACCCTTTTAATACCTGAAATACCCTCTTAGAAAATTCTAAAGGGTCAAAAGTGTTTTTTCTTTTTTTTTCTTTACATGTAAAATTGGTGAAAATCTAGTCTTTGTCACTGAATTTCCCTTCTTGTGACCCCCTGAGCAAAATCTTAATAGAAACACGGTGTCTAAATGCAGGGTTATATATCCAGTAATTTGTGAAAGTCAAAGAGTTGCCAGTCTGACCTATAACCCTTGGGGGTATAATACCCTTTCAAAACCTGAAATACCATCTGAGAAAATTCTGAAGGGTCACAAGTCTTGTTTATTTACATACAAAATTGGTGAGAATCTAGTCTTTGTCGCTGAATTCCCCTTCTTGTTAGCCCCTGTAAATAATCCCAACGGAAACACTGTGTCTGAATCCAGGGTTATATCTCCAGGAATTTGTGAAAGTCACTGCTAACCTGACGTATATCCCTAAGTTGTGAGTCTTTGTTGCTGCGAAGTATTTCAGCTAAGAGCATTCTGCAAGAGCTTGGCGTGAGGGTTCCTTTCCAAAAAGTGTCATTGTGATAAGTAATATGACTAAAATGTTTATTGTTTGTCATGGCGAAATGATGTACTACCTTGATCCCAGCCAATGATGATACCTTACAGAAATTCAGTATCTACTTTAAAAACAGACTGAGACTTCAGTGTTTCTGTTTAGATTTTTTCAGGGGTCATAAAGAGGTAAATTCAAGAGAGAAGACTTGATTTTCACCAATTTTCAATGTAAATTATAAGCAAGACCCTTTGAAGAGTATTTCAAGTTTTTAAAGGGTAGTATGCCCCTATTTTGGGATTAACAGATACACTGGATTTCATAGCCAAAGTTATAAATTAAGATCCTTGAAACATGAACGTTTCTAACAAAATAGGTGCCTTATGGAGCTTATTTTACAGGTCAGTGTGGGCCAGTATTGAGCTGTGTTGACCAAAAGGTCACAGAACTTGTGTGTCACCCTGTCTGTGTTAACTTTGGCTTGTGGAAGTGGGGCAGTCCGCAGTTTTCAAGTTAGCTCCATACAGCTTTCAGTACTCGCAAAGTGTATGGAAGTCTGGGTACCTGTGTATTTGTGGCACCAACTACAATATTATGTGATATACGGGCCAAATAGCGTGGATTTCAGTGGAAAGGGGGAATTGAGCCTCCAGAGCAAAAGGTGAAAGTTCTATGTACTCTCTACTGGTTGACCTACTTTTTGAGTTCTGTTCAGGGTTCAACAAATCACTTGTCCAATTGCCCAGGACAAGTAAAGGTGGTGGTCAGACAAGTAAAAATTTTGAAGTACTTGCCCTGTTGGTCAAGTATAAACTTCCCTCGCATATGTCCATGTTCGAAAATGGACAAAACCACAGTCATAGCTTTCGCATCTCGCGATATGTTGGTGACAACTGCAGGCATGTGCATGGGGATGCCAATAAGTGATAATATTCCACAATTAAACATTCCAAGTTGAGATGAATTAAGTACTTGGTCAGCAGTTGTCAACAGGATTTGGTTGCCGACTTGATTTCTGTCAAAACAAGCAGATATTTTCAGTGTTCGTGTAGCATTCATAGGATTACGAGATCAAAGGTACAGGTAGTAATGTATTGGCTTGCGTCCATTATTGTAGCAGGGTCACAGCAACTCCCCGTCAGTCTGATCTGTGCCAATAATGTCAAAGCACTGTAAGACATATTAAAATTTGCATGGCGGATGCTTATTGCAAATAAGCATCAAATGCCATTTATCGGTGGGTTCTAACAGTGTTGGAAAAAATAGTATAGGTGCCTTGAGTCAACTTCCTGGGCAGAAACAGCACACAACTGCCAAGTGACGCGCAGCGGACAGTCTGGAGTAGATCTACCGTGATCTGAGCTTCATCGTGGTACATGCTCGTACTGGCTGATTTGGGACACAATTGTCTGTTCCTTTTATCCCCTACCTTTGCATATTTGTCTGATTTCGTTAATTGTTGCACTATAAACACTGAAATCTTTATTTTTGCATGCTGCTATAGAAACAAAGCTTCCCGTTTATGTGAAACCGAACCGGGTACTCGGTACACATTACCGATCCCGAACCAGGCACCGTTCAGGTTCGGTATATGCAATTCAGACATGCCATAAATAAACTTAGACATCTTAGAATGCTCATTTAAAGCTTTATTTAAACAGGGGCTTGTAGCCGTTACCATTTTGCACTGGGACATTATTATTGTTAATATAATTCATGCGATTAATATAACCAATCTGACGCACTTAATTGCAAAGTAGCGTTTGTTACATTGTTTAAGATGTATACAAGCACGAAAAGTAATCTCAGTGACCTTCTTATGAAACTTTATTGGCAACATTGACAATGATAACCGAACCCGAACGTTTAGTGACTGTAAAAGCTGAACCCGAACCGGGCCTCAGTCCTGAAACCCGGTAAGGTCGGGTTTGGTTGTTCGGTCAGGCTCTAGTCTTTTTATAAGGAACATAAATGGAGCCCTGTTATTATAATTCAGAGCAGTTTGTCTGAAGCATGAACTTCCGACTAAGTTGTAGTTGGCACGGAAAGAGATAATGAAGCTGTGAAATTGTGAATTTTGTTACTAATTAGGCCAAAGAAAATAGTGTGTTTGAGGTTACATGCCAAAAATAAATAGGGTAGGTAGGTAGGCTTTTTTTTTTTTTTTAATTTTTTGTTCTGAAAACAGAAGAAAAGTGACTTAAAATGGATAAATTGTGCATTTCATGAAGAAAATCTGCCTTTATTTATTTATTAATTTTTTTTTTTTGAAAATCAATAAAAAGTTTTAGGGTAGGGGTGTTTGGGCAAGGGTCGGTAGGGAAACCCCAAACACAGACTTTTTTTTTGGCCTTACATGAGAACACAAAAAGAATATTACCCAGCTGGATGGAACCCAAGGTACTATCAGAATACCTTTTTCATGGGCTCATTGTGCCCTTGGGTATGTTCTTGCCCTGTTGTGGCATGGGGGCGGACTCCTTTATTCCTTTAAAAGGAAATTTTCATGAAGGTTAAGTGGAATGTTATGGGATCATTATGAATCATGTTTATAAAATATCCGACATAGGCCCACTATTATGACATTTGATACTATCCGGATGTGGTAATTTCTGTGATCCTATTGTATGGAAAAGTGATACCTTTTGGGTGGAAATGATTTTCAAATTTCACTTTCTCCATGACAAGTAATTTCTGTTAGCAAACTTTATTATATGTTCAATTTCAAATTTTGTTGGTGTACCAGACACACAAAATCACTATATGACAATATTTTCCCGTAAAACATCCTTTTTAAACCAAGTCTTAGACCCTACACTTCATTAGCACAAGTGATACGAGGGAGGACAAGTGAATTTTGTGGTACTTGTCGTTTCTCACCCAGCACCATGCTTATCAAGGCACCCATCTACTTGCATTAAGAAACATAACTTGGCTATGCAACAATGTATTGGGAGAATTTTGGTAGATATATTAAAGGCAAATGATAAAGTTCCGTATTACTGAAGTGCACAGTTTACATCTTAAGGTAACAACCAATCTTTGAGTATTGGTTCAAATTTAGACTATATATTAATTTTAACATCACAATATTTCAGGACATACTGTTGGTTGCATCCAGACAGATCTGCTTGCAAAATTAATGTATCCTTTCTAGTTAATGTTTAACTGCTAGAACTCTGGGCAGTTTTGGGATCTGGCACAGCCAGCCACTGGGCACTTTTTTGTTTTGTTATGTCACATGCTGGCGTAAAATTTCCGTAACTTTTTTATTTTTGCAATTAATGCAAAATGATCAACATGACTTTGGTTGAGCAAGACCTTCTCTACATTTCTAGGTGGTTTCTTTGTCAATTTAAAGAAAAACTGGTGCCCTACACCCTAACAAACTGAATATATCGATCTCAATCACGAATTGATCAAAACTGTCAAGCCTGTGTGTGAATACAATTGCATGGGTACCGTGCTGTGTACTGACCGTGATTAGCATCACAAACGATGGTTCCTCTTTAATTTTTGCTTAAGATCAATTGAGTGTCGTAAATGTCATTAAATTATTGTCCTAGAATTTGTTTGTTGCTGCAGTAAATAGTCAATAAACATGTTTTTATTGCCGTCACTGATGAACCGTCAACATGATCAACACATGAGGCAGCGGTATTTTCACCCAAGCCATGTTTACCTGCGGCTGGCGTATTTTACTCGTTCCATGAAAAAAATGGACCCTCTGCTTTATTGTACGCAAAGACTGGTAATATGTTATCATTCTGACCAATTTACAGGGTTAAATTTTGCTTCTTGCTTTAATAAATTGTCCGTAATCATCACTTGTGTTTATCCAAATGTCGTCCATCTTCCAAGCCAGACTTCACAACACAAGGTAGCGAGTACTCCCGTAAGAAGCAGCGGTAGAAAAACGATGCATTCGATTGAACGGTGGACACCATGTGACCGATTCCGGGCCCCCTGCCTAACCTTGAATATTCCGGAGAATCGTCTTCGGTAGTTTCTGACTAAAATAACAACGTATCTGTTTTAAATAGGAGCGGTTTTGGAGGGGTTTCCCCTAAAATACTTTTGTTTCAGCCAATGGGAGAGCTTGTTCTTAAAATAGACAAGGTTCTCAGCAGTCTGACGATGTGAAGAACATGGCGGGTAGATGAAAAAAGATCAAGACTGCAACGATGAAATTACCCTATTTTTGCAAAGGTACATCATTCAAATTGTCACAAACAACGGCCCAATCATTGTGGAAGGAAAATATTCATTTTTAGCGCAAAATTTAAATAGCCATCAGCAAGAACTGACTGTTCTCATAAATGAAATGTGCATGCTTGCATTTGAATAAACAACACTGGGAATTTGAGACAGCTTTTAATCAGTTACTTCAAAAGTGCGAGTCTACTCAAAATTGGTGGCAACAGCAATGATACGCAGTTCAAGTACACTTGAAACTGGCATGCTAGGAGTTACTAATTTTGCAGCAGAGGCAGTAGGCTGGTCCCCTGTCATAGGGCTGAGTATGTGCCTATTTCCCGGGAGCAATTGAAGCGCCGGGTATTGAGCGGTAGGATGGCCAGCGAAACAAGGCTACAGTGGCAGCTGTTGAAGGGTCCCACCCATCCATGAAAATAGTATCAGTTGCAAGTGCATGGCTGTACATGTAGCTTGTTGACCAGGGCACGTTACTGTGTTATGGAGGTCTTGCCTTGTGTCATTAGATGAATGTAACACTGTGTTGGATGGCATGGGATGCAAATTGTTGCCTACTGTGCATGTTTTATGGATGGAGGTTTGGTAATTTACATAAAAGTTTGGCAGGGGCCAACAGATGGACCCACTGTAATTGTTTTCAGCCACTGCCAAAACAATAACACTAACAGGTAACTAGCATTGTTCATGACAGGCAGAAGCATTCCATAAAAGAAAAAGACAAGTTGGGTAATTTTTTTTGTCCATGATTTGCATAATGAATAGTCTGGACAATTCTGGGTGGATTCCACATGATACATGTTCACTCCAAATGTACTCGACATATATGTCAAGGCTGCTTTGATCGTTAGCAGGATTGAAGGTGTGGTTGGTTTTCGAGACATGGTAGCTGTAATGTCTATCAGGAGATGGCAGATTCTCGTTTCAGTAAATGGACACACCCAACTTGTCCTATTGCAGAGAAATGTTACCTGTAATGTGCATGGTGGTCAGACTGTGTTAGTCTCCACAGGGAACCTATTGATTTGTACATAGTGAAATAAAAGACATTAATATGTTGCGTTACAAGGATGAGTATCTTGTTGCCAAGGGCAGCACTGCTTGATCCATGAGGTGATTGTAAACAAGGCAGCAGGGGTAAGATACAACCTGGCAATGTGTACAGCCCTGAACATGAGTGGTTATACGTTTTTGGCCGCAAGCTTGGTAGGATTGATGATCTTGACTGGTACAGGGCTCGGCAATTCACATGTTTGATTGCCTGGGGCGAGTCAGATTTAATCTAGGGCAAGTTAAAATTAATAAGTACTTGCCCAATTGGGCAACCAATGTTTTTTTATTCACTGGGAACTTGATTTCTCAAGTTGTCATAACCCAGTTACAAGTTGCAACCCCTCTGAAATTTGTTAACTCTACAAAAGACTACAGATGTTGGTCTGGTGTGGCGCCTTGAAGCATGGGATTTCATGTTTTCATTCAACAAGCTCTGTCATTGGTTAAGAAAAAAGTCCAGGGCATTACCCCTGAAAAATAGCATGAAATCGGACGTGAAATCAACTGCATAGCTCACAACTAGAAATATCCAGGCTTGTGATAGGTTGATTCAATCATGTGTTGCTAATTGTCCAATCATGGATGGAGAAAGCCATGTAGCCAGACAGGGATTATGCTGATGGTAAATGCAAGGGACAAATTACATTTTCAAATTTGATTCGCCAATTCTCTTTTGACTAATGCAAAATGCTTGTCATGTATTCAAAGGAATCAAAGAATCGGCTGGCCATTCTTGATTTTGACTTGCAATTTCATAATTTTGATAAGCATTTTAAGGCTATGTGAATCCAGTTATTTTATGCTCTGTAACACATTATACAGTAAGTAAAGGACCGTAATACCAAATTTTGACCTTGTAATCTCACTTAAATAATGCGATTGAAGAAATCTTGCACACTGAATGAGGCAGGAGAGAAAATAAAAAACGAAGAGCGCGGGAACACATACACCCTGTAGACTTGTGCAATGCTTCTGTGTAGTTTGGTCTACGCTAAAAAGATCATACAGGTCACTGTACTGAAGAATTATGCCTTCATAGTTTCATTAAAATATTTGAAGGGTAGAAGTCTGTTATAGAGAATACCACAGGAGTGGAATTCATGACCAAGGGTCAGGAAAATATGTGCATCTTGTAAATCATGCCCATGATTCGTGCATAAATGAACACATTGCCTTTGGGTTGTGCAGCCTGTCTGCTGAATGGGAAGATTTTTGACCCAGTGGTGCAGCATGGGTAATGAAAAATTCCGGCAGAGTGGTAGGAGTTCATGTCTGTTGAGTGGGAATCAGTAATTCGTTCAGGACAACATTCCTGTTGCTCTGTCCAGGATCAAACTGGCCATCCTGGGCCCTCTTCAAGGCCACTTGCAAATGTAGGTCACTCTAATCCGGAAGTACACATCAGATGTGGTAAACAAGCTCATCGACAGGATAGATTGGCAATAAAACTCACAAGCAATGATGAAATAAAAACATTTGTTTAGAAAATAAGATTGTCATACTTGAAGCCACATTGCGGGGCATCTTCATGGATGGGGGGGGGGGGTTGTAAGTTAAAAAAAGTTTGTTCTCAGTTGCATCTTTAGTGGGTTGGTCACCAACACCATACAAACACAATTTATTTCAGCCCTTGTCACAGACAGGTCGCAGCCCCGCTA
Source organism: Hermodice carunculata (assembly GCA_964020975.1). Taxonomy (NCBI): domain Eukaryota; kingdom Metazoa; phylum Annelida; class Polychaeta; order Eunicida; family Amphinomidae; genus Hermodice; species Hermodice carunculata. Next base: position 57,700,158 of record OZ026626.1, read on the forward strand.
CCTGTGTTAACTGGTTGGTAGGTCTCTATCATCATGAACATGACCTTTTATGTGATGACTCCTGAAATCAATACACCTCATCTACTGGCCATTATAAAACACCCTGTCATGTTCAAAGAATATAAGTCTATGCATTGGTTGTCAAGTTATATATCAGGCATCACTTGAACTGTCAAGGTCACCAGGAGCATGACCTTTGACCTAATGACCACAAAATAAATAGATGTTAGCGTTTGAAATAGCCCTAATATGTTAGTCCGAGACCAGGTGAATTTTTTAGTGGGACAAGTTGTTTTTGACAAAATTTGTAATGGAGTCCAATGATGCACTGAAGAAATTTTCCTGCAGCCAAGCAGATCTTTTTTCTTATTTTAATCACTGGATGTCATTTACCAGCAGGGCTCAACAATTTTTTTGAAAATCACTTGTCTCTGTGTAGATTTCAAAATCCACTTGCCCATATACAAAATCTGCTTTTCCAAATATAACTTAATACTATAAACAAAACTTTTTTCATCAATCCATAGACAAACCATTTATCCTAATATGCCATTTATTATTGTCACTTGCAAATTCTCAAAAATGTGTTAAATATTACCATGATTCTAGTCATGACTGTTAACGGTGGAACTAGCAAAATAGTGAAAAATACTTATTGAAAAGTAAGCTGTTTGCATGGGGTGACTTATGAGTAAAAAATACAATGTAATTTCTGGGACTATAGGAATCACTGTCCCAGGTAAACTTGAATAAAGATTAATTGTTGGTTTCAGGATCTTCTTTCTCGTTGCGTCAAATGGGATACACATCGTTTGTGTACTTACCATGAATGCTATCGATACATCAGAGTCAATTTGTCTATGCAGTATTGGCATATTCCTCGCAATAAACAGTATTCTTAATTCAAATTCAAATGGAAAATTTTAATATTGCAAATCAGAAATCGAGTCTGTGCACCTTCACCATGTCTTTCCTACCACTCTACATATATAAACAGCTGCTTGGCCAGTGGTCTGATGAACAACACATCTCCCGATTGGTCATTTGAGTTGTATGCAAATGTAAGCCAATCACAATGCGTGTTACAGTTTGTTCAACTTGGCTTTTGCGCAGTAAACAGGTCTGTAATTTACGAAGGGAACACACAAGTGGGAGGCTTTGTTTATATTGCAGCATGCGAAAAACAAGATTAATTTGGAGTATCAGGCAAATATGCAAACATAGAGCATAGAGAGAAGTGCCGAATGTGTCCCAAATCAGTCCGTGAGAGTGGGTCCGACGATGACGCTCACTTCACCGCAGATCTACTGCGCACTGTCACTTGCATGTGACTGGCAGTTGTGTGGTGTTTTTGCCCGGGAAGTGATCTCAAAGCACCATGCAAATTTTAATATCTTTTGACACTGTTTTGACATCATTGGGGTAGATCAGACTGACATTGAGTTGTTGTGCTGCTCCAATAATGGGCATAACTGCCTGTACTTTAGATCTCGTCATTGATTTGCGCTACATAAAGAGTGAAAATATCTGGGGTTTTTTTTTTTTTTACCTCAGCTGACTTGTCAGTCAGCTGAGGTTTTTTGAGGGTCTGTCGTCCGTCATCCGTCCGTCGTCCACAATTCACATTTTCGACTTCTTCTCAAAAGCCGTCAGCCAGATTTACTTCAAACTTGGTGGATATGTGCCTTGGGTGGGTCTCTACCAAGTTTGTTCAAATGGTCATGGTCCAGTGATTTTTGGATTTTTAATGAATTTTTTTTGTTCTTTTTTTGGTAAATCTTAAAAAATCTTCTTCTCCGAAAGCGCTGACCCAATTACTTTGATATCACACAGGAACACTCCCTGGGACTCCTAGTTCTTAATTTGATCACCAGGTGGGGTTGCAATTTTTTCCTAATTTTTTATGAATTTTTGTGTGTTATAGCTATTTTCGACTTCTTCTCCAGAACCGTCACTCAGATTAAGCTGAAACATGGTGGATATGTTCCTTGTAGAAGGGTCAAACAAAGTTGTTCACTATGTGGGAATGCTGCCGAGTCCTGATTTTTAATGATTTTTTCAATAAAATTTGTCGGTCAATGCAGCTTTCCTATCGATTACTATGGAAGTCAATGGGCATTCTAATGCTAATTCACATTTTCAACTTCTTCTCCAAAACCATCATCCAGATTTACTTCAAACTTGGTGGCAATGTACCTTGGGTGGGTGTCTACCAGGTTTGTTGCAATGGTCATGTTCCAATGAATTTGGATTTCTTTATGATTTTTTTTTCCAAAAATCTCTACAGAAGTTTTAATAGGAAAGTTTTACATGGGAATTTCTTGTAATGGTCATAACTTTAATAATATTGACCAGATTTACTTCAAACTCGGCGGGGATGTGCCTTGGGTGCATCTCTACCAAGTGTGTTCAAGTGGTCACGCTCTATTGATTTTTGGATTTTTTATGAATTTTTTGTTTTTTTGGGGGGCAAACCTTAAAAATTCTTCTCCTCTCACCCAATTGCTTTGATATCGTACATAGACACTCCCGGGGATACCTAGTTCCCAATTTGTTCACCAGGTGGCGCTGCAATTTTTTTATGAATTTTTTGTATGGTTTTGCTATTTTTCCCTTGTTTACAGAACCATCCCTCAGATTAAGCTGAAATGTAATGGATATGTTGTTGTGGAAGGGTCAAACATTTGTTTACTAGGTGGCACTGCTTTGGATTCCTGATTTTTAAGGATTTTCAATTCAGGTACTTATTGTTCAATGCAGCTTTCCTATTGATCACTATGTAAGTCAATGGGCATTCTAATGCTAATTCACAGGACAACTGACATGAAATTTACTGTTTACTTGATAACTTGAGATCTGTTTTGAGTTAGCTACACATGTTAATTATTCTGTATGAAGGTCATGCTGAGACAGTACATGAATGACCTTGACCTCGTGTGGGGTCACAGCGCAACATACATGAATTTTACTCTTCATTATAACTTGAGAACTACTGGAACTTTGATGTTGCACATGTAAGTGTTCTTCTCTAAAGGTCAGACTTACTCAGAACATGGTGTCCTTGATCCTTTCCCAAGTTCATAGAGCTGCAAGTGTGATGAATGTCAAGATCAGCTGAGGCACGGGCTGTTCACACAGCCCTCTTGTTTTTTTTTTTTTTTTGCTTTTTTTTTTTTTTTTTTTGCTTTTTTTTTCGTTTTTTCACAGCAATCAAGAATATAGCCTTGTCCTTATTCAACTGCTGTCCAAGTAATTGTTAAACTTCTAATGTTTACTTACAGTAAATTATCAGTTATTGGCATCCCAATGCACATGCCTGCATTGGTGTGTACACATGTGCTGCAGCAATCACTAACATATGGCGAATTGCAAAAGCTCTGCCAAGACCTCCATTGTTCTTCAGATTGCACACAGGCTGTCACAGAGCTGTGTCTAAAATCCTTTTATGAGGACTGATTATCATCACTTTCTCCTGCCCCATTACCAGCCTTGCAAACAATTGCAACTTGTAACTGGGTCATGAAAACTTGAATAGAGTTCCCACTGAAAACGAATGGTTGCTTGACCGGGCAAGTAATTATCAATTTTAACTTGCCCAGGATTAAATCTTACTTGCCTAGGCAATCAGACGTGAATTGTTGAGTCCTGTTCAGGGTTTGTATATCAGGGCACAGACCAGTGTACCTCAAGATCAATAGGAATCCTAAAAACATACTCTTAGTTGAGAAGCTTCTAAATCACTGACTTTGTTTTGATGGTTTCCACTGTGGGATCTGTGCTGCTTCACACAGCTACACAGAGCTGTAAATTTGTGCATCAACAAAATATAGAAAAATTTCAATAACATGTTTTGAACAAAAACTCACAATGACTCGCTTTTAAATGCATTCATTTCTTGATCAATTTTCTTTCATGGATGAATAATAGGGACTCATTTCATCACTGTATGGTGTTTGATGTGACGCAGATTCTAGGACGATCTAACCCATTCTGGTGACCTTCTAATATTCATCAGAAAGTATTTCCCACCCCTATGTTAAATAAACAGAAAGGAAACAATCTAACCATTGGGCAAAGTTGTCCACTATGAGTAATGGGCAGATACGGTTACAAAAAAAAGGAACAACCGCCATGTATGCAAGAAAGGCACCTCTGTCTTTCGCATGCCATTTCTTTCAAATTGTACTTGTCACAGACAATAGGGCATGTTAATTATATAGATCTGAATTTTAATAGGTACGTGCAACAAGGTATACATGACCAACTACTATAAATGTATATACTTTTACACTGTTTCCTCCAAGTGCAGCTCATGTGGATACTGGGCACTCGTCATGGTGTACGTGAGAAATAAACTCGTGATATGTGGAGCTGTCAAACTGACAGGAAAAAGATTTACACACTAACCCCCTCAAATTCATACAATATCATTGCAAATGATGGTTGTAGTAGTGTTTGCTTCTTAAGTGTTTTACAAATATGCATATATGATGCATAGGAATTTATTTGGGACCCCCAGATTTGAACTGAACTCATTCCATCCTTATGATGCTTTCTCTCGCTAATATCTAAATGTTGTCTGCTAATTGTATTTTACTAATTTAGGGATTATTTTCCAAAATTTTGGATGAAACTTACATGGAAGATCATTCCGAATTATATGCCCATGGTCAACAGCTTTTCTTGGCGTGCTCTGGGCACATTGCGTCCAGACTTCGCCCAGAAAAGCTGTTGACTGTCTTCTATCAGGGTTGAATGGGTTAAAGATACAATGTATTTATAAGAGACCCATGAAAAATCCTAGAAGAAAGAGGACCCTGAATGTACATTAAATAGCTTCATTGAAACTTTATATATCCTATGACCCCCTTAAAAATATAGAACTTATAAAATATAATGAAAAAATCATTTTCCTGTAAAAGAATTACTTTTGACAGGGAACCTTTCTTTTAAAAAAAAAGCAATCAGTTTTGCAATGATAGTTGGCAACTTAACACATAACTTCTCTTGCAGTATGTCTGATTGTGGAACTGATTTTTTCCTGCCTTGCAAAATGACAGACAAAAAATTCGAAAAGACATTTTGCTACAAAATTCCATGTAACAGCATCTCATTATATCTGGTTGAATTATATACAAACTTGGGGGAAAAAGTTCGGGCAAGCAATTGGAGAAAAAGGTGGTGCCATTCCAACGGGTCCTCAGTCGCCTTTTTAATCAGGGAGCTTCAAAGTGAAACTCTGGCTGGTTATGTTTGGGTAGTCGCTTGTGCGGTGTACGATTGGTGAGAACACCAACATCCTGCCCTTGTTTTAGAATGGATAATATAGCAGATTAAATTATGGCTTTAAACAGTGAATCAGCAGAGCCAATGCATCGTTGTATTGATTATTTCTGTGTTCCCATTTGACTGCCATTGAAGAAACTGTGTCCCATCCTATTTATAGTAACATCATGGCTGTGGCAAAATGCAGGGTCTGGATAATTTGCATACAGGGCATATGAGCAATCGATCAGACTGCAGTCTCGTGAAAGTTGGTGTAGTACAAGGAAGCTTGCCATTGTGACTTGCTGTGATATGGAAATCCCTATGGCCAGACAGATCTGCTGATCTGTGCATCAGAACTTGGGGGGGGGGGAGCTTCTTGTCTTTATCCCTTTAATAAAACATACATACAATCTATTGCCTAGAATGTTGAAATTCACCCTGAAAGCTTGCCTTAGGATGTAGCGATAAAGTGTGACTATTATCCTCATTAAATGTCCCATATGGTGAGTTCAAAATGTGGAAAGGCTTATTGAAGGAGTCACTTTGGTTTGCTGTACAAAACAATCAGGCCTCACAGTTGGATTTTTTTATTTTTTTATTTTTTTTTAAGCTACTGGGCACCAAAAATGTAATGTGTGAGTCATTGTCAGTTTTTGGTGGCCAGGGTAATACAGATGTTATTGTATGAAATTAAATAAAAGAGGCAGGGCCTCTGGCTCCTGACTGGTTTTAATTTAAGTTGCCAAGGTCTGGGGGGGGGGGGGGGCATTGGCAACCTGAGGGTAGCCATGATAATATTAATCCCTGATACTTTCATACCATGTTCACATTACTCTCCATTTTTTTTTAGCTCTGCTGACCAAAGGTCACAGAGCATATGTAGCTGCTTTTGTCTGTCCTTAAACTTTTGCTCGTTAGCACATTACCACAGTTTTCAAGTTAGCTCAATATAACTTTCAGAACTTGTAGGGGTATGAAAATCGTGGCGCCTCCAACATTAATATGTAATATTTGGGTGAAAATCTTGTGAACACTTTAGCATCTTTAATTTTTGCCGGATCTTCACCAAATTTGGTGGGATTGTGGGGGAGGCTAAAGTCTTAAGTTGCTAATGATACTAGTGGTGCCACCTATATTTTGAGGACCATCATGACCCAAAATGTGTTTTAATATATAAAATTCCAGATTTGGAAAAGTAATTGGATTAGACTTGCCACATGTATGGAATATATAGATCATGGTCAAAGGTAGAATATTGTGTAATATCAGTGACCTTTTCCTATTTTTGTGAGGTGACCATGCCTGTAAAGTTGAAAGAGGTGATTTTGTAATGGCAGGGTGTAGCTTGGACTTCAATGGCAATGTCAGCACAGCACTAGGCAGGCCTATGGGCCTCTTGCATTAGGTAATCTGGGTGACCTTGATCTTCTGTCCCAATGTCACTGAGGACATAAAGTTAAGGACTCACTCATTGTTGTCTTGACGCATGCAACAATATCCTTCACAGGTGTTGCACAAATAAGCTATGATTACATGTGGAGTGAAGTGCCATCTGGTGGACAATTTGTACATTAAGCTTTATATGTTCAGAAGCCACTTATGGACTCGCAGCTTTGAAATGAAGACAGTGTTTGTAACAAGTAGGATTTTCCTAGTATGTGGGATGGGAATAATTGTAGGATTTTGAGTGAAAATGCTCAAATTTGTGGGATTTTTGCCTCTAATTCATAAAAACAAACAAAAATGTATGTTAATTTGAGCATTTTTACATGCTGTTAGAGTTTCTGTAGCTCTGACAACAAGGCAAAGAAAACTCACAAATGGCAATTTATCTTAACAAGGAATGGTTCAGTTAAATTTGATGACATAAAAGCTTTAAAATTGGCTAAAATACTCCAGTTTTGTGGGTGTTGGCATCAAAGATACAACATTCACAATGCTGTGACACCTAACCCAGAAAGTAGGATTTTTTTGTCAATCATTGTTACAAACACTGTGAAGATGTAAGTGCAATATAGCCTCGATGCCAGCAGAGCATCAGGCCCATGGGCCTCTTGGTTTTTTGCTTGTTTTTTCTTTTTTTTTTTTTGACATCATACATGGTAAAAATGTATCCCATGTAAAATCGAACACACTGTTCGGATTACACTTTTTGCGCTGAATATATATCCAAATTTGTTGTTCACATAACAGCTTGAAGGTCATGGGTAAAATGGGTCTTGGCGGTTGCGCGCATGCTTCTTATGCATAAATTACTGTGATGGAATGTTCATTAACAGACGTTAGAAGTTTATTTTAGGTCTTTTCATGGGTTTTCCATGGTGTATTATATTTCATCATTACCAGCTAAACCGCTTTGCATTGCTGCTGCCGTTGACAAAGACAGGATGTACACTTTGGCATCACAGCCAGTCTTTCCATTAGGAGTTTTAAAATGGAGTCACAGAGGAAAATTCGGGGGCACAGCAGATTTTTACAAATTTTACATATAAATAAACCAGATTGCACTTTTGACCCTCTTAAATTTTCTAAGGAATATTTCAGGTTTTGAAAGAGCAATATACCCTCATAAGGAGGTTAAGGGAAACACTGACAGAGCTGACATCATCAATACTGTAGGTTTGCTGCTATTTGAAATGTAGGGACAGTGACTTTCAGTTTCAAAATTTTCCGTTTTAGCATATTGCAGATTGTTTAACATATTTTCTTTGTTTTGAAGATAAAAACACAATAGGAAATAAATATCAATTCCTTAATAACATTTATGACGTGGTGTGTCGTAGACAGCAATGAACAACACGTTTATGCGAATCTTCACTTATTCACTGTGCATTGACTTATCTGTGTACTTTCTTTGCCCTCTTATAAGGCATTTTCACTCCTGCCTTTATCTGCATCTAGATTTGTTATCTCCCGCCCACGAAGTGGGGGGGAGATATAGTAATGACGACCGTCCGTCCCACATTTCTTGCGCGCGATATCTCAAGAACAGATTAAGCTAGGATCATGAATTTTTTACAGTTGGTCACCCTTATAAGTGTTCACGTCGAGTTTGAAGGAGAGTGACCTTGACCCCATTTCAAGGTCACCAGGGTCATTTATCTATAAACTTCTTGCGCGCGATATCTTAAGAACCAGATATGATAGGATGATGAAATTTTCACAGTTGATCACTCTTGTTAGGGTCTACATCGAGTTTGAAGGTGTGTGACCTTGACCTAATTCCAAGGTCACCAGTGGCAATTCAATTTTCTTTGAATTTGTTGTATGCAATATCTGAGGAAACAAGTGAGCTAGGATCACTTAACTTTTACAGTTGATCAACCTTGTAAGGTTCTATGTCATGCTTGAAGGACCTTGACCTTGACCTAATTTCAAGGTCACCAGAGGCAGTTCATCCATCCCACATTTCCCAACTACAGATAATGGGTCTTACATTGTTTCCTACCACTGCTAATCCTTGGCTCCTTATGGTAGTCTACTGCCCTCCACACACACCAGCCAGACAGTTTCTGCCTTTACTTTATGAAGAAATCTCGCACATTCCAGTCCACTATGAACTAATATTGATGGGCGACTTCAACAATCTTTGCCCCAAACCAACCCATCGCAAACTCAAGCAGTGGATATCAAAGCCAACACATAGGCTTGGTGGTTACCTGGATCTGATCTTCACAGACGACAATAACAACAGAGTCCTATCTGCTGATGCATTCCCGGTGCCATACACAGACCATCACATGACATGGATCACACTGCAGAACTTAACAGAGAATCACAACTAGTAACCTTTGTAAGAAACAGTTATTTTTCTGTTTCATTGACACTATACATTTTTCTTGTTTTCAGATGACTACAAATCACATGTAAAATTCCAGCATTCTGCTCATGCCATAATTTTTAGGTTATTTTTTATTTACTTGAGTATATGTTTACCATGACACCCAGGGTAGAGGTACAGTTAACGTATCGTCCCCATTTAAGCACAATATCAGAAACATGCCAGTATGTACCTGCCAAATATACAGTTATCTTTGTTTTAAAATTATATGGGCGGGAGATATGGACAGCGTCAGCGTCAACTTGTTTGATTAAATTTTATTGTGAAAATTGACCATCTTGATCCAATAATCTTTGTGTGAGTATGACTTGTTGTCCTTCCCAACATTGCAGACATGAGACATGCACATGGAGGAACGATGACTTTGATTGGACATTAAGCAGCACATGATAAGATCCACCCAGTGAGGAGCCTGTAAATTCCTGAGCACATTTATAATGAGGCTTAATGACGTCTCCATTCCCATTCTGGGCTATTTTTGGAGGGATACCCCAGGAATATTTTTTTTCTTAGCCAGTAACAGAGTTTGTTACAAAGAAAGACTGAAATCTCAGGATTCCAGCAGTATAAGATGTAATGGCGGACAATGCAAAACGTTGTGATGGCAAAGGTGCAAAGTTACTAAGTTTTGGGTAAACTCTGTAGTAGTATCATTCAAAATGTCACGTAGAACAGGCAGTTTCATTTTTATCCAATCAATAACACTTTTTTTAACCACAAAAACAGTTTGTCTATGATAAAATTTGCACGCTTGCAGGTAATTATGCATACCCGGTGGGGGGTTCATATAGTGTTTATTCCCTTCCATCGTCTCCACTGCCGCCACGTATCTTATTTTCTTTATATTTCTGTTTCCCCCCCCCCCCCCCCCCGACCTGTTGCCTCTTAATTTGGTACAGACAATCTTCACTCCCTTCAGTTCTAAGTGGATATGAATTAAACGCAGTGTAATTCGTGAGTGTTTTGGGTTTTAACTAAATACTGCTCAATTTTTAAAAGTTTTAAAGTTTTCAACCCACGTGCCTGACCAGATGATTCCAAGGTCAGCGGTGTGGTTTTTCATTTCAAAATTTTTTTTCCAATTTCAATATTTAATTTGATTTTCAATCTGAATCAGCTCCATTTTCACCAGAAATATCCTGTCACTAACTTTCGAAGAAGCAGTGAATTGATAGGTTGGGGTCTAGTAGTTGTTGTTGTAAGATACCCCAATGTTTTTTTAGACAGTGAAGATACACGCAATTATGGAGATAATGAAAGTTTCGCATGTTATCGATCACATAAGGGGGCCAGCATATTTCCTGGAAAAAGGTCCAGCATATATTAAGGATATATTACATTAATCTCACATGATACATCATGTTTTGAAAGAATACAGCATCCCTCCATTTGGGTAGGTCTTCCTGCAAGAAGGCGAAAAAGATAATAATCCACACCTGGAAAAATGTTGATGGCACAAAATTGGTTTCCTCCCAAAATCTGAAATAGTGATATTCTAACCTATTACCCTAAAACATGCCTAACAGTGCCGATATGAATATACATTTTCGGCAACAGACCAAACAGCACACTATTTGTATACCCTTAAAAATGTTCTGGCGTAAATCCTGTTTGGGTGAAGGGACATGCTGAAATAAAATATCAAGGGCCATATCCAGCAAAAAAAGAAGGAAAAAAAGGATGTAGGGGTTTGTTTTCAAAAAGTCCACCACTGTTGGGGTTATGTGGTTATGAATTTGTTATACTGAGCTTTCAGATTGACTTGATCATCAGTTTAATATAAAATCTTAAAACAAAGCAGAAAAGTGGCCTTTGTCAAAAAAGACACTGGTGTAAAATCACTGTACATAGATCTATACAAGTACAAAGAGCAAGCAGCTCACAGGTAAAGGTTCAGTTATATTCTGGGTGAAGCTGCCTTAGTATAGTACATGTAGTAGATGCACAAATTAAATTGCAGAAGGGAAGACAGCTGTTGTCTAGTTGATGGTGGGGGTGGCTGGTGCTTATTTCATGGAAGTTCTGGGAAAGTGTTTTCAGTTGAAGTCAAGAAGCTAATGTTCAGTGAATGGGCATATAATTGACAATAATAGTGTCTTGGTATAAAGTGTGTTCATGAACAGTAAGAACTTGTAGCATAATATAATTTGTACAGTATATTGAGCACTGCAGGGATAATCTGAATGGCCATCAACCTTCAAAACCCTCTGCACAGCACATGTACAGCATACACATTCAGTGTCAAAACTGGTCTTTGTTACTGTGTACTTGTGGAGGAGGTGGACACAAGTTTTATTACAGTGTACCTGTAATATTGTCATAAAGACTCAAATGCCATGTAAGTTATACAGGCAACCCTACTGCTTTGTATCTGGAAGAATGAGTATGGTGCTTTCATTCCTATTGCTGGAATATTGATAGAGGCTGTGGAGGCATAGCGATGAGCCAGAAGATGCTGCAGTGGAACTATATTAATGCCTTAGTTTGAGTCATTGGCCTAAAAATAGTAACATAAAGGAGCTGGTGATCTGGGGCGGTCAGGGAAGTAATGCCAGATGTGTGGTACTCGAAACTTCCTTGTGAAATACTGGACCATGAATGAACGGGAACAAAATACACATATTTTTACATGCGAAGTCAGGATGATAGTCTTAGATGTAAATTTGACCATCTGGTCACGCAAAGCTGGTATAGGTTGGGTTCATGCAGGCATATTGCAAAGCATGGTGGACTGGGCCATAAAAATTCTGAAAGGTCACATTTAAGAAACGAGCAGTACGTGAGTTGTAAAATGTAGTCCATCTTCTTGCTATGCGACTGGGGAAGGGATAGCTGATCCATGCATTTTAAATGATACATGAATTGCAAAATGTAGTCCCTCTTCTTGTTAGGTGACAGGGGAGGGGAGGCCTGGACTCATACATTTTGAGCATTTTTATTTGGGGCCCTGAGAGATGGGTCCACGAATATTCAAGGAGGTAAAAACTTGCAGTCTGGCCATTAAAATACATTTTTGTAATTGAAACAGAATTCAAACCTGATGTATCATCTTTACTTGGACAGTATTTGTCGTCATCCATCGACTAACTGCACACAGCCATTGTTTGGATTGCCCTTTCATATGTTCATTTTCAATGAGGGGAAGCACAATTTAGTAGTTATGAAGTAGGTATATAAATTGTGGTGCACAGTACAAAAAAACATACAAGTAAGTGGAAATGCTTTTTCAGCAGTAATGGTTCTTGTGTTTAAAAAAAAAAAATCTCACAATAATTATGCTTTGAAAGCTTTATAGGTCACAATTGAGTTTTATATTCATCTGAATACACAGCCCACTACACAATATTCTGGTGGGCCAGAGTTGTACTATCCCATTGCATTGTATGTTATTGCAACCATCAATAAACTGGTAACTTTTGAGGCTTATGAAATAAACTTGTCAGAAGCATCCAAGCTGTACACCCTAGATATATCATAATGAAAATATGGTATTTCTATACATGCAGTGTTTTGTAAATTGTTGCAATCTGCAGTGAAAGGTAATGAGAATGCACAGCTCCAGCTTTTGTGACTGAAGTACCCCTTCAGAGGTGATACACTGGAGCCTTGTATTCTATTTGTGCTCTTTGCATTTGTAACAGTGCCCCCATTCTTTTAAGAAATTACAATTGTAGGGCACTTATCAGGCAGCCAACTGTCACGTGCTTTGAGAAAAATAATCTTTGGTTAGTGTACATGATCAGGATGCACATAAGAAGATAACAGCAGGGTTTTTGTTCAAGATGGATTAACAATCGAAATGTAAGGATGCTTTCACACACAACATTTAGGTCAACCTTGGGTCACCTCAAGCAGTTTGAGTTCATTTTGGCTTTCACACTCAACTTTTTTTTCATTTATGTAGACCCGAGGCAGGGCTGCATAACAAGATGGACTGAAACTGAAACCATGTCAAGGGGGTCTCCGTGATGCAGTTCCTGTGGAATCCCCAAGTTTTAATGGCTATGATTATTGTGGAATGTAAACACAGTGCAATCTTAGTATGATGTTTAATGTACAAGCAGCACTTAAATATAAATAAGAAGATGGTTGCCCTGCTTTAAAAGTTTTGGAAAACTGCAGCAAGCTGTAAAACTCCAGCTCAATCCATCTTTTCAGTGTTCACCAACAACATGAAGCACTTGGTTCTTGCATAAGAGCATTCTACTGTAGTGACACCAGGTTAAGCTATGATTACAAGCTTAATATCACTGAGTTCGAGAACACCTTTTAAGGGTTAGCAGGTCTACATTTATGACTTTTTGTTTGCCAAAATGTTTAAAATGTTGGAAAAACGGGGGGGGGGGGGGGGGGGCTAGGTGAAGGCTATGAGAATGGCAAAAGCATAATGTCAATGGGTTACCCATGCCAAGGCTAACTTTGGACTCCATTGTAATTTAAGGGGGGAAGGGTTAAGGTAACCTAGTATTAAGTGGTCTTTGCAACTGTAGTACCATTTTTATGAACATCATGATAATTTTTGCATCTACATGTAGATTTATGAGAAATTTGTTGTTTTCACATACAAGTGCTTTAAAATTACACTGAACTACAAAGTTCAACACTCATTAGCAGCCTGAACACACAACCCCATGACAAGTTCAACACTCATTAGCAGCCTGAACACACAACCCCATGACACTGAATTGAAGTGCCCCCCCACAGAATGGGCACCTGATCCTTTTCATGTTGCTATTTCATGTATTTCCAGGAGTAGTTGGGGTATTTAGACACCCCAGTGGTCCATATCCTTTGTTGCAAATGTTATCTTTTTTCATGAAGAGACACCTTTCATGAAGGCTGCTGGATTTTTCTCGAATTGACAGAAAGGAAGATTCAGGCTTTTACCTCTTGTCACGAAATTCAGTCATTTCCTGACTATGAAGTATTAGTACATTTTTATATGCATTCCAATCTTAAATTTGTTAATATCTTCGGCAATGCGTCTTTGTTTAATAAAAGTTCTTGTCTGTGTTTTTTTGTTTTTGTTTTTGATTAAAGATACATTGCTCAAAGTATTGATTAGTACATGTGTTTTAGATTTTCAGGCTTGTGTCATTGTCAGTAGCAAAAGCAAGACTTGGCACTGATCACTGAAAAATTATGTACTGCAGTATCGTTAATATTCTTACATGATGTCTGGTAGTGGGGAGGGGTAGATGTTCAGATATGAGATTTGTATTGCTGGACAGATGTGGCCACAGGCTACATTTCCGGATTGCTTATTCTGTGCTCTTATTTTCGTCTTTATTTTACTTACAGGAAGCTAGGAAAGCTGCCGCAGATACCACACTTGTACAAGCCACTAGTGTTGTAGAAGCTGTGGGTAGGATACAAATGAGAACGAGGCGAACACTCAGAGGTCATCTTGCCAAGATATATGCCATGCATTGGGCATCAGATTCAAGGTGTGTATATGGGGCCTTCACATGTTAGTTGCATTGGTAACAGTTGAGTTTCCCCAGTTTGGTGTTCTATTTAACTTTTTAAAATTTACATGTTTCAACTTAAGTCAACTTTTTGGTACCCATGCAAAGTGTGGCTTTTACTCTGCAAAAAATTCTTACTGAATTTAAGCTGACGTAGCTATAAGTAACTTGTATGATTTCATGTAGCTAGGCTACAGCTGTATCCACAATGTTTAAAATTATCTGTACATGCAAGATTGTCAACCTTGAAATATAAGCTTTGATGGAGCAAAAGTACTGTTTTTAAAAAAAAGGCTTTGGAGAAATGTTTATAGTGGACAAGATCTTTTTACCTGGTATGCCTCAGGACTTTGTTTGGGTGTTGAAACATTGACAGAGAGTTCTAACGTTTTCCCATAACATCTTATTCTAGGGCTTGACAAACTTTGTAAGGGTCTGATAGCCCAGAGGGTGCAAGGGGCTACTCATCATTACTCTGCATAGTTACTAAATGACAAAAATTAACAGCCCACCTATATTTGTGGCAACCAAAAGGCAGGGCTGCATCATTTGTGGAGCCTTGATATACCATCTGTTTTTTCAATAACACCAATTGGGTTATCCATTGTTCAATGACACCTTGAATATCATTGAATTCCATTTATTATTTCAAGGCCATGAGTGCCCTTGAAATTTAAGGATCGATCAAAGTGCAGGAAAATTGATTCTGAAGTTTTCGGGTTTTTTTTTTATTTTTTCATTTTCCAATCATCTAAGTACTGATGCTGTAGTCCTGTGTCAAAATACTGTCAGATGTCCTTGAATTTTGAACATTTTGCTCTTCAAAGTGCTTGAAAAGTCCTCGAATTGCAAAACTGCTAAAGTGTATGAGCCCTGCGACCCATAAGGACTGATTTGTTGGCCTTTCTTTTGATTATATATGATGGTTGATTTACCTAGCATGCTAACTGGTGTATACCCCACTAATTCCCTTTGGAATGCAGTGGATACTGCAGTCTTGTGGTTTCTCAGCTGCAATTTACAGTGGACATACTGCAGATGAAATAACATGATAATAATTACCTTCGTGTATGAGAAATTTGTATGTGTAGCGTGTACATACACAATCAATGAAGTCCTTCCTTGTGGCTATTCAATCAGTGTGCTCAATACTGTGAATACATTTATTTTCACAGGTTCTGATTTTGGAAATTTTGTAGTTTGCACCTTTCACTGAAACTATAAATTCAACATTTTTTGTGATATCCATGCCATGTTAGAAGTCTTTTTCACTGGGTTTTTATTTTGGCAGTTTTGAAGCACCAACAGAATAGGGAAAAATGAAAACACAGTGAAAGTATGTGAATTCACAGTATCCATATTTGGTCCTACAAATGTACCTGCAGGTCATGGTATGCAGTACATGCATGTAGATCATGTAGATGGACCACTAACAATACATGCAAATGCAGCGTGTTTGTACACAAGGAAATACAGTTTCTTATGGAAGTTGGTTGGGATTCATCCATCAGAAAAAAATAAACTTGAAAAGCAAGCTTGCTGAGATTTTTACTTCTAAAGTACGTGAAGCTGGGATTAGTCAAGAGTGACACAGGCAGTGTGCCAGTTGTGCTTGGGAACTTCCATTTGTCCTGGAAGAGAAGAGAATTTCTCCAGTCAAACAGCACCAAAAACCATGGAATGACTTTGTTCAGGCTGCCTATATCCAACAATGTACCAGACAGAAATGAATATGAACTATCCAGAATACCAGATATTTATCCTCGTTAATATCATTTCACATAAAGTGAAATTCAAGGGAGACAAGAAACTTGAAGACAAGAATAACAAGAAAAAAATAAAGAACCAAAGGACATCTTTATTAGGCATGTTATTGTGATGATGAAAGAAGGGGTGGTACATGAATATTGCTGTCAGTGACTTAATGGCCCAAAATTGGACAGATGTGAATTTTCACTGGTTATCACGTCAGCACTGTTTCCAGCATTTATATCCAGTGTTTCCGTTAGGAATTTTTTTTTCAGAGGGTCCCAACCTGAAAGAGAGTTCAAATGTTTTGCTATATTTTGCAAAATTAGTCAAGAAATTATGGGAAGTTGGGACCCTTTGAATTTTGCTTAGGGGGTATTTCATGATTTGAAAGGGCAATAGTTCCTCATTTGGGGGTTAACAGAAACCCTGTGTATCTTGGAAGTGTATTTTCTTGCTGTATCAGAAAGTCAGTTTTATTCCGTAGTGTGGTACTATGAATTCTGCTACTTGCTAATATGGCTAAAGTGGCATAAAGTTCAACCAGATGCTTTATGATAGCCAAACCAATAAGCAAAATCATATATATTCCAATTATTCTCAATAATAAATTAAACTACCATAAATATGTACATCTAGAATTTGAGAAATTTTAAAATGGGTTTAGCTAATTTGGCTACAGGTGCATTTTCCAGTCACTGGCTATTTGGCTTGTGGACAGTGTAAATCTAGGCCCCAAACTCGGCAAAAAATTTTCAGTTCCGAGGTTGGAAGGTTTTTTAGTTACTCACACAACTATTGATCACCTAGAGACATCAGTCTTGAGAGTAGAGAACTAACATCTGGTTCATAGAATGTATAGCTATTAAACATGGCCAGCTGTCCAGCAACAACAAATGCCAAGAGTAAAAATTTTATTTGGTAGACCTCTACAACATAGATATAATACATATGAAATTAACAAGGTAGGAAATGACATTTCCTCAACAGCAACAGCTAACACAACCACCTGCTTTCATTTAAACAGAATTTCTATCAGGTTTACAGAATTCTGATGTCACAGCTTTTGGTACAATTCAGTTGAGTTTTGAGGTCAAACCACCACAATAGTGTGCACAAATGTGTCCCTCATTTGAGCTGGCACTTCGGTGGGATACAATATGCATTTATGAGAGCAAATAAACTTATGAGGTCCCTGGTGCTATCATTAATTTAAATCATTTAACCTGCCAGTAACTGGCGTACTGACCACAAATGACCACTGGGATTGGCAGCTTGCCCCGAGGAAAGTTGTTGACTAAGACTACTTTTCGCTTTAGACTAGGCTTGTTGGTTTTTGAATGCAAGTTATCTTCATGAGCAGTTTGTATCTTTTAACCATTATATGTTTAACTGTAATGAGAGAATGGCTGTTTAAGCCGTGATTAGCACTTTCAGAGTTAAAGACAAACAACATTTTTATCTCCGGGAGCTTTTGGGTGATTAGAGCAGAACAGGGTGAAGTTGCCATTTCTCTGCTGCTTTTGCTGCTGCTGCTGCTGCTGCTGCTGCTTTTTTTGCTCTTCAACACTTTTGGTTTCTGTTGAATAACTCCTGAAGAACTCGATGAAAGTTCATGAATCTTGGTAGGATTATGTGTCTAGGTGAGACATAAATTGAGATACAAAAAGATATGTAAGTCATCTTCACCTAATTTGCAAGCTACTGTGGTTTTCAGGTGGTAACTCCTGAAAGGATGAATAAATTTCGTGAAACACAGCAGGATTAGTTACAGATGAGACATAGGTTAAGGTTCCATTTGGGTCACCTTCACCTAATTCTCAAGGTGACAGAGTCACTTACTTAAATTTCATTTTTATCACATAACAAGTTAAAAACTTCGTGAAACTTGGTACAATTATGTACATTGGTGAGACCAATGTTGTGCTTGTATTTGAGTCGCTTTGACTTTATTCTCAAGGATGCAGCATCAGTTTTGAGAATTTTGTTTGCATATGATAAAACCTGAGGAATTTGACAAAACTGGATGAAACTTGTTAGGATTATGTATCCAGGTGACACCTAGATTGGGAATGTATTTGGGTCTCCTTGACTAAATACTCAAGAGTCATATGGTCACTTGCATCAGCTATATTTCCTTGCAATCAAAGCTGAAGAACTTCACATAATTTAGAAAACTTGTTAGGATAATGTGTAGGTGAAACCTAGGTTAGGATTGTATTCGGATCACCTTGGCCTAATTAATTGTCAAGGTCTTAGGGTCATTGACATGAATTTTGTTTCCATGCACTAAATCCTAGGGGGTCATGAATTCCATGAAACAAAATAGGATTATGTATATAGATGAGACATAGCTTGAGACTATTTTGTCACCTTGACCTAATTTTCAAAGTTCACAGGGTTGTTAATTTCAATTTCATTTAGCGTGTGATAAGCCTGTGCAAGGAAACAAAACTTGATGAAAATTGATAAGGTTGTGTAAGTAGGTGATATCTAGGTTGGGATCATATGCAGGTGACCTTGACCTAATTCTCAAAATCAGTGGATCACTTACATGAATTTCATGTCCACATAATAAAAACTGATGAATTTGTGCAAACTTTTGGAAGGTTATAGGTGAGACATAGTTTGGAATTGTATTTACAAGTGCCACCATTATGTAATTCACAGACTCACAGGATACTTGTATGAATTTTGTTTCCATATGGTAACTCCTGAAAAACATCATGAGACCAAAGCGCAGAGGATTATGTATTTACATGGGTGAAGATCTAGGTTGAAATTCTGTGTGGGTGACCATGACCTTATTCAAAAGGTCACCACAGGGTTACTTACATTTTGTTTCTGTGTTATAAAGCAAAAGGTTAACAAAACTTGAAACTAAGTTGGATAAGTATCTAGGTAAGCGTGGGATTATATGTGGGTCACCTTGACCCATTTTGCAAGGAGACAGTCACATACTTGAATTCTGTTTTCATGCGATAGGTAAGTCTTCAAACTTATAAAGTTTGATTGGATTTTGTTTCCAGAATAGACACAGGTTATGACAGGAGTATGTTTTCAGATGATGCCCAGGTTAGGACTGTATGTGGGTCACCGTGACCTAATATTTTTAAAGTTTCAGAGTCATATACAAATATCAGTTAAGGGTATTTAGTATAATTGCTGTTTACATGACATTATATCCAGGTTAGTCCTGTGTTCAGAATACAGTTGGAAAATTAAACACAATTATCAGGGTACTACAAATTGTATACAAGATATCAAAAGCACAGATCCATGCATTGGATGCTTGGTTAGCTAGAATTTTGAGTGCCTCCGTTTCATACTTGAGAGAGCAAATTGTGGTGTGCACACTGAAGTTGAGCTCAGCCTTAGCGTAATTAAAATAACGTATATGACAAGACCAGTGCCTTGAAGGCTGGAGTAAAGATTGCGACTGGTTTCGATTCAATCTAAATTGATTTCATCAGGCAAAATTGTCAGGGAGCCCGCTTTATATATGCACACGTTTGATTTTGCTGTTGTCAGGTAATGCAGGTGAGTGTGATTACGTGAGACAGTGACGTATATCACTGGGGTATTGTTGTCAGAGGCGAAAAAGATTCAAAAGACTTTTGGAATCCGTGATCCTGCCAAATATGGATAGGTGGTCGTGTGCCACCAGCCAAGGTTAGGTGGTTTAAATAGTGTTGGACTGGAAGAATTCAGGTAAACTTTCAGCTGGATGCCCTGTTTGGGGGCAAAAGAAATGTGAAGTTAGTTTTTGTGTAAAAGTTAGACCGTCTCTTCACTATTAAAACACGTTTTAATAGCTGCATAACTGTAGCACAGGAAAGTGAGCAACAACAATAAAAATTAAAAAAGAAAAAATTAGCATAGCCCCTCAGTCAGATTAGCTGCCATGCCATCTATGTATATAGGAGGGTTTGGGTCCTTTAAATTAAGGTAAATTGTAACTCCTCATGGCAGTATGAGATATGTCATTACAGATACCCAAGTCTTATACTTCCTGTGGTGATGTACCTGCAATGAGAGGTCACCTGTCTTTTTGTTTGGCACTTTAAGGCTGTATGTGTGGTCTCAGGTAACAGGGACCATGGCACTTGTAATTAAAATCTCCATCCCAACATGACATTGCTGTGGATATCAATGAATGATTTTCAAGCATATTTTTCAGCCACAAAAGTTTTTCCCCTGGGATACATTGATTTTGTCTTGCAAAATCAGTTAATTCAAGTTGCTCTACTGTGGAGTTAAGGAGTTCCGTGTGATGAAGGGGCTGGGGGTGGGAAGTGGGGAACATTGTAATAAATATAGAACTTGGGCTCTGTGAATTAACCTGCAAAATATATTAGTACCAGACCCACATAAATATGGTTAAGTACTGACAAGTGAAAGTACATATATGTGGGCCAATTTCTTCCAACTTATTTGGTTTTCTTTTCTGCAACAATGGACACAGGTTTTCTTGTATGTTCATATATTAGTTCTAAACTGAAGTCTGTCAAACAGTTCTTTAGATATGTTATTTGAACTGTGTGATCCTTGTTCAGGCAGTGTTGGTGTTGCCATTCTGTGTATTGAGCAGAGAAAGCTTGGCCAGAATGTTAATGTAGATTTTAAGTGAATACCTGGGCAGGTACAGATATAGACACAATGTACATAGCTACAGAAGAACACGCAGGTTATGTCGAGACTGCCGAGTGCACATGGCACTATTCCAAACTGGCATGGAGATTATGGTGGTCAAAGCGGAAGCTATAGTTGTGGGGGAGGAAAATCAGCTAAAACTTCATGCCTGATTATCCAGCTGACCAATGGAAAGGGTTGCCTTTGAAGGGGAGACATCCTCTTTGGAGGCCTCTTGCATGGCTCAGTCAGCCATGGTATCTTCAGGTTCGATCAATAGTGTACCAGTCTAGGATAATGATCTGCTTCAGGTACAAATATTTGTTGCCTGGCAACAATAGTGGATGCAAAGAGTGCAAACACAACTAGTGTTTCGTGCTCATTGGGAAATGCGATCGGACATTGGTTCAGCAAAAGTGGTCGACTTATTCTCCTGTCTTTTTCGTTGGCTTTAGTAGCCATGTAAGGCCAGTAAAATCATTCCTGGTTCTGGAGTGCACCTTTCAATTTATTTGATTTTTGGGGGGGGGGGGGGGGGGGGGTGTTTGCAAGTGTGATCTTGAATATATTGAACATGGGGGGAAAATGGCAAAACGGAAAGGTGGTCATGGATATTGGCCGAACAATGGACAGGACAAGATGGGGGGGGGGGGGGGGCTGCAGCTTTGACTGTACATATTCCGTGTCTTGTGATATGACTGAGGCTCCTGCATGTGATGGGTACACAGTATCATGACAATGATAGAATATTTATGCTAAGGAGAAAAAACCAGCCTCCAACTTGATCTGTGGTATACAGGGGATGAAAGTCTTCAGTTGTTTTTTTTTTTTTTTTCAGAAATTCATTTTTTTTTCTCAAAATCAAAGAAAAAAGTAATGTCCTTTTTGCCCAGAAAGCCTTAATATGAAAAAAAAATTAAGGGGGTGGATATTGTTTATTTTATTTTTTTTCAGCAAAGTCAGTTTCATCCCTGGGTATAGTTGTATCTTGTTGACTCCAGAAGTCAGGCATAATGAATTTGAATATCCTGCTAGCAACCATTAAATCTACAACTGACTGAAATCTGTAATTGCTGAGTGTTTTGCTATCATTTTTGCAGGGACTGCTTTTTTTAACTAAAAACAAAAACAAAACAAAACAAAAACCCACTACCATTGGAATGGGAGGGACGGTTAGCACCTATTCATTTATGATGACTTCATGTTACAAATTTGAAGACTTCATGATTGAAACACTGATATTAATCAAAAGTTTAGCAAGCGGTGTAGTGTATGTTGTCAGTTATTTCTTTGTTACTGTTTGTTACATGGAGGTGTACTAACATAGCTTACATTATACACATATGACAATGAAGTCTTCCGGGACAAAGAAGGAAATGAAAACAAAAACAAAAACAAAACAAAGCCTAAAATATCTGAACTGTCAAAATTTGGTAGTCATAGATGTTTTGTATTGTAGATCGTTGAATTAACATTCATTGTTGTATTTTAATGCTTAACGGACAACATTACCAGCCTGAATGGATATCTATAAAATAATGTAAAATGTCCAAGGGGTTGGCTCCTTGGGTGTGATAACATCTCGTCACAATAGTTTGTGCCAAAAGTTTTTGAACTTTTGTTCATCTCGGTGATATTTCCACACACCTGACCATGTTAAACTTGCACCTTTTCTTTTTGCCCAGGGACTTTTTTGTCAGCAAAACCCCCAGAACCAATTACTTTTGGCACACAGACTGTCATAAACCTGTGTGAACTCACCCAGTATTCTGTCACATACACTTAATGAATGAGTAGCATATAATTCCATGCAGTGCCAGCTGAAAAGCTTTGTACCATGCTACTTTCATTATAATTACTTAATAATTTTAGCACATGTATCAAGTGTACTAGAGGAAAATTCTAAAACTGGGTTAGTTTTATCTGCAGGGGTATTGAGATGCAATGTTCATAGGAAATTGTGTCTCCATTTTCGTTGTACACCGGTATGGAAAATGGGAGCCAACATCACAGCTCGGTTGGCTTTTTTTTTAGCACAGATAAGCAGGGACTGTCAATTTTTCTTCTGCTCTCAGAAGGGATGTAAAATAATGGGACATTCATTGTGTTGACTCTCTCCCCCCCCCCCCCCCCCCCCCCCCCCCACAAAAAAAAAAAAAAAAAGCTAATAACAACTCACAAAGAAAAGGCCAAACAAGAGTTGCACAATATGTTTGTGGCAGAATCACATCCCTTGTTGGTCTTGATTTGAGCATTGGTTTAATATTGTATGGGCTGGTTGCTGTGCATTGGCGTGGCTGCTAATAGTCATTGTGACGTGGACAGCTAGGCTCAGTGTTTGCTGCACAGTGAGGCTGCGTATTTCTGGTGCAGAAATCAATGGCCTGCAGTATATATGCATTGCTCTGGCAGCTTGACTCTTTGCAGCTGGAAGAGCTGAAGTAGACTTTCTTCACTTATTTTTTACACCTCATGTTTGGCAATATCAACAAGAGAGAGAGAAAAAAGTTGGGGAATACATTTTTATGAAGACCCACCAAAATTACCATATCAATTAACCAAATATTCTTTAGTGGGGTGGGGATGGGGCATTTTTGTAATAAAAAATGTTAAAATAAGTCACGTAAGGGTTAATTCTCTATTGATCCACCCATGGTGGCAGAGCGGCTGAGGGCTGAGGGCTGCCAGTTCTCGCTGATGTCACTGAAAGTAAATGACTAATAGTAGGCGTGCAGATCATGGCTATGGTTTTGTGATTGCTGCATTTGGGGCTGCTCAGTGTTTGTATTTTATGTTGATATTTGTAGAAAAATATTTCTTAACAAATTTTCCCCTCCCTGGACTCCTGTTATGCCCAATTGAACCTGTTTGTGTGTTTCTAATAAACATAATATTTTGTTATTCTACGTTGAATAATATTCATGAAGCAGCGAATATGATTTTTCACTTAAATCTGCTTAAGGTATCATAAAGAGTAAAGATAATATGGAACATTGAATAATGGCTATATTCTGGACAGTGGCACACCCATATGGTGTATATTATACAAAATGCAGTGTGATACTTGAGATGAAAAAGAGCCATGATCCCAGACTTAAGTATCATCTGGCATCATGCCAAAATATTCTAACGTAAAAAGCCATAAAGCTGGCTGAAGAGAATGGTATTTTGCAGTCACTGTAATACTGATAATATTGTGTCAAGAGTTAATGAACACATATATCTTAATTAATTTAATTATGTGACAGGTTAAAGGCATACCTGTATGATCATAAATGTTTGAATGGAAATAAAATCAGTGAAGAATGGTAAATGGTTTTTATGTCGACTAAAAATGGAAATCTGGCACTCTACATATATGATACGTAGTTAATTCCCAGAACTACATACGTTTTGACTGAAGGTAAAATTGCTTTGTGTGTTCAAGTTGAAATGTTTAATGTGGCCATAGGCCAAACTATGATGTGTATACTAAGTTTGTGATTTTGTATATTTCAACTGCTACCACAACAGTGGGGGCTGTGTAAGGTATATATAGATAATTTACATCTTTCTGCAATACATCTTGTATTTATGAGTGTTGTCTTAAGAAGAACAGTAGAGCAGTAGCATAAGTACTTCTTAACCCCGTATCTGTAGGTAGCCCCCTCAAGGGGAAGACCGGGGCAACTCTTAGTACACGCACCTTGTTTGCAGTGAGAATATAACACACAACAATCATGTTATTGAAGACCTAGATACATAGACCTTTCATTTAAAGTCAGTGTTACTAACGAGATAAACAGTCAGTTTGAATTTAACAAAGATGATTAATTTATGTGCATTAAAGTTCAAGTACATTTATTGTTTATGATGTTGGAACTTCTTTCCAGAATTGACCAAAAAAAAAGTGTTGAAAAGTTACTTTGTAATTCAGACTTGCAGCATTTGAGAAAATACACGTGACGAAAATGGTCTAGATTTCAATGACAGATCTTTGAAATTTGAGTTTGGGTGATGGTTTTACTGTGTTGCTACATGCAGATTGGGCTGGTGACTTGCGAAAGGAACACAGATTCTGTTTAAACCACGAATTAATGAGCACGACACGGCTACATTGCAACACACTGTTTAGATGAAATTTGTTCAAGTTGCTTGCATGCTTTATTTTTCAATATCTCTTTATTCTCTAGTTTTAATTTGGGTGTGCATTTTTTCTCTCGATTTTCAAAGGTGAATGGATCTTACTTGTTCACATGCTGTCATGTGTACTCTACTTCATTTTTCAGAAATTTAGTATCTGCTTCACAAGATGGTAAACTAATTGTATGGGACGGTTACACAACAAACAAGGTAAGACCCCAGGAACTGGTTGCATAAAGTACAAGCTCAGTCAATTGTGGTCCAAAATTAGCACATGTATAGGCACTGCTTATCGTGCTTATGTCTCCTTTTGGCACCAATCAGAATTGTCTGACTTTAGAAAGCAAACCATGTACAGTGCTTCCTCTTGAAAACAACCCTCATCACACGGCACTGCCTGAAAAAACAATGAAGTACATTTCTCATGACTGCCCAACATTGTAAGGTGGCTTTGCAATTTAACACGGTCTGCTCTGTGAACCCTGCCATCAGTGTAGTAAAGAAGGAATACTCACTATACTCCTGTAAGCTTCTTGTATGCCTCCATGAAAATGTGCATGTGTGCTGTCAAATGAGCTGTTTACCATTGCATTTCAATATAACAGTTGGAATTATCAATGCAATATCAAATGTAATTGGAGATGCTAGCATACTGAAGACCCAGCACTGTTGAAAAGTGCCACACGTCAATTTTCAGCAGAAGTTGGGAAACATGACACTGACTGAATCATTCCCTGCATTTTCCCTGTTATTCAGTGGAAATATGGGGGGGGGGGGGGGGGTTGAGGGAAGTGTCAAAAGCACAAAGTGTTCTACAGATATGACTTTACCTTCATACAGGTGCTTTTTGCATTCAACAGAGGTGCCACTTTCCAGGAATTTACCTGAATTTAGGTAATTTGCCCTTGAACTGAAAAAGAAAAAAAAAATCTTAATTTTGTCCAAACAGCTCAAATTTGATTAAAAAAAGAGGGTACATAGGTTTCAGATAATTATGCATCCACCATAGCAGGGGATGCATATAAGTTTTAGTCTCTTCATCTGCTGTTTCTGTGGCCGCAGCGTATTTTATTTTCCTTATATTTCTGTCCCCTTTTGACTTATTGCCTCCAGATTTGGTAGAGATAAACTATGGGAAAGATTATTTCTGTGTAATAATATATAACCTTAAGGTGAAAGGTCAAGCTCAAATCCTTGTTGCATTTTTCTGCTGACTCTGCAATCTTCACATATTGGCCTATACATTCTTGATAGTGCATCATAGGCCGAAAGCTACTATTAAACGTTGATAGGAAAATGCCTATGGGCTTTCAATTTGAATGTTTTATTTTAAACCTGAGTGACCTTGAAAGGTCAAACCGCATACATTCCTGTTGATTACTGTGTAAGTCCATGAGGATTACAATGATAATTTACACTTTCAACTTCTCCAAAACAATTGGCCAGATTCACTTCAAAGTTGGTGGGGATGGACAGTGAGTTGGTATCTACTAACTGTGTTCAGATGGTCATGCTCCAGTGAGTTTTGTATTTTGTATTTTATTGTTTTAATTTTTTTTTTTTTTTTTTTTTGGTCAGTTTTTGCATTCCTATTGATCACCATGTAAATCAATGTGGTCGGCAATGATAGTTTACATTTTGACTTCTTCAAAACCATAAGCCAGATTCACTTAAAACTTTTGGTATAAATACAAGATAGGTTTTTTTTTTTTCATATGATTCGTGGATGACCGACAGGTCATATGTCAAGGTCACAATGCCTTTAAAATAAACTGGTTTCCCCATCACATCTTCAAATTGGTATGATTGAAGTCCATCAGACTTGGGTCATTATTTACCCAAGAGAGACTTCCCTTGAATTTGGTGAGAAGTGACCTTGAGGTCAAGGTTTAAACTTTCTGTACAAGAATGGTGGCCCGTTTAGAGGGGTGGCCTCTGGTGAGAGGCACCTGCTCTGTGGATGCATAATGTTTTTTGAACAAAAAACTCGCTTTTAGTTTTATTCACATTTGAGGTAAAATTGGCACAACTCACGGGCACCTCTGTTTTAACTTGAGCAATACAAAAACAAATGTGTTTTATCAGGGAAGGTAAATAGATCTCTCTGTCCCTTTGACAGTGTTTTGCCTGGACAAAAATAGCAAGATTCATCAGGCATGCCCTGCCCACTTTCAAAGTGAACTATTTTTGCGTTTTAACCAATGAGGTTTGATCAAAGTAGGTCAGTTATGTAGCCTTGCTTGGCTGAAAGACTTCCACATAGTATTAGGCAGGATTTGGGTAATATGAATGTGCAAATTCCCTTTTCCCATAAAAACTGGGTACGCATCCTGTTATCATTTTCAGTATAAATTTGTTCAAATCTTGGTGTGTTTATGAGAATTGTATGTGCGAAACATCCTGGACACCAGGCTGGCTAATATTCCTGGCATATTGCTGCAAAAGACAAATTGAGAAATATAATGAAATCAGATCAACCTGTCAATTCATTATATGATCTCTGATATCGTATATTGGGTACAGCATTTTGCAGTACTGCACAATCTGTTCATAATTAGTCCATCCATTCTTTCAGGGATAAAATGGGAAGGGTGTGTGGTGGATACCAAGAAAATTATACAAAGGCACCTTGCCTTCTTTGTCATGATTTTGAAGTCACTGTGTGGATGCATTGTTCAAGATACAGACCCACAGTTACAGTTCATCACTGTGTTTCCTTGGTGCATATGATAACTTAACTCCAGTAATTGGGGATGATGGTCACTTGCAATTATGAACATGCCTTGTATCCTAAATAAAGTACTCGGCCAAGCCAATTCAGATATAATAGTGATTGTCATCATAGTTTTTGTGTGTATGTGTGTGTGTGTGTGAAGTTTATATGTAAAATTTTTGTCAACATGACATTTGAAAATTGATTAATGTCAAAGAAAAGTATGAACATAGACTAAATCGTTAACTTCGTATGTTTATTTAGGTACTTTTGGCCCACTTTCCAGACTCCCTGAGCCCGGTCAGCCAAGTGGGGATAGTTATGTCTGTGTGTTGTGCATGTGTCACCCTTGCGGAAGCACAAACTTGTGAACAAATTGAGCCACTATCATGAACATTGATGTAGAAACATCTCACTGGGTGCTTGCCTGAGGGTGACACTCAGCAACCGGACCTATATTCAAGGTCACACAGGGTCATGCTTTGTCCTTGGGGACACAAACTGATCAAAAGATTGAGCTACTAGGGTGAAACTTGTACTGCAAAAGCATCTCATTGGAAGCTTGGCTAAGTTCAACATTCAGTGAGCTTGACTTATTTTCAAGGTCACCAGGGTTCATCCCTTACGGAGGGAGTCTTGACGGCAAACCAACTGATATTTTTAGATAATCTTAAAATCCTGTTGTTATTTTTTTTTTTTTTCAATTTGAGCAGGTTTCAAAGATCCAGGTTCGTTTTCTGGCCCGTTCATTATAAGGACCTTATTATGAAAATAGCAGTGACATTACTGTTTGGTCAGCTGAATTTCAGGGCTCAATTTTGCTACCTGTGGGTAGCCAGTGGCCACCAAAAATTGGCCTAAATTTTAGTATGGAGTCTTATTACACATGATGGATGCTAGTGCCTCAAAAAATTGCCTAACTTTGATCCCTACAGCTTCTTCACCTAGGTCATCTAATTTTTAAAAAAAAAGTTCTGAAGTTTTAACCACTATTTTAAAAACCTGGCAGAGAGGAACCCCAAAATAACCACCAGGGGGCAACCATATTGCCAAAGGTGGCACCGTGTAGTATGGAATGGGTTAACTTGGCATACTGTTGTTGAGACAAGAAATGCCCGTGATATGTCCATATATTATTATTATCCAACCAAAATTGGACAGCTTATAAGTAGTTTTGACATGTTTGTTTTCAGGTCCACGCTATACCCCTTCGTTCTAGCTGGGTAATGACATGTGCCTATGCTCCATCAGGCAGCTATGTAGCATGTGGGGGTCTGGATAACATCTGCTCCATCTATAGTTTAAAGACCAGAGAGGGCAATGTTCGCGTCAGTAGAGAATTGCCTGGACACACTGGGTACCTATCATGCTGTCGATTTTTGGACGATAATCAAATTGTTACAAGTTCTGGTGATATGACTTGGTAAGTATTAACACATTGTGATAGCAATCTGGTTGAATTAACTTCATATGCTGTGCAAGTGGTGTCTGACAGTTATAGTGATGAAAGATATACAGAATACATAATTTTGGTTCAAAACTTCATACATAGAAGGAAGCTGCAAATCTATAGAGTATTTAATTGGGCTGAGTTTATGATGTTTTTTTTGCCTTGTATGACAGTAAGGAAAAACGTGAAAATTGCCTGCGGCAGAGAAAAGTAGGGTGTAAAATCCATTCTGTGTAGAATAACATGTCATGGGTCTGCCATGTGTAACAACATTACTGATGTTCTGTAACGGATACAGTGGAATGGATTGCCATGAGAGTTTTCTGCTGACTATTAACTCATTCCATACTATGGTGACAGGCCTCGGTCAGTGGTTCTGGGACTGCCTGGCAAGTCATGCTGCAGCTGCCGCAAGGGCACTGCCTGGCAAGTCATCTTGAATGAAAAGCTCTTTTCATGAAGAATTTAAATATGGAATTGTCATCTGAAGTCCAGGCAAATATACAGAAAAATCAGGGACTGGTATGGAATGTGTTAAGGTTACCTGTTGAAGAAGTAGCATATATGTTAAGTATTATACTTTACCTAGATCTTCTACCGCAAAAAGCATCAGGGGCAGGTCTGGACTCGAGAAATCTCTTAGCCAAACTCAAGAAACATGAGCATTTGGCTAATAGTTGGAGTAATCTCTGTCTACGACTGCTTGAAATTGCAAAATCTTGTGATTGATAAAAAAATAACCATTAACTGACAAAAATGTGAGATGGGAGTTATAATGCATGCAACTGTATAGTAACCCCTTACATGTTAACCCTTGAAATCCAGTGCTTACTGAAATATGTAGGTGGCAGCATTTGGGCTCATTTTGGCATTACATGCCTTTTGTGGTAAGTAAAAAACAAAAAAAACTTGTGAACGCTTTGACAGGAAAGTGGAAATTTCACCCCAGCTGTCGAAGCTGAAACTTTCCAATTCAGTGGGCCCCTAAATGCTTTGTAGTTAGAGTTTGAGTTACTGTGAAGTGATCTTTACCCTTCCAGTTATTGTTTGAGTTAACTGTGAATTTATCATTACCCTTTGCTTCATCACAGTGCACTATGGGATATAGAAACAGGTCAACAGACAACATCATTCACAGGGCACACTGGTGATGTCATGAGTCTGTCCCTAGCACCCGACATGAGAACCTTTGTATCCGGAGCCTGTGATGCCTCAGCTAAAGTAAGGATCAGCATGCAAACATGTGTGCCTCACTCTTAAAGTCCGTGGGACCTAAAAACTTCAGACTGGCATTATTTCACTAATTACACTGGGTGGGGCTTTCATACTTGGGTAAATGATTGATAGTGATGGTCACTACAGATTTGTACCATCACTGTCATACTTCATTTGGTTACATCATGCTTGACTGAGCATTGTAGAAAAACTTCAGACTTGCTTTATGTCATTAACTACACTGGGTGGGGCTTTCATACTTGGGTAAATGATCGATACTGATGGTCACTACAGATTTGTGCCATCACTGTCATACTTCATTGGTAGCATCAGTCCGTCCGTCAACACAAAACTTCTGAGTGGCATTTCACTAACTACACTGGGTACTGGGCAGGGCTTTTGTACTTGGGTAAATGATTGATAGTGATGTTGACTGCAGATTTGTTCCATCACTGTCATACTTCATTGGTTACATCATGCTTGAATAAGCATTGCAGAAAAACTTTGGAGTGGCCTGAATTATGCTGGCGAGACGTTCATGCCCCCTGGTCATGGCTCTAGTTTCATCTCTGATCAAATACAGACAGGTTTTTTCTGTTTGCATGATGTAGTAAGATTGCAACAATATGTATATGATTGATATATTGCGAGTGCAGACTGTTCACACTACAACTTGCCGAGGTAACATAGCTTGATTAGTTCGTAGTTTATTAATTCAGGTAAAATTGCTTTAGTGTTTGTAAACTCACTAATTCCAGGGGTTACAATGGTGATGAAGGAGAAATGTGTTTTGGTGTGGGTGATAGGGAGAAAAAAAGGTCCTGCATTACACATTTGCATGATGAGTACAAAGTTCGATTTAATATTGCGACTGCTGAATGAGTAGGGTGATTCTATAAAAGTTTTGTGAAGGAAAGAAAACAGTTATTATGTAGGCCAACAAAAATACCAGTGTGTTTCCCCTAAAGGACCAAAATTGTTGGGGGTAGGTAGGTAGGCATAATTCTTTTTTTTTTTTTTTTTTTAGTCTGATAGTTTGGATGGGTTGGTATGTTTTCTTGCTGAAATATTCCACAATTTTGGGTAGGAAGGTGTTTTTATTATTTTCATTTTTATTTTTTTTTTTTGGTCAGAAGTAATTGATGGTCGATAGGGGATTTTAGAGATGGGTTGGTCGGGTTAGGGGAAACAAACAATTTTTTTGGGTGGGCTTATTGACATACACATCTGCTTTAACACTGCTGAATGGTGGGACAGTAATCTTGGACAAAAACAGACTTACATGTACATGTATGACCTATTGCCAAGTCAGCCAAGATGAAGAAGTCACAGATAACAGTGTGATACTGATACACCAAATGTAATTGAGGCTGCATACTAATTTGCACGTGAAAGTAATTAGGCAGAAATTATGTTAACTCTTTCCAACCTATCCTTGGTAAGTATTTTTTCTAGTGCCTGGCGGGTTGTGGCATGGTTTGCTCCCAACCAATGCCAAGGAGATCTATTAATGTAGTCTTACTGTGACTAGAAAAGGGTAAATTCTCGCTGTATAAGTAGTTGTGAGAGACCTGCATGTATAAGCAGTTGTGAGAGACCTGCATGTATAAGCAGTTGTGAGAGACCTGCATGCATAAGCAGTTGTGAGAGACCTGCACAGGCAACTTCCAGAATGATTTTTACTGAAAATTCATGCACAAGAGGCTAGAACTTGGTTGCCAGATTTTGTTATATGGTTGGCACAGACAGGTTGCAAGACATTTGACAGTATGGGATATTAACTAGTACAAATATAAATGCAAAGAGTTACAACAGAAGATTTTTTTTTTTTTTTTAATTTTAAGCCATACCAGGATATTGTGTAAAACATGTTGACTTGTTTTGTATGCCAAATGCTCTGAAAAGGAAGTGGTTTCCACATTAATTCATTGTTTTCAGTTGTCCGTTCACGGTATGACCTGGCACTGTTATGACTTGTGAGAGTCTGGCTGGGCTTGTTGTGAAGCAGGGTCAGAAATAAGTATTTTGCCCACTTTCCCAGCGGATAAGTTAATTTTGAATGTTAGTTGTCTGCATGGATTTATGCTTGCCTGGAAGTTCAGAAAGTGCCAGTGGTGCTCGCAAGGGCTGAAGGCCTAAATTAGCACTGGGGGCAATTGGGAGACAAGCTCCTTCAGGAAAAAAAATGAAGTGCAGGTTTCAATTGGTATTTCAGGCCCCTTTTCCTCATTTCTGGTGTTAGAATATTGATCTGCGAAACTGCCCAATTATAAAAATCTGTAGTTAATTTGCTGCCATTTCAGGGCTATTCAGGCCTCATTTGCTCTCTGTTTCCACTGGTCCACAGGACAAGTAAATTTTGAAAATAACGTGAATTTTTACTTGTCTCGGACAAGTGTTATTAAGAACCATGTGAAGTTTGAAACAAATTTCTTTGTTGACAACAGTGTTTGGTACCTTTGGGAAGTATAGACTGGAGGGTTTGACATCAAAGCAAGTGCTGTTGTCTGCGATAAGTAAATTTTCAGACAGAACAACTAAACATTTTGAGATTAACTGTCTCAGTGCCAAATTTGGACCAAGTCGGTAGCTCTTCTCAGCCCACATTGAGTGCCATGCACCCAATACGCGCCAAGAAAAGCTGTTGACCTGGGATATTCTCTCTGGAACTATGGGCATGCTGGTGCTTGAATGAAAGGTCTTTTTACAAGGAATACGAATTTGGGATCCTTATGATAATTCAGACTATAGTAGATCAGCTTAAATTTTGATTGGCACTGAAAGAGTTAATAGAGATTGATCCCACTACATGTACTTGGCATAGAGTAGACAAGTGCTGAGGGTTAAGCAACAAATGCCCTTAATGGCAAGCCCTGGATTGGTTTTCAGTGAAATACCTGGAGCAGAGGTGTCTATGGGTTTATGTAAAATGAATACTTATTCTAGACTTACATCAAGCTCAATGTGTGTTTGGAGACCATGACATGGGTGGCCCATTGACAATAACACTGGGATCACAAGTTCTTGGATTTTCATGTTTTCGCCAGGCGGCTGTGCAGAGTGAAAACATGAAAATCTAGGGCCAATGATTTTCCGTTTCAAAAAAAGAGGAATGCTGCTTCATCAGCAAAAATTTTTCTAAATCTGTTTCGCTGCTATATATTTATATATAATTCATATAAAAAAAATTATCAAATTCTGTTTCAAGGATGAAAAAATTGCACAATTGCGCTTCGGTTTCGGAAAAAACAGAAAATCATTGGCCCTAAAAATCCAACAATGAGTGATCCCAACATTATCCCCAGTGGGCCACCTGTACTAGATTTTCGTTCTCCTATTTAATTTAATACAAAGAGAAACTTAACAAACCTAATTCTGTAAGCCCATGTACCGTTTGAACTCTTATCAAGTCCGATATTCTAAGAGCAAAGTCCTACTCTGTACCATTCACTGAAAAACTGCATAGTTCTAAATCATAATAGCAAATTAATTTATAAAGGAACAAATCTTATTCATAAAATTTGAAATTTAGAAGAAAGTTATAGGCATTATTAGCCTTTATAAAATCATCAGCGGGGAACTAGCTCAAGACTTGTTTCGGTGCCATTAATCCCCTATGTCTAAAAAGAGCAAATATGCACCAAATCGAAATTCCATCACAGAAATATATTGAAAACGATGCCATTTTGAAAGTGGTGGAGTCTGTATTTTATTAAATACACCATGGCCTCATTGGTTTGTCTACTACTTGAAACCAATGACTGACAAACCAAATGAAAGATTACAAATTATTAAAACCTTATCTTTTAATACCCATGCAGAATAACCTGTTGAGCATAAGCTTCAGACATAGGAGAAAAGGACTTTTAACCCCCAATGGGGTTTGCAGGTTGCATCTTGTCCCCTATCCATCCAGTATTTCTGTGAACCCACAAATTGGGGTATATTTCCCTTTCAAAACGTCATGAACCCTCTGAAAAAATTCTAAAGGGTCAGAAGTCTTGTTTATTTAAATGTAAAATGGGTAAAAATCTGTTCTTCTCCCCTGAATATCCCTACTTGTGACCCGCTGAAAAAATTCCTGACGGAAACGCTGCCATCCTGCCAACAAAGCTTTTTCCGGGACCATATTTCCTGTTGTGAGTACAGTTCAAAGTAGAGGCATGTGATGTACAGCAAAATCAGATCATTGTGAACTTGACTTTTGACCCTGTCATTGAAGATGCTTGTGTAGGCCATACTTTCTACTTACTGTAATACTTACACCAAACTTCATGCGTGGATTCATTGTGAGATAGGAGTCAATCATATATCAAAACAGGGTCATGAACCAAGCAGTCAAAGAAATAGATTTTGTCATATGATTTTCTAAGTCTTGTCGTGGAGAAAAGTAGTCATTTTTGACTCATAACTGGTTAAAAGTTACCATGTTAATTTTTCAGCTTTGGGATATCCGTGATGGTATGTGTAAACAGACATTCTCCGGACATGAGTCTGATATAAATGCAATCACAGTAAGTAAAAGACTCCTTAACGTTTTCTCTGAAGAAACTGAGTTTGACATTTAGTAAATGATTATCCACACGTTTTCTTGTCTCCTCGTATAGAAATGTACCACATTTATGGTTATTCATTAAACCAGTGACAAGAAGGCCCCCACCCCCAGTGAAAAAGCCTCATTTAAACTTAACATTCATACATGCCACTTGTAATATGTCATGGCTTAATCAAATAAGAGTATGCGTTGTGGCTCCAAAGGACAAATTTTCAGAGTTGATAAGCATCATTTTATAATGCAAAATAGATATAATGGTACTTCTGTTGATTTTATGACTAGACATGATAAGAAAATAACAGCTAAGTTAATATCATGCATTGACAATGCACTATATGCCTATCAAGTTTGAATCAAACTGTCTATAATTCAGATCAAAATAAAGATTAGAAAGTAGTATTCCACAAAACAACATGCTGTTCCTCAACGTTACATCGGTATTGCCCTTGCAGTAAGTTCCATCTGATACCTCGTCCATTATTGTCCCAATTTTCACACATTTATCTCTTTTGTAGTATTTCCCCAATGGTTACGCATTTGCAACGGGCTCAGATGATGCCACTTGCAGACTCTTTGATATCCGAGCGGACCAGGAAATTGGAATGTATTCACATGACAACATCATATGTGGTATAACATCAGTGGCCTTCTCAAAGAGCGGGCGCTTGTTGCTGGGTGGATACGATGATTTCAATTGCAATGTGTGGGATACACTGAGACAAGAACGAGCAGGTTTGTAAACACAGATTATAAGTGACACCATATGCATTTTTTTGTGAATATTTATCCAAAATGGAACAACGAAAAGTTGCCAAAGACAGATGGTAATACCCAAATATTAGACCTGTGCATATTCAGCTGAATACACAACTCTTTGCACAAAATTCCTTCAGGCTATAGTGTAAGTTTAACTTACCTGTGAGGATATCAACTGTTCATTTATATGTACCATGAGAAATTTTTAACATGTTTTAAAAATTCAAAATGAAAGTTGCTGTGGAAAAAGGTGATAATACTGGATACTTGCTTCCCCTTCCCCTCCCCCCCATCTTCCTGACCTTAACTGGATGGCCACAATAACATTTGGCTGTGATTTTTCCTATCGAAAGTGTTCCAAAGTCCACTGCATACAGTGATCAAAGGTTCACTGACCTAGACAGAAATTGTGGGCATATACATGTATACTGGCTGGTTTGAATTTTTTGCTCAAGTGAAATACTGAGCTGGTCCAAAGCAAATGGCAGTTTTATGCATTGCTTTGTTGATGGGTGTAAAAGGATTTCATAAGCTCTCAGGACTGACAAGTCAGCAGAACTTAACAGAAGCAGGTTTTGAGAAGACTGTTTATGTGTGTATTTATGTACAGTGGTCCCTGTCTTCAAAGGTCACCGCAAGGGCAGGCCTGCAAATGGCCTGTCAAGGCAGGTGGCCTCTCATTAGAGGTATAATA
Source organism: Hermodice carunculata (assembly GCA_964020975.1). Lineage (NCBI taxonomy): Eukaryota > Metazoa > Annelida > Polychaeta > Eunicida > Amphinomidae > Hermodice > Hermodice carunculata. The sequence goes on from OZ026626.1 coordinate 57,736,621, forward strand.
ACATGGAAAAGATAGCAGCAGGGACCTGCCATAAGTGGCCTTTCAAGCCAGGTGACCTCTCATTGGAATGACCTCTCGAGACAGGGACCACTGTCTGTGGCAATGTCTATTGGCGTAGTACAGACAATTTATGTACCACAAGGTTGAAGGTTGCATCAGAGTAGGTTTTATTTGAAATGATCTCGGCCTGTTTTGCCTTTGGGTTGGTGTGGCACATTGACCGGCCAAGGCTGGACCAGTGTTCCAAGTAATCCAGTAATAAGATTTAATTGACACAGTGTATTGATTGTGCATGCCCCGCCCAAACGTTAAGCAGCTTTATATTCCAGTTGTGTAGGTACAGTCTTGATTAGGTATAGATGGACAGCTCATTCCAGGGTCATGTGGGTGACCAACATTATTTATTACCACTGAAAACGAGAAATTTGAAAAAAAAAAATTCGAAAAACTGAACTTTAAAAAAATGCTGAGAATTTTACCAGGATGGCTTCAGTGGGAGTGAGTTTGAGAGGAAGGGTTTGTATGTGACCAGTAAAATGGTCAGCTGTGGTTTATTTCAAGTGTGAATTGGCCGTTTGGTTTTATATGTGTTTTGTTTCTAAGCAAAACAAATTGTGTACTTGTGCAACTATTTAACGTGTTCAGTGGACTGCAAAAAAATGATATACAGTGGTACCTCTTTTGAGAGACCGCCCCTACGGCTGGTCAAAATGTGGTCTCTCAAAACAGGTGGTCTTTCATTAGAGGTACAACAACATGGAAAAGATAGCACAGTGTTCTGAGAGAGCGGTCTTAAAAAGATATGCGGTCTCTCATTAGAGGGGTCTCTCAAGAGAGGTACCACTGTAATTAAAATTTAACCAATGAATGCCGATTTCATGAAACTACCAGTATTGAAGAGTTCATCAAATAAATGTGGAAAAATTCCATTTCCCACAAGTCCTTCATACCAGGCTAGTGAGATGTAAGGATTTCCACCCCGGTCTTTTTTGTTTGCCATACACGTGTGACATTTTCAGTCGATTTATGGTTCAGCTGGTATTTCTACACTGGCATTTGTGTTCAAATAGGTGAAAATGGCTAGACCTTACAGCTAGCAGAACAGGTACGTGGGTGGGCAGGGAGAGTCAAATTTAAGTGGCTATGTGTAGATCAAGTAACTGGGAGCAACTCAAGGTGGGATGGTTTTTTGTAGTTGCAGGGACAGATATAGGCCTTCAAAAGTTTTAGCCAGATCAGGAAGTAAAACAGTAATCACTGCAGAATTCAATGCAACTCTTATGTAATTCATGTGGAAATGAATTAGCCATTTTGAAAATTTATTCAGCCAAACGAATGAAACATTAGTATTTGGCTAATTTGTCACTGGCACCAGCCACCAGTGGTCTGGGCGTTGCACCCAGCACATTCATGTTACTCACAGCTCTTGTTACATTTTCAGGAGTGTTGGCAGGCCATGACAACCGTGTAAGTTGCCTGGGAGTCACAGAAGATGGGATGGCTGTTGCCACTGGTTCCTGGGATAGTTTCTTGAAGATCTGGAATTAACTGTTCATCTCAGCTTAACCACATGAAGGAAATAAAACAATTTACTGTTATCAACTGTGGACAGAGAGAAACCCATGATGGCAAGATCTGTATTTTGTAACATCGTCGGTATCTGGAGATCGGGCTCGCATGGCTTGCTCATTTTTGTGGCTTAATTATTTCCATCTCCTGGTAGCTTTCGTCAAAGTGCTTGCTAACGTTAACAAGGAAGTACTGTTTGCACCGCTGAGTGTAAGAGTTTGCATTTTTTCCAGTGACCAGGCGTCACTTCATCTCTCCTCTGATGGAAGGGGTTCACGTGGGAGGACCCAGCGGGACATATCCAAAGAATCGCTTAGAGTTTTTTCGTAATGAGGGGATATGTGTCGAGGGGATTGTGTCACTTACATATATGCAAATGAATTTTACCAAATACCTTATGGTACTAGGTTACTGAATAGCTTGATATTATTACAGTGAAGGGTGAGTGATTCTTTTTCAGAACCCCACTGGGGTCAAAAACACTAGGGCCTCTGTCTCCACTTCTCGTATCTCAGAAATCCACTGATATTGTGTAAAATATAGATTCAATTACAATGTATAGGAGTACATTACTTCCAGAGATAATAATTGATTTGGATCATGTGTGCACATTAAGATAATCTTGACAGAAATTCCCTAGGTGTTATGAAGAATCAGCAATAAGAATAATGTGAGAAACCCAAGTTCTTTAAGGATTAAAGACCCGTTTTGTATTTTTTAAATGACGCTGTTCATTTTTTCTCCAAGGCTAAAAACAAATTAAGAATAAATGTCTTTTGTCTTGGGCAGGGATACTCTTCACAAAGTAGGCTTCACAGGTTGAAAAGCAGATACAAGGCTGATTGCAGTTGTTATGTATATGGTCAGATTTGCCATTAACTTGAGTGCAATATCACTTCTCATCCTCATGATCCATGATTCATGATGACCTTGCTTAACTGAGCTGGTCAAAGTCTTAATACACGCCATCAACTTCAGGCTGAAAATAGGATAATGTGGGATGTGCATCAATTCTGTGTGCTCAGTATTTTGTAATGCACCGTACATCATGGGCCAAATCTAGTCAGTAGAGTGGTAGGTAGGGTTTTTGCCGCTAGCAGAAAGTGGCGCTGTTTTTATACAAGATTCTGCCCTCTCGTGGGTTGGACCAGATGTCCTGAGGGCAAGAACAGTGAAACAGTAAATGTAAAAACCTGAATTAAAATCAGGAAGCGAGCCATGCGAGCCATGTTAGCTGTAGCTGTCGCTTTATTGGTGTTACGTTGGGCCTAAACCACTGACATCCGTTTGGTTTGGTGTAAACATATTTTATTACCACATCTTTCAAGTCAGGATCTCCATTCATAGTGAAACTCGACGTGATATATGCAACCACTTTCTCTCAAGCCCAATCCAAAAGAGCTGAGCACAGTGCCGGAGATATCCTCTGTACTATAACCGCACTCATTTGGGACCATGGTTGAGTCCTGCCACATGGAGGCGTCTTCTGTTTATATACTGGAAGGGGGCACAGCGAGCCCAGGAACCATATTAGGTAGAAGATTAATTATTTAAAATGAAGGGCGGTTCACCATGGAGTACACTGACCCTATTCACGTCAGTGAGTTGAATGTGTTCTATGTCTGAGAAAAACAAAGCTGAATGAAAACCTAGTGGACCAGATCTCCTAAATGTTATGGTTGTCAGGACCCGAGTGAGAAATCCTGGCCTTGAGATGTCAAATATTTGACAAGTTCTCATTGATCAGGTGTGAGACGTCAAGTATTTGGCAAGTTCTCATTGATCCGGTATTGCAAAAAAAAAAAAAAGATTGAAAACAAAATATACCAGGCTTAGGTGGCAACTTTTATATCTTAGCTAGAATGATGACAGCCATATTTGTTCTGTGAAGAATAAAAAGACAAAAGGTTTATTTATTTCCACAGCTATATATGTGATTTGATATATTGAATATTTCATACTTGTGAACTTATTTTTACTAGTGTATGTGTTAGGAGCTGTGAAGACAAAAGTGGTTCTGTTTTATATTGTTTTCTCGGCAGTGCATTTTTCCCTCCTTTTTTGCCAGGCAAAGAGTTTCCTCTTAGTAGACCAGATAAAAGTGGCTGCCCTACTTTTGATTGCCCCTGAAATGGGCCTGTGGGTCCCGAAACTATTAACAGAGAAATTTTCCCGTGACCCTCCCCAAAAGAAAGCACCATATCTCTCCGAGTAGTGCTACGGTGAGACTCTTAGCCTGGTAACCATGGTGACGGATGAAGGTTCACCATCGCATATATTTTCATGATTTCCGAAAAGTTACAAGAGATAAAACGAAAAAAAAAGATATCGTGAAACGGAAATGTGAAGTCTGTGAATATGGTAGCTAGTTATTTCATATGATTTATTTATCTTGACTGTTTTGAGGAAAAAAAGTGTTCTTTTATGTAGACAGGCAAGATAAAGTGCTTCACCAAGATCAAGGAAAGAAATGTAATAATAAAATTATAGCAAACCTGAGTGTATTATACCTGTGGAAGTGTATTATCGTACGTAGCTTTTAATCTTTGTACAGTTGGTATGTCAATTCTCACATGGCACATGAATGCTTTCCGAAAAATCTGTGGTATATGCTAAAAACTTTAGGAATAAAAGAGCAAAAACTTTAAACATATATTTAATAAGAAAAAAGTCTGAACCAGATTGTCTAGTTTACCAGGCATGAGTGAGGCTTGGCCCAAGTATGAACGCCAAGGTTGCATGTCAAAGTTGATTACTTGTTGTGGCAGTTAATGGTAGAAACTCTGCTCACTTTGTTGTGAGGGGAGGGAATAAGAGAACAAAACACAATTTGGTTTTCTTTGTGTATCCAGGACAACTGTAAAAGCCCACTGGCTGGCAGTTGGATAACATTGACCTTTAGCCTTCGTCAATGGTGTGTACCAATCAAAGTAAATGTATGTGTATTACTGTAATTTACCTTGTCCAATAAAGCTATTCGTCTTCAAAAAAAAAAAAAAAAACACCTCTGATTTTTATATTATGAAAGCTATTTAGCTCTGCTGACCTGAGGTCGCAGAGCTTATGTGACAGATCATGTCTGTCCTTGTGTCCGTCTGTAAACTTTTGCGTGGTGGCACGATACTGTCCTCAGCTTTCAAGTTAGCCCTATATAACTTTCAGGACTTGTAGGGTGCATGAAAATGTAGGTCCTTCTCGCTATTGGTGGAGCCAGCAACAATGAGCGATGATGATGATGATGATGTCAAAATGTGAAAGTCTTATGAACACTAGCATCTTTAATTTTTGGCGGATCTTCATGAAATTGGGTGGGATTGTGAGGGAGGTCAAGGAGGAAATTATGAGCCAAAATGTGTTTGAAGGTATAAAATTCCACATCTGCCAAATTTATAGGACATACAGACCATGTCCAATGCTAGAATATAATATTGGTGACCTTGACCCATTTTTGTGAGGTCACCATGCCTGTAAAGTTGAAAGAGATGATTTTGCAATGGCATGGTGTGGCTTGGACATCAATGGCTAAGAGAATTTAGCCTCCAGATCAAGATTGCGCTTGATTACATAGCATATAAAACTGTACTTGGTGACCTACTTTCTGGGTCATGGTAACCCAGTAATTATGACGTTTGACGCTTGTCCAAATTTATTGTTTTTCAAAAACTTGAAAAGTTTGTTTTCAATTTTAATAAACGGACCAGGTATGGAAAGCTGGATGTTGGGCGCATGTTTTGAACACTTAACTGTCGAGTTTTTAATCCCACTTGAAGGTCAATGTCAGATGGCCAGTTGGAATGTAGGGGTCATCTTGTGGATGTTCTGCACCTGAGAATTTTTGAGGTAGGCCCATATAACGTTTAGAAGTTACAAAGTGTATGAAAATCTTGGTTGACTTAATGTTGGTGGTGCCACCTAGAGCATGTAATATACAGGGCAAAATCTGAAAATCTTGTGACCAGACCAGCAGCCTTAGTTTTTCATGGATCTTTTTGGGATTGTAGAAGAGGTGGAAATTGCAGCTCTGATACAAGTGATGCCACCTATAATTTGACAAATTATGAGTGAAAATGTCTTGAAAGATACAAAATTGCATATCTCCATAATTGAATTAGATAAGCCAAATTTATAGGACATATAGATCATGTCCAATGCTAATATATTATGCAAGATCAATGACCTTAACGTATATTTGTAAGGTCACCCAACCCATTAAGTTGGAAGAGATGATTTTTTAATGGTAAGGTGGTGTTCGGATATCGATGGCAAAGAAAATTGAGCCTCGAGATCAAAATTGCACTTTATTACATTGTATACAAAAAACTCAAATGTGGCGACATTGACCTTTTTTGAAGGTCATTGAGCACTTGAGAACAGGAAGTTTAATTCAATATCTGGATAAAGAGGGATGCGAATGTACCACAAATGTGTATCATGGGGAAGTTTGATATTGGGTTATATGCTAACCTTGATGAATTTTTCAAGTCCTTGTATTGAATACATTTCAGAAAATTAATTTTTGATGATGGTGGTCAACATAGCATTAGGTCCATGGGCGTCTTGTTTATATATAGTACCCAGGGTGCTTGTCTGCAGCTTGCTGCCCAAACCTTTATCTGTATTGTATAACCTCTCTAGACAACGGCAAGTGCTGTTAATAAGCTACTCACTTCCCCACCCACCCCAAGTTTGTTACATGCTGTGATTTTGTGTACACAAGAGTCTTGCCATTGAAGTGACTTGAAGTGGAATACGAGTCATTTTATCTTTTTTATTTTTAATGCTCCATATTACAGTCTGAAACTTCGCGAAACTTCATGCTGTGACTGACCCAGTAAATGGCTTTACTGAACAGTTGTCCCCAGGACATGTTAAAGAAAGCTGCAGACTCCATAGTAAATGCAAGTTTCTCTGAATGATTTTTGTACTTTTTAAAGGGGCCACCAATGTGGCTTGAAATTGTCAAAAAAATGTTGAAGCAGACCGTGTTTGACCACCGGGTGGGGTGGGGTGAGAGGTGGCACGCAATTTTTTACCACATTTTTCAATGGAATAATAAGCATTAATTTTGTTCCACTACCTACATTACACCATCAGGAAGAAAGATAAATATTAGTATGTAATGCACAAAATGTTCTAGAAAAAGTGGACATTTTTTGTGACCCAATTAACTTCTGATGCAGTTGCTGTATTTTTTGCTGTTCCTGTTGGAGTATTCTACTTCTACAGAGTTGACCACCGAGTCCAATCCGGCCATATCTGCCGACATGACTGATGTTTTGTCAGCTATTTATATCAGTTGCATTCACCTCCACACAGTGAGCGAAAACAAAACAAAAAAACCTGCCCCACCCCTCCCAATTGATATAATATAATTGAAAGGGGATTGACTTTTTTTGCACATATGTTCAGATCCAAAATACTAGTTCAAGAGTGAACCACTACCAGGCAGCAATATATACACCAAATAGATGTGTATTTTATACATACATATATACATACATACACATAAACCAAGACCCATTGGCTATGTTTTCTAAATGTGCAGACTTGGTAGTACACGTACCATTGGCCACTTGGGAGTACTTCACTAGGGACACTGTATCATTAGTTCTATTTTTATGTCGTATGTACAGTGTATTTTCGCCAAATCGGTTGGAAAAAACAAGGGAGACGACTGCTTTGAAAATAACAAATAAACTGGCAAGGAAAGGGCATCGGTAAAATAGAGGTGTACTCCCCCATTAATGGTGTTTTCAAGCACAGGTCGTCTGTTACGAGCATTAGCCATAATGTTTTCGTGGTTCACCATGAATTGTTTATATAAAACATACAGTGTACAGTGAGTAAAAATTGACAGCCATGAACGAAAATACTCCTTGGTCCCCTCAGAAGAGCACTGGGTATGCTTTAAATGAGAACTCCCCAGATAAAATCTTTACTTTCAACTCGTATGATCTGTACCTTGATTACAAAGAAGAATACGTTCATGGGTTTATTTCCGTGTGTGCTGTGATACGACAAACAAAAAAGAAAAGAAAAAGAAAAAAATGTCGGCCTATTTTTGCCAAATCAACTGAAAAGTGAAGGCTTTATTTTTCTTTGCACGCGAAAGTTATACTAAATTTTAATGAGTGCGATGATTTTAATAAAAAGAAAAAAAATCATTCTCACGAGGGAGCACTACGAACAGTCGAAATATATGTTAAAGTAGGCCTGGTAACCTCAAAATTTACTCGTCTGAGCAAGTTCGAGACAACGGATCACACGATTTTGTTCTCCCGACAGTGACATTTAGCTTTTGTGATAAGAGGTGTGTCTTTACATGTATTTGTGATGATTTGGACGATGCATGGACAATGATATTTATATCCACATTTCTGTTAATTCATGGCAGTCTCATATACGGAATCGCGATGACATTGGCCCGACCCGGGCCATCGATTGAGATTGCAGCGCGGGAACGCTGTTGATAATTATGTAGACCAGCGGAAACACTGCGGGGCCCAGCCGCCTTTTGTGCATCCGAAGTCGCCTCAGATCCGACCCAGAGCGATTTATTTCCTCGTTCCACAACAAGAACAAATATGTACAAATCGATATGTATGGTTACCAGGAATACTCGAACCATAGAATCTGGGTAGAATAGGACGTATTGTGCAGCAAGCTAGGTGTTTATCATTTATGCTTGCGCATTACTTCTGATGCAAAATTTACAAGCGTGAGCATGGTGCGTTAATCAATACGGTGACTGGACAACATAAATAAAACATGAGGCTGCAAGCAATGGCCTTGTGAGAAGGGGGTTAGGGGGAATCCTTGTACGTGTCATGCAGGTCTGGGTAATTACTTTGCCCTAGTGCAAGGAACTGAAAATTAGAAAAAAGAAAAGGGCAGAAATTATTCCTGATACGAAGCATATAAACACAGGGGTTTCCAGTATGAAAGTATACGGTAAGTAAAAATTGACATGTGGACGGAAATTAACTTCCTTTACCCTCTCTTCGAAACGTATGATAACTGAAAACTGGCAGGTATTCCTGTGTATTTCTTTATCCCTTTTTAAGTGGACAACGTTTCAGCGAGGTTTACTAAAGCACCGTTTATAATTTACCTGAGCTATATAGGGCGCGACCTTTTCCCCAACCGCCAACCTCGTTGAATGGCATTGTATATTATTTTCATGAAGAAATATATACCAAGTTCCAACCAAGGTCAATATATTCAAACGAAACTACCGACAACCGATATCACAATGAACACAAATAATACAGTTACAGTGATTTCCATTCTGTGACTTGGCAGCCAGTCGCAGTTTTATTGTTAATCTGGTCAAACTGTTTGCTCATGAAGACTGGAAACTCACTGCTACTACTACTACTACTACTACTACTACTACTACTACTACTACTACTACTACTACTACTACTACTACTACTACTACTACTACTACTACTACTACTACCACTACTACTACTACTACTACTACCACTACTACTACTACTACTGCTAATACGGTCAAACTTTCTGCTCCTGAAGAGAACTAATAATAATAATAATAATAATAATAATAATAATAATAATAATAATAATAATAATAATATTCATTGGCAGCCTCTCAATCCATGCACATTTTATTGCAGCAAATTGTGAAATATGAGTAACACCCAAACCGCCTTGTCTTATGGGAGCTTTCATATAATTACGTTTTATTTTATCTTGCTTGTTGTCCCACAGATACCCAAAGATAGTTTTCAACAGTTTTAACCAATTTGTTGGGAGGAATTCTGTAAAACTTATACCAAAAACAGTAACTGGGGCAAGCTGTTGATTTAATTTAACGTGTTTTTCTCATGAGAGATAGATTTCTTTTGTTCCAACTATTTAAAATATTTTTGATCTATGGAATCTGGAAAATAATCAATTGACTCTAGATTTGGTCTGGATGAGATGATATTTTAACACCCAGTAAAGTGACTTCCCGGTTTGTCCAGAAAAGTTTTAAAGGATCTGAAAAAGTGGCGTAGGTGTTTCTTAGCCTTCCAATTCCGAGGATTGACGTTTTAGTTTGGTTTACTTTTAGGCCCGAGGCTTTTCCAAGTTCTTTTAATACTAAAAACAGCCTTTTAAAATCGTCAGTTGCTAAAAGCGTAAAGGATGTATCATCGGTATATTAGAAAGAATTTGAATTCCTGTGATTCTATATTCAATAGCTATTTTATTTTCGTCACCGCTAATATATAATAACATTCTAAATAATTAAAGGGTTGAAAATCGATTTAAAACAGGAAGGTTTCTATGTTTTCACATGTGTATATGTCGGTCTTTTGAGAAACTTGTTTAGTCTCCGTGAATAATATTTAATGGTACGTTTTTCACTCTAAATTATCCTTTGTGCATCCAATTTACAGTCGTGGTTAAAGAGCGATGTAGGGCAGCATTTCTTTAGTTAAAACATGTCTATATATATTTTAGGAAGAAGTGTGATTATGCTGTATCTTTGCGTACCTGATACTAAACATTTTCTATATGCCAAATTAAACTCTTTCAGTGCCAATCACGTTTAAGGTCGGTCTACTGAAGTCAAACTGGTCTAAATTATCATTAAGATCTCAGATTCGTATTGCTCGTAAAAAGACCTTTCATTCAAGTACCAACATGCCTATATAGTTCCAGAGAAAAGCTGTTGACTCAGTCCAAAATTTGGCACTTGAGGAGTTAATGCTTTTAGTATATAATGTTTACAGTCTATCCAAAATACTTTGTAAAGTTCGACTGGGAAACCATCTGAGGCTGGTGAGTGTTGTTGCATTTTTAGGTGTTTCCAACAACTCTACTTCTGTTAGTTCACCTTCAATAAGCTGTCACTTTGGTTTTGTGAGAATTAAGAATTCGCAAGTATTGGAAGTCTTCATACAGGCGCACGGGCTCTAAAACGTTTTATAAACCTGTTTTGAAAGTTACTATAGTTAGGAGAGATGTGTCAAACACATTTTAGTACCAGAACACCTGCAAATATGAACTGTACTCGACGTCACAGCAACATACACTTAATCCCATTGACACGTACCTCCATTGACGCCTCAGAAGCCGGCTGTGAACAATAGAGGTAGAATTTGCATGGCAATATACTTGTAATATAGGCTTGCAACGAAATTTCCAATTGTTGAATCAAGATAATAATATAATAATCTTTATTTCAAGTCGAATTGTACAAATAAAAAACATTAGCGCAACAGCACTATTGTTCGACCATGAAAAGAGGAAACAATGACAAGTGATGAAATGGTGTATACAATGAACTCACAATGAGACTATATACAGCCGGTCTAACAAGGTTTCCTTAAATTTGGAAGAATTATAACCTTCCTAAACCCTGGTTTTACATAGGATGCACATAGAACAAGAGCAGGAGGGGCCAAGCCATGCCTTGATTAACGTCTTAAAGTGATTTAAATCAGTAGATGCTTTGATGGTGGGGGTAAGTTGTTCCACACCTTGGCCCCTTGGTATCGGAGAGAATTTTTACCGTATGTTATGGTATTGTCGCGTCGAGATGCGTAGATGCGTTGCGGTTCAATAAAGATACGATGCTGGGGAAACGGGAGCTAAAATCCTAAAATATAGTTCGATACTTGCAAGAGGCGATCGGTACCCCCCCCCCCCACACACACACAGTTAAAAAATAATCACAATATTTACCTTTATTGTCTTATATGTAAATATCATTACATATTATGATTAACTTTAGTGCCGTTAACAGGATTATGGTGACAGTGTCAAAGATTTCCCTCAATGCAACATCGCTGAACTAGGTATGCTTCTGTAGTATGTCATGTACACAACTGTGTAACGCAAAACGTATCCTATCGTGATAAATATAACATTATATCCCAAATGATAACGGATGCTTCAGTATTTTCCAAAGAATGCATAGTATTCTGATTTGAACAACTTCCTTCCCACAGAAAAAGCACAATACAACAGCTAGAAAGGATGAATTCTAAGTTGAGATGACATTGGGTTACAAACAATTTAACCCTTACCCCTCAAAGTGGCTGTTGGTAACAGGTTGTTTCCGCTTCAATGTTTTTGACTAATTTCAACAGTAATGAAAAAAAGTTTGAATGAGAATTGTACATGAAAAGTATTCAGAGGTCCCCCCCGGGGGGGGGGGGGGTGATCACGATTCACAGAAAATTTTAAATGTACTTTCACGGCTAAATTCAAATCGTAAAAATTACAATTACGTGAATAAATACTTATAATCACGAATCATGTTAAATAATCTTCGATTTCACAGTGAGTGCACGAGGTATGAATATAGAATAACGAATCACGCAAATACTTATAATCAGATAATCACGAGTCGGGCTAAAATAATCTTCGATTTCACAATTCACGAGGAATAAATATAGATGATAACGTATCACGCAAATACCCCTTGGAGCCCCTCTATTAAGATAGCATGAACCAGGTCAACAGCTTTCCTTGGCGTGAGTTGCGCACTGATTGTTTGTGAATACCTGTCATGTTATTACGCATATTATAGTGTGTCTGTGAAAATGTTGAAATAATGAATCATCCCCAGATGATTCTGATTTTTTTTTCAGAATCCTGAACAACACTCTGTTCAACAAATTGTTCATGGTACACTTATATTTTGCTTGGAAAATATATAATGTGTCTGAATACATTTTTTATCGTTCTCCATCTGTTCCCTCTTACCGTCCGTTATTTATTTATTTATTTATTTATTTATTTATTTATTTATTATTATTATTATTATTATTATCATCATCATCATCATCATCATCATCATCATCATCATCATCATCATCATCATCATCATCATCATCATCATCATCATCATCATCATCATCATCATCATCATCATCATCATCATCATCATCATTATTATTATTATTATTATTATTACTTTGGCACTGTTTTCGCCTGTACATGCAAAATCTGAATTTGGGAGCTTGGTCTTCACTTTTATTTGCTTAATCGACAACAGAGGGCGATACTGTGCGGTCCACAAAACTTCCGAGGCCCGTAAATGTATTTTGTAAAGGGGCCCATTGACGTCCATTAAGGGCCCCATCCATTTTTCACAATCTTTAAATTGACCTTTCTTTCTTTCTTTCTTTCTTTCTTTCTTTCTTTCTTTCTTTCTTTCTTTCTTTCTTTCTTTCTTTCTTTCTTTCTTTCTTTCTTTCTTTCTTTCTTTCTTTCTTTCTCTCTCTCTCTCTTTTTCTTTCTTTCTTTCTCTCTTTCTTTCTTTCTTTCTTTCTTTCTTTCTTTCTTTCTTTCTTTTCTCTTAGAGTTGTAACCCCACCGTTCGTCAGACATTCATGTTGAAACTCTGTCATCATAGTCAAACTTGCGTAAATTTATTTTAATATTATATGTGTACTTAGGATCTTGACCCCTGACGGACTTCTTAGCCCGTTTGTTTTTTCCTCTAAAAGATTGTTTATTTTTCCTCAGCTGACAAGTCAGTGGAGGTTATAGTATGTTTCATTGTCCGTCCACAATTCACATTTTGGACGTCTCCAAAACCGTCAGCCTCACTTGAAACTTGGTGGGTCTCTACCAATTTTGTTCAAATGGTCACGATCCAATGATTTTCGGGGGTGGGGTGTGTTTGTCTTTGTTTTTGTTCACGTTTTGGAAAAATCTTAGAAAATCTTCCTCGAAACCGAGCAGCCGATTGCTTTAAAATTACAAAGAGAAACTTCTGGGGACCCCTAGACCTGATTTGTTCAACAGGTGGTGCTGCGATTTTTTCGTTGTTTTTTTTGTTTTTGTTTTTGTTTTTTTGTTTTTTGTTTTTGTTTTTGTTTTTGTTTTTATATATTTTTGTTTGGTTGTCTGTTTTTCTTTTTTTGTGTGTGTTAAGAATACTTTTGACTTCTTCTCCAGAACCGTCAGTGAGATTGTTCTGTAGTTTTTCTCCAAAACCGTTAACCAGATTCACTTATTTTTGGTGGGGATGTACCTTGGATGGGTCGCTACCAAGTGTGATCAAATGGTCATGCTCCATTAATATCTAACTATTTTTTCCCCTTTTTTGGCAAAATCTTTTCCGAAACTGCTCAGCCAATAGCTTTGAAACTGTATGGGGACATTTCTGGGGACCCCCAGAGTTTAATTTGTTCAACTGGTGGCGATGCGATTTTGTATAAATATATTTTTTATGTGTTTTTTTTTTTCATTTTGGACTTGTTTATAGCCATCACTCAAATTGTTCTAAAACAGTGGAAATGTAGCTTATAGGAGAATTACTCAAATTGTTCATCAGGTGGTGACACTCTGGATCCCTGATTTTTATTGGATTTTTAAATTTGGGAACTTGTCAGTTAATGCATACGTTCCAATTGTTTACCGTGTAAGTCAATGTGAATTGCAATGCAAACTCCAAGTTTTACTTCCTTTCCAAGATCCTCATCCCTTAGACTAGAGTGGGACTTATGGGATGAATGTCGTGGTCAGATGAGGACAGGTTGTTCACATAGCCCTTTTCTTTTCTTTTCTTTTCTTTTCTTTTTTTGAACTCCAAAAGTGAAAATCTGACCACTATAATTTAATGTACATTATGCTAATTTCATACGACCAGCTGACCTCACCGATGTAAAGGTTTATTCGCAGTACAGCTTTATGGTTCTCGAATTAGAGATCATGTTCCTTTTGTGTCTGAAGGCAGCTCAAAGCTGTACTTTAGCTTTGATAGGGCCCTGTATTTTGCAATATAGTTTATCACAGTGGATCTGTGACCACATATTTTATATACTAATCTATATGTGACCTTGACATACAGTCCAAGGGCGTGGCCTAGTGTTCGAGCAATCTTATCATTTCTTCAGGACGACTCGAAAATAATTACCCAACCCGGCCTTCACTCCGAGCTGAAGGTCAATGTTTAGGGATCTCATGAGGGTTCAAGGCAGGCAGTGGCGAAACTCGTCACGTAAGAGCATCGACAGCTGATACTCCCGCCCGAGCGAAACGAGGAGGGCCTGGGGGGGGGGGACGCTTATTCTCTCTTGTTCGTGGGAAAGTGCAGAACTGCACTGCTGATTTTAAGCGTCTTTTATCATAAATTATGTTGTAGAATATTAAAAAGTATTTGAACTGTTTTTTTTGGGGGGGGGGGTGGGGTGGGGGGGGGCATGGGGCATGGGGGCACATTTTAAAACATATCTGGAAACACTCACCTGATTGCTTTGATATCACACAGAAACACTCCTAGGGGCTCCTATTTTCGACTTCTTCTCCAGAACCGTCAGTCAGGTTAAGCTGAAACTTGGTGGATATGTTCCATGTGGAAGGGTCAAAAAAACTTGTTCACTAGAAGGAACTGTGAAGGATTCCTGGTTTTTAACGATTTTCCAATTCAAGTACTTATCGGTAAATGTACCTCTTGTATTGATTACGTCAAAGAACATTCCAATGCTAGTTCACATTTTTACCTTTTTCTCCAAAATTGTCAGCGAGATTGTCTTCAAACTTGTTGGCAATGTACCTCTGGTGGGTCTCTGCCAGATTGGTACAAATGGGCACGCTCCATTGATTTTTGGACTTCTTATGATATTTTTGTTCTTTTTTGGGCAAATTTAGAAAAAAAAATCTTCTCCAAAACTGCTTACCCTGCTTTGATATCACAGAGGGACACTCCTAGAGACTCCTAGTTCTTTATTGTTCACCAGGTGGCACTGCAATTTTATTCTACTTATTTTTTGTGTGTGTGTTTTATTTTTGCTATTTTTGACTTCTTCTCCAGAACTGTCACTCAGATTGAGCTGAAACTTGGTGAATCCCTGTCCACAATAGACTCCCAGGTTCCACTGGTTCATCTTCACCATTGCCCCTTGCAGCATGCTGTGCAGGGCAGATGGACAAGAGACCAGGGCTATCAGGCCCTGGTGACAATTCTCAACGAGGATCACCCGCACCTTCTGTGGTGGACAGTGTGGGAGAACATCATGAGGAGACAAACGCTGGAACCTTTTCAGGCCCAGCTCACCATTTGCATGGACTCTTCACGATCTGGGTGGGGAGCTCACATGGAGAGCTATATGGCATCGGGCCCTTGGCCAGTGTCATTTGCATCTCACCACATAAACTGGTAGACACTGGAGGTGATAAGCTTAGCGGTCCTCCACTTCAGAGACCTGGTGGAGCAAAAACAAGTCCTCATTATGTACGACAACAGGACAGCGGTGGCCTTCGTCAACAGGCAGGGTAGGACGTAGTCTGAGAAGCTGACAGAGTTAGCCTGGCGCACCACCAGATGGTGCTCAGAACATGACATCCGCAAGGCACATCCAGGGACATCAAAATGTCCTGGCCAACCAACTTTCGAGAAGGGGCCAGCTGGTAGGGATGGAGTGGTCGCTCCACGCCAGGGTTGTTTAGGCCATGTGAGCCAGATGGAGAACTCTACCTGTGGATCTGTTTGCAACTTGCGAGAATGCAAAACTGCTGGTTCAAGTCTCACCTGATTTTCCGATGGCAATCTGATCCTGGTCACTCTTGGCAGTGCTAGAGGAATTGCTTAGTAGGCCTGCTGGAACTGGACGTTGAGCATCTGCTATGATTACTGGCATGGCTGAAGCTTCTGGTGCAGCTGTGGAGGAGTGCATTCCACAGGAACCCTCAAGTGCTGAACCTCCACACTTGGTGGTTATCTCACAGCACATCTACGACAGAGGCTTCACAGAATTGCTCTCAGATAGAATTGCCTGTGGATGGCTTCGATCTTTTCTCTAACTATTTACTCAGCTCATTGGAACATGTTTTCTGACTGGTGTGACAGTCATGGAATACACTAATGCTCTCTGTGCATTGCAGACATCACCAATTTCCTGTTGTATCATTGGAAAGTCTCAGACAAGAGCTTGAGAACTGTGGAGGATTTCTGATCAGCCATCTCCTTAACCCTTGCAAACGTCCTGGACATTTGCATCAGGAGCGATCCTTATCTGTCTGCACCCACTGCATTATTTTACACCGACAGACTGGTGATGGTACAGGTTCTGCCCTGGTGGGACCTTTTAGTGGCCATTTGAGTGCCTTGAGGACCCCAAGCAGGTTTCGCAGGCTTATGTGACTTCAATGGCCACCTGATCACCCCCAGGTGACTCTGAGCCCTTACTTGGGCATCCTTGCAAAGAACCAAGTGGCTGGTGACCCAGCTATGGCCTTCAAAGTGGCTTATGACTGACTCCAATGGTCACCTGACCACTCCCAGGTGACTCTGAGGCCTTACTTGGGTTTCCTTGCAGAGAACCAAGTGGCTCAAGATCTGGCTATGGCCTTCAAGGGCTTTACCCTCCCTGCTATGGATGCTGCTCTTCCTCTCAAGGAAAGAGCCCTGTGCCCAGTGAGAACTCATGTTGGTACCTTTCTCGCACAGACTGACTCAGAGGACAGAGGTCTGCCCTCTATCTGCCAATGAGAAACCTGCATAAGGAGCAATTTTGCAGAAACACAATTATCTGATGGATTAAGCAGATGATCCTTAAAGCCTATGAGATCATGCTAGAAGGGCCTGGATCCTTGCAGCTTAATTGTCTCAGCCAGAGCTCACAAGGTACAAGCCTTTAATGCTTCCTGACATGCCCTGCAGAATGTCACAGTTGTCGACATTCTGCAGGCCTCCCACTGGCGAATTTTCCATGACTTCAACGAGCACTTCTTGTGTGACATAATGTGCTAGAATGAGGCATATATGGCTTT
Source organism: Hermodice carunculata (assembly GCA_964020975.1). Lineage (NCBI taxonomy): Eukaryota > Metazoa > Annelida > Polychaeta > Eunicida > Amphinomidae > Hermodice > Hermodice carunculata. The sequence goes on from OZ026626.1 coordinate 57,753,931, forward strand.
TGTGGGCATAACAGGCTCCTTTGCTTAGGTTCTAATACTTGTTCATTAGGGTTTCAAGATCCCATCAGAGCAGCCACCATGTTCCAGCTTATGGTGCTCTTGTGGTTTATATTTTAATGCAGGCCTAAAAGCTGGGCGCATTTCTCAGTAGGCCATGTAGGGCTTCGTGCCTAGTTGACCTAATCTCAGACAGTTTGTCCTATTGTCCAGGCCTGTTGCCAGTCTGACACGTGTTTAATGCAGTCCCATGCTGGTGGGTAAGCTGGATTGTGCTGCTGGCTGCGTGAACTCCATGTTGCTCTGAGGTTTTCCCTTCAGACGTTGCCTATCTGACCAATGGCTAGGCCCAGGTTGCCGGTCCCAATGGCCAAATGAGGTCAGTGTGCCAGTAACATTACACCCTCCACCTATACACTTGTATATCAGCAACTGGTGGTTGAGAGGTAACATTATGTAACTAATACGAGATATTTGGAGTAACATCAGTATTAGTAAGTACATTTATCTCTTGACTATCAGAGAAGCCCACCTGACCAAACCTGCTTCCTCTTGTAGCTGATGTCAGCTGATCAATCTCGAAAAGAGAAAGAATGATATAGGGAGTGTGCGCACCAGGAGTCACCACCAGTTTCATAGCAACCGAGAGATGACGCCCAAGGACGGTCAGGTTCTTCAGGAATCAAGGGAGTGAACTCAACTCGATTTCTCCGGGATTTGACCCAGACCCAGAAGTCTAGGCAAATGATGGTCAAGAGGCAAGTGTACTTACTAATACCAATTTCATTCCAAATATCTCGTATTTCCCATATTCAGCTGGGTGGATGGTGTGGAAGAGGACTGGTTTGAGACCTGGCCCTTCTGTTGTCACAAAGTAAGCAGTACAGAGTCCCAAGTAACTGCATCTTATAACTTGCAGACAAAAGTATTAGAGAGTGCACGGTAGAGATTGTTTCTCACAGTATCTCAAATAATTCCATTTTTGCTTGTGTTACGGTGGCCAAGAAAATTTCTTAACTCCAAAGTTTCAATTCATTTTAACAGATTAATATTAAAGAGGCCAGAAAATGATGCACAAGATTACTTCTCATATAAACTTTACCGAGCTTGCCACAAGAAATCCTCTAAGTATAGGCCTGATTAAAATGCAATCACAGATTGCTAGATCTATGCCACCCCCTCCCTGGCTCTGTGACCCTGGAATTTCGAACTTGTCTCAGACTGTATATACAATTAAAACCATGTGCAATAAGAAAAGTGTATGTTAAAAACTTTTCAACTTCTCGTTTGAAAATCAAATTCACTAAAATGGCTCACCCATCTTCAAACTCGACCAAGACTTCATTCAGGAGTATAAGTATGTGCAATATGAAAGCCCTATGCAAAAAAACTTTTCAAGTTATCAAATGAAAAACAAAGTCACTAAAATGGCTCTGTGACCAAAGGAATTGGGTGTAGGTCACCCACCTTTGAAGTCGTCTGAAACCTCATGTAGGTCTGTAAACACCTGCAATTTGACAGGTCTATGTCGAAAAATTTTCAAGGTATCGTGTGAAACCAAATTCACTAAAATGGCTCTGTGACCTTGGGAATAGGATCAAGGTCACCCATCTTCACAGTCATCCGAGACCTTATGTAGGACTGTAATCACCTACAATTTGACAGGCCAATGTAAAAAAATGTAAGTTATCATGTAAAAGCCAAATTTATTAAAATGGCCCGGTGACCTTGGGAATTGGGTCCAAGTCACGCATTTTCAAACTGGTACGAGACCTTATGTAGGACTGTTATCACTTGCAATTTGACTGGCCTGTATCAAATACTTTTCCAGTTATTGTGGGAAACTAAATTCACAAAAATGGATCAGTGACCTGGGGAATCGTGTCAAGGTCATTCATCTTCAAACTCGTACAAGACCTTCTTCAGTACTATAAGCATGTGCAATATAAAATCTCTGCAAAAAAAGTTATTACATGAAAACCAAATTCACAAAAATGGCTCTCTGACCTTGAGAATTGGGTCAAGGTCACCCATCTTCAAAGTCGTATGAGACCTTATGTAGGACTGTAAACATCTGCAATTTGACAGGCCTAATTCAAAAGCTTTTAAAGTAATGTGTGAAAACCAAATTCACTTAAATGGCTCTGTGAGCCTGAGAATTGGGTCAATTTCAGCCATCTTCAAAGTCATTTGAGACCTTATTTTGGACTGTAATCAGCTGCAATTTGACAGGCCAATGTCAAAAACTTTTCGAGTTGTTGAGTAAAAATAAAATTCACTAAAATACCTCAGTGACCTTGGGAATGTCACGGTCACCCATCTTCAAAGCTGTCAGAGACCTTATAATACCTGCAAAGGGAGAAGAATTAAGTTTACATATGATGTATTACATTTCTATTAGTAATAGGAATATTTCATCCGTAACCTTGACTGTGTATGATGTATACTATTTGGACCTTGGCGTCAATAAACTACTACTACTATACTGCTCTACCAGGGATTTAGAATTTGGCTGATTAAGTGGACCTTAAAGATTCTGTGGGGATGCAGCTTGTGAAAGGCTACTTTAAAAGCTGTCCACACACATGTTCACTCACACAGCAGCCATACTAATGAAAACACAACTGCTGGTTTTGAAAGCATACTAATACAAATACAACTGCTGGTTTTGAAGGCAGAACTTCAACTGTTTTTAATATAAAATTACTTGGTGACCAGAATATGTGCAATACAAAGCATTCAACCAAAAAGACACAAGTTTATAAAATATTACCAATATCAGAGAGAGGCTCTCCAATATATACAAGACAACATGAACAACCAGTGAATGTGTGGTGCAGTGACAGACCAACGCTTTCCTGGACTGCTACTGTAGGCATTTCTATTCTTTGTACCTTTATTGTTTTAGGGAGGGGATTATATGGACACCTCTGCCCCGGGGGGGGGGGGGGAGGTTCTTCCAGAAATTTTTGGTGGGGGTGTACTGCAATAACTTTCAAAGGCTTGTGAGTACGTAATGAATAGAATAAATAACTGAAATACATCAGCATATTTTATGACATATGAAACAAACATTTAGGAACTTTCCTATTTTAGACATGAAGAGAGGTTGAAAATAATTCAGTTTCATGGACACTATCACAATACTGTACAGGCTTTCTACTCAAGTAGCATTGCACAGAGCACAATCATGCATATCCATGCTCTGCTAAACTTTGCTGGTCATTACTGTGTGTTAACAGCAGGCTAAACAATGATTACAAGCACCTCTGGTGGCCATCTGTGGCTATCTTGATCTGATCTTATATATCCATTATTCTTTCAAGACTTTCAATTGTGCTAAGGACCGAAATATGAGTACTAGTACATGTAACAGGCATATTTGGGTACACTTTATAGAAAATAAATTCTGGTCAGTATGTGGTACACACAATAGGAATAATAATTTTCCCCACTTTACAGTACGGGAAATGAAAAACCACACAAAAGCCCATCCCCCCCCCTCATTTTGGTGTCTGACGAGTAGTACTGCCATCTGCTTGAACACATTTTTGGGGACTACATTCCTTTTTGGCTTTCCCTGAGGTTTCTTCCTTGTTGCAGAGCTCAAAGTTCTTTCTTCCAGAAGGTGATTATTTTCTACATCATTAAGGACATGTACGAATGTGGTTTTTCTTGGTTTTCTTTTTATTAAGGAAACATTACAACACCATAGGTCACTTAAGCTGGTGTCCATACACTTAAGGTGATTTGTCAGAGCTCTCCAAAAATGTCCATGCGTCCAGTGCCAATCCATGCTGCTGCACTCACTGATGTCGAGGCCCTGTGGCATGGAACAGCGCTCCTGGTGACAGTAGTGTGATCTAGTAATCATGCACAATTCAGTTTCCTGCTCTGGCATGGATCGTTGGTGGATGTGTATTGTTGGAAGCTCCTGCTATTTTCTTACTTTTCAGTAATCTTGTGGCTTCTCTTATACATCATGAGGTAGTTAATAGGTTTCTTGGGATACTGGTCCTATCTCTGACCTAGTTAGTTCGGCTTACTCAAAGTCTGTGAGGTCCATGGATATGGATGTTGAGTTGGACGTTCGTTGGGAAGCCAACCATCACATGCAGGATGGCATACTGGGATGACCATCCTGCATGCCCCTCCTGCATGCATAAGAATAGCACGTACTGCACTGAAGAGAGTCCATGCAATGTCTGTCGATGAAGGACTCCCTATCAGCAGCAGAAAGTTCATCAGGCAGATGTGAGGACTGCTAGAGGATGTCTCCAACATAAGGATACTCATCGTGAGTGAGAGGGCAGTGCCCCATGACAGGGGCCTGTGGAGATTGCATAGCAGCAGGTGCTGTTGATTCTAACATCCAGGCACCTGCCAGTTTGCCCAGGCCTCAGAGTGGAAACTAGTCCTTGCTCCTCTAATCGAGGATTATCCATGAATCGAGGATCTTCCTCCAATCCAGGCCCCTGTGGGTATGAAGAAGCCATCCACAGACTGTACGTGGGCAGTAAATGAGAGATCCAGTTAGAGGGTCCCCTCTACAGCCACTTAAGCTCAACTGAGCAAGTCTGTGGGCAAGGGCCCCTCCCAGTCTATGTGTCCTACAGCTGATCGTTCATCAGCAGTTTGAGAGCAACATGGGACCTTTGTGATTACCAATGTTATGAATGCTCAGGTGGGAAGGAAGTTGGTGGTGGCCATGGGTGGCACATGGGTGACAATGTCATTGCTCCCCATGGCACAATAGTTCTTGGTGGTGAGGACTTGGCCTTTACAGTCATTTTGTGTGTGTGGGGGGGGTGGGGGGTGGGGTGAGGGGTCAGCCTTGCAGCCAGTCTCTCCCCTGCTTCCCTACCCTGGTCGCAAGCATTCATACTCTTACCATGGGAGGGAGAAGAAAAAGAGGAGGTATCACCAACACCTCTCCTCATCTCTTTCTCCAGACGGGAAGGTGCATTGCCAGAACTGCAATTTGGGTGTTTTGCCTGCTTGGGAGTGGCGGGTGTCTCCCTCAGCCAGAGGGTGGTACTGTGGCAGTAGTTGGAGTTGGAGGCTCTACAATCTTCTCCTACACCAATGGAGATTGATCAGGTGGTCTTTCTTCCATTGGGGAGGTCACCTCTGTGGTGATTTACACCGATGTGGCAGTAGGCTGGGCCACTTTGGCACTTGAGCTGGCCCCTGTGGAGGCTAAGGGTCTGGTTGGCGACTGAAGGGCTGGTGCAAGAGATTGTGGCAAGAAATCCTAATCCCTGGTGAGATTGTCTACAGGTACTGTCGCACAGTTCCAAGTCCTATGACAGGTGCCAAATGATCTGGTACAAATCCCACAGAGGTAAGGTTTGGGTCCAATGTGGTATTGAAAGGTTTGGTGCTGATCCAATCCCACAGAGGTACGGCTTGGTTCCAATGTGGTACAATATACCAGTCCACTCAAAGACAATATCCACACTCCACAGGTACAATGGCTTGAAGAAAACACAAAGCTGCTGCCAAATCATCAGAATTTCTCCTTTCCTCAGTCAAGAAAATATCTGCTTTATATATCTACAGAGAAATCTCTAATTTGTTCCAGAGTTTTCCAATTATTCACACATCCCAGTGCATTCAGACCTGTCTGGATCACCTCATATGAATGTAGATCACCATTCTAGCTTATTCCACATGTTTACCAGTTACAAGTGAGTCACCCACAAAACAGACAAACTCAGTGACTCTGCAATGACCCTGCAAAGTATTCATTGAACTCAATGACCTGGCACACACTGAATGAATACAGTGACCTCTCCAAATGAAAACAAACAGCCATACACATTTTCATAACACCAAGGAGGGGACAGACTGGGTCCCATCTACCTCTAAGGTGGAGAAGCCAGGTTCCATGTTTTGTGAAAATGTTGCGTTGATGCAGGAAAACCTTCCTGGGGTGGTGGTCCCACAGCCCACAAAGTCACAGCCTAGGGATGCACCGGTGTCAGTTGATGGGGTGGAGATGGCACCTGAGTTAGAGGTGCCTTTCTCTATTTTTTTGTGGATGGGAAGTTCACTGAACATTCGGCTGAGCTGACTGGGTCTAGTGACACACCTGAAGTGGGAGCCTTCAAGAATGGCCTGATCCCAGGTTGGTTGCTGGCCAAGCCAAAGGGAAGGTTGGAGCTATACCAGACAAATCAGTACCTGTACAGTCTTTCTCCTGTGACGGTTGATGCTCCCAAATGTGACCGCGACATCAAGGAGACAGAGTTTGTCCCTATGATCCTCTCATTGCTGTGACGCTTTGAGCAGCATGTGCAGGTTTTGACAATTGTGAGCTCCTCCCTCCGTTGTTGGAGGTGTTGCAACATGTGCCTTCCAGAGGAGGTGCGTGATGACCCCATGGCACCAGCCTCCACCATAAGTTTGGTGAGACTCTGCTGGGCCTTCAGCAGTCTCAAGGGCATGCCATGGGACATATGTTGAGTGGAGCCATTAGACTCGACGGTAACGTTAAGTAAGTGTGGCATAATGCATTTCTTTGGGCAGCCAACCTGCTTACCAGCTGCCCTTGGACCCTGTTGGTCCAGGGCTGTTTGGTCAGGGCTTGGTCCTCCTTCTTGAAAGGGTGGACAACATGGGCAAATAGAGGTGGCAGAAGTTTCTGGATAAGGCTTTATTGCAGGGCGCAAAGTCAACAAAAGTGTCATTTTCCTCCTGTCAGCCTGCCCTGGCTGCGTGTGGCCCCAGGCAGCAGCAGAAGCTGAAGCCGACTAAGAAGGGTAGTCATCTGTCAAAGTCAGTTTCTTCTGGTGCTAAGGGCAGCCAGAAGCCAGCACCTGGTACCTGGGGACACAAGCTGGTGGTCTAATGCCTCTGCAAGCCCACTGGTCTGCCTTCTTGGCAAGGATTGGTCGGACAACTAGTGTCCTTCTATGACCGATGAGATGGCATAATGAACGATGTTTTTGTCAGACACATCTGTCATGTTTACTCACTGGAGTTTGCTGAGGGCAATGCCCCTCCCATTTCAAGAGTTCCCTTTGCTTTTCCACTTGGTGTAGTAGTGGATCAAGAGATCTTGTGTGAGGCCATGCAAAAGCTTGTTGACAAACAGGTCATCCAATAGTGTTTGACATAGGGTCCCCAGGCTTTCACAGTCATCTCTTTTGGGTGCCAAAAAGAGATGCCGGTCACAGACAGGTGATCGACCTGTCATGTCTCAACAAGTACCATATAATGAGGCACTTCAAAATGGAGAACCCAGCCACCATCATGGCACAATGTGACAGGTCAATTAAACAACCTTGATAGACCTGAAAGACGCAAATTTTCACATTGCTGTAGCCCAGTGGTATCAGAAATTTCTGCGCTTTTTGGTCTCCAGAAGATTGTTTCAGTTTCATGGTCTCCTGTTAGGCCTGATGATGTGCAACAACCATATGGTGGTTGCGAACTTCAACAAACAGAGAGGTACCAGGTCGAAGAGGCTGTTCTGGTTCTGTCTGATCAAGCTGATTTTGCTTTGATGCCATCAGTGCGGCATCAGGATCCAGTGTCGACACAGTTTGAGCTGCCTAAATATCAATGCAGAGCTGCTCTCATGGCCATCACAGGTGGTTCAAACTGAGTGGTATCTGAATCCTAGGGTGGTGACAGCGATCTGGGCCCTTCGGGGCCAACTGCCCATCAATCTCTTTGCCACTAGGGAAAATCACAAGATCGCCACCTTGGCAGGGACTGCGGATGCTATGTCCATTTCATAGCATGGGATGTGGGTGCATGTCTTTCTTTCAACCCTGTTCTTGCCCATAGTGTTACGCAACATACAGGAGAAGGACTCTGAGGTACTTCTTGTGGGCTCATAGTGGCACAAGAGGAAATGGTCCTTGGACCCTCTTGAGTTGATCATGGAGCATCCACGGGCTCTGTCTCATCTTCCTCAACTGCTCTGACAACCAAGCTCACTTGTCTTTTAAGAGTAGACTTAGGAATTTGGAAATTTTTTGCCACCTGTCGCAAAGACTGCCCAGCTGCTACCTGCCTGCACAGCTCTTCCCAGCTGCTGATGATTGTATGAGCGGCATCTGTTTGAAATTTGTTTGCACAAACTAGGAATGGTGGAGAGTGACACACTTAGGCCTAATTTGCCTACAGTAATATGCCAAATGCTTGGAACCCTGGTAGTAGTTGATTCGACTTGCTCATGGCTTAAACTGTAGACCTAATTATAATAGTAAGAGGGGGGAGGGCTATATGAGTGGAATCATAAATTGTGTTGATAACCATCAAGAGTTAGGCCTAAACTAGGCTTTTACAATAATGAACATATTATTCATGTTTTAAACAACGTAGAGCGTAGGCATTGTTTAGTTTCCACTGCTGTCACTGGGTATCCCTTTTCCCACACACCTTCAAGTATGATTGGGTGGGAATTTTTGTCTTATTTGTGTAACAGATGTACGACTTACTCTTGATTTGTCATATGAACATGAAACACCTGCCAGCGTTAAAACTTCAAAGTGACTAAAGGCTTAAGTTCCGGATATGGCTAGCCTATATGGGCAAGGCTTAGAACAGTTCGTCTTGTACTCACTGGAGCAGACGAGGTGTGCAATGTTGCTCCCAGCCCGGCTCCCAGCTTCCCACAAAGAACAGGGGCTAGTTTTGTTATGTTGAACAGCAGCATAAAGTTACTTGACAAGAATTATTGAGAAGCAAGATTCTCTCCTTTATTCAGTTGAGTCGAATTTAAAGTCAAGTGTGCCCTGTCCCACCACCCTCCACCCCTGTACTGTGTGCACCTTTGCTTTTGAATCTAAGTAGGGCCTACTTAAATTTTATATGAATGATAATGTTTTCAGGTCTTTGAACAAAAGATATATTTTTATTGGGAAAAAAGTTAAGGCCACTTTGTTTGCACTAAGTTGGCGCAGGCTTGCCCACCCCATACCTTAATGATTCTCACCTTAGCTTTGCTCACACCGCACTCCCTCTTAGCAATGAGATAGGGTGGCAGTTTTGTCGCCCGTTTCATGCAAAGAAGTGTAATGTTGACCTGCTTTCAGGAACTCAGAAAAATATCGTGGATAAGACCTACATTAAATACATGTAAATATATAATTGAGTCACATACAATGCATCCCCTTTCGACAGTCTGAGTATGCACCATCTGGACCGTTAAGCTTTGTCACGTTTCAACTTTTAGATTTTTCAGATTTTTTTAACTTCAACTTTATAACAGCTGTCGATGATGTGAAATGTACTACCGTAATTAAAAAAGGACATACGACTGTTGATTAACCAGTGATCGATCGTTTGCGAGTAAACAAGAATGCATAATACTTTTATGAATTCATAAATAAAAGTATAATGCAGTCTTCCTTTAAGAATTATTTTAAGCCTAATGTAGTATTCCTTTACGAATTATCATAACTAAAAAATATATCAATTTTTGCCCAGATAATGAGGAAGCAATATGTTATTCTGGAAGCTTGTCTAACTTGGGGGGGGGGGGGGGTTAATCTCCGAACAAAGTATTCCAACAACTTTCCAGTCCAGGGGTAATAGAAGGACCAAGTAGGAATCCTTTCTGCAAAGGTAGGTACAGTACAAATAATTCTGTTCAGGGGTGGTTCATCATTTTGTTACTCTCCAGCCGAAACTTACATTATGCAGAGAGCGAGGATGAGAGAAAACATCTCATAAACATTTTCCGCAAACATTTATTGGTATATCATGATATGAATTTTCAGAAAATAACCGTTTTTGAACTTGAAGTACTGATTTGAATGGAAGGAGGGGTCGCTAAAATTTAGCACTCTTTGTACCGATTAAATGCTGAATGAGCCATTAAAGTTAAAGGTAATGATTGTAAGATATGAAATAAGTTACTGGTACTTCAGAATTTGTTTACATTCCATATCAGTGTAGAATTGTGATTGATATATACATATATATATATATATATATATATATGTATTATGTATGTGTGTGTGTGTGTGTGTATGTGTGTGTGTGTATTTACAACTCTGGACAGTAGTCGCACACCTTTTCATAATAATCAGGCTGGTATTCAAAGAAGAAGAAGAAGGAAAAGTCACGGACAAAGAAAATCACGGAAAAACAGGAAATGTAGGAATGTGGATACAAAAGACCTTGTCCAAAATTTTCTACAGGCTTTCTCCAATGGTATTGATCAATTAAATATAGCTCTTAAAGCACTATCATCTCGAGACATAACAAGAATTAATGAATATTTGGGTCTTACTGATTCAGAACACACATTTCCGCAAAATTTTTGTGATATTGTGTATGCTTACACGACAACTATTCGGAAACCAGATTCTAATAAGAAAAAATTAGATCAAATGTTTTGTAGCATTCCTTTCAAACACAAAATTATTGATTCACTAAACATTCAGTCCCTTTTCAAATTGAAATTTGTTCGTAACATGATTCCCAAGGAGGGCAAAATAAAAGATCCCCTCATCATTTCCTATAAAAATGGCAACAATATTGGACAAAGTATCATGAATTACAAGAAATTTCTGGCTTCAATTACTCTTGAGGATATCGCAACAAATCAAAATTGTGACTGTATGTCTAACAGTAAATATTTAATTTTTGTTGAGGCATACCACAAACATGTATTTACAGGTAATTTGGATATAATACAAAATTCAGCTTTAAAAGAAATGATGAAAAAAAGTACAAAATTTCGGATATGTCCCGTGGTGAACATTGACAGTATTTTTCAGGATACATGTGATGCATTTGATTCCTACTGTATGAAATGGGCAAAGAAAGAAAAATGGAGTTTCAGAAATTTGAAGGATGGTTATCAAACTTGAAAGAGTCTTTAGAAATAGAATTTATCGTTACAAATCACACATTAAGAATTTCAATACGGTTTATCTAAAACAGCCTAAAGTTTCTAAAGCAGTCAAAGAACTACAAGAAAGATTTGTAGTTACTGACATAGATAAGGTAGGTAACAATTTTTTGGAATCATCTGCAAAAAATATTATCTGGATGTTTTGAAAAAGGAACTTGGTCTAAACAATATTTCAGACATAAGAGGTAATGACGTATGTAAATAACACAAACAATCCATTGATAATTTGATAGATACACATAAAGATGGGATGAAAGGAAATTTTAATATCAAAATTTCTGACGAGGACTCCTCTGTTCCACTTTTGTTCTGGATACCCAAATTACATAAAAACCCTTTTAAATCTAGATTCATAGCCGGTGCTTCAAAATGTACTACAAAACAATTATCAAAAAAAGTAACATTGTGTTTGACTGCAATTAGGAATCATTTTCGTAAATACTGTAATGCATTTTCTAGAAACTGTGAAACCAATTGTTTTTGGAGTATTAGCAATTCTTCCGAGTTTGTATCTAAAATCAAAGATGTAAAAGCAAAAAATATCAAATGTTTTGATTTTTCTACACTGTACATAAATCTACCCACAGATGAAGTCAAAAGTTCACTTTCAGAATGAATAAGCAAAATGTTTAAACATAATGGTAAACCATACATAAATATTAATTCATATACATAGAAAGCATATTGGTCACACAATAAACATTCAAAAAGTAACATTAAATCTTACACTGTTGAAACTTTGATAGATGCTATAAAAATTTCTTTTGGATAATACTTTTTTTCAATGCGGACCATTGTTTTTTCAACAAATAAAAGGCATTCCAATGGGTAGCAACTGCTCCCCTTTACTGGCAGATTTATATTTAATCTGGCTTGAATTTGAGTATATGGATGAATTGATGAAAAAGGACTTTCAAATGGCTACAAAATTATCAAACAACGCAAGATATATTGATGATATTGCTTGCGTAAATGTACAAAATTTCAGTGAAATTGCTAAAGAAATTTACCCAAAAGATATCCCTTTGGAGGGTAATAATTCAGGTGGTTTCAGCGACGTGTTTTTGGACTTGGATATTCAGGTCACTGATTACAGGATTTGTATTGAAGTCTATCACAAAATAGATGAGTTTAACTTGAAGTAGTTAATCATCCTTTCCCAGTCAGTAATATTTCTGAAACGATTGGATATAATACGTTTTTGTCACAGATTTTGAGATTTGATCGTATTTGTTCTAAATTTCAGGGCTTTGCATCTAGAACCAAATTTATTTACAATAAACTTGAGTCAAGAGGATTCAAAGATGTACTTGTGATAAAATATTTCCGCCAGTTTTGCTGTAAATATCCTGAGACGGTTAGAAAGTTTGGCTTCAATAATTTTAGAGATTTTAGACTTGCCTGTTTTGCAACTTAACTTTATCTTTTGGCATCATTCTGTTTTAATGTTCACCTTTCAGACATTTTAGGCTAGCTTGTTTTCTGTTAGGTTAAACCCCCAGGGGTATAGGTAGCGAGCAGCTACGGTCGACAGTTACAAGCTTGCCTAATTGTACTTAAAATCCGGTTTAGAAAAATTGATTTGATAACATGTTTTTGGCATAAATACTGATGACTTTCATTCTTTTCTGACATTCCTTTATGCACATTTACTCAACATTAAAAAATTACTCAAAATTGACAGTATTTTCTCAAATATCACAAACCTGACACATTACGTTGATACATTAACTCAGGGTTGGCAGTGAAATAGAACTTAATTGTTTGAGGAGTAGGTGACATCCTGGAGTTTGTTATACATTTCTGGTGCAGGATGTACATTGTTGCAATCCTGGTTAGGATTTCCCTTGGTTTGTACCGGTGGTCTAGCTGCAACTGTTTATTTTACAATCACTGGGACTAAATATAACGCCCCCGCTTGTTTCCACTTTAGTTATGCACTGGCGCGTGGTTTAACTGGGATAAGCTGTCCAGCTAGAAAGGGTACATATTGGTTCAGGGGTAAGTCAAATTGTTCTTATCTGAACCTGTACTATACAAATTTAGGAATTATGGTTTGTTTGACAGGTATTCTTGTTTGATATGAAGCTCTGCATTTATAAGCAAAACTTCACGTATTCAGCTAATTCATCATTTGCCTAGTTCATATTTATTCATTATTATGTGGGTTGTCTTTGCTGAATATTTAGCTTAGCCAAGGAGCCGCTACTCAGAGAGACATGTACGGGTAAAAGGCTCCGAAACATATTCAGTAGTTACCCGCTGAAGACCCTTTGATTTATTTGGGCTGATACAGCCTATGTCAAAATTTTACAGTGGAACGTGTGCAATATGGACAATAGTACTTTCGTATGTATATAGGTTAGGCAGGGACAGGTTAGCTTATGGAGAGTAAAGAGTTCGGACTGTGGAATAGGGTAATGACTACTGGGAAGTGGTTCTGGGCAAAAGACACAAATACAAATATATATATATATATATATATATATATATATATATATATATATATATATATATATATATATATCTATATATATATATCATATATACATACATACATATACATATGTAAATATATATATTATATATATATATAAACATATATATATTATATATATACACATATATGTAAATATATGTATAAACATATATATATATATATATATATATATATATATATATATATATATATATATATATATATATATATATATATATATATATAATATATATATATATATATATATATATATATACTCAACGCTTTTTCCTTAACGTTTTGTCAACAAATATATGCACGAAGCAACTTGCTTATATAAATTGTGGATTTTTGCATTTTGAACTGCTTGAGTTTAAACAGACAGCTACGTTCACACATTTGTAATTATATACACTATATGCATCTTTAGCCTGTGAAAGTCCTAAAATTTTATATGAATTGTAATAATAATGTTTTTCAGATCTTTGAACAAATCCAAAATTAGTTCTAAAAGACCAAGGAAACATGACTTTGTAGGAATTTGTGGTGTTTTTTTTTTTTTTTTTGGTTTGTTTGTTTGTTTGTTTTTTTTTTGGGGGGGGGGGTAAGGTGGTTTCTGTGAAACCAGGGGGTTTGATGTGCATGTATATGTAACTGCTTGTACAATTATTGAAGGCTGTCAAACATTACATACAGTACATCTGGAACGTTTCAATTAGCGACATGTTTTCAAAGTAACTATGCAGGAAGCTGAGAATGTTGTCTTTTTCAATTTGTGTGCTGTCAGTGCATATGCCAGAAATACAGCTCCCTGTTTATGTTGTTTATGCCTTGTTCACGCAACTTGTTCATTACTTGCAAAAAAAATAATACTGAAGACTAATAAGTTGTTTCACTTTGGTAATAGGAAAGCCAACATTTTACATGCAAAAATTAGGATGGGCTGCAGCCAGTTGAATCATGATATGGATAAAATTGGCATAGCAAATTATTTTTGACAGTATCCACACATATATTTTAAGCACTGGCAGATTCAGGCAAGGCCCGTGCGTTTTTCACACAGGTTGGTGCACAAGCTTTGCTTGTGACAGGTCGTGGGTCACGTGCGGGCCAGTACTATACAACTTTTTCATTCAAACTATTTGAGATGGTTGTGTACCAGGAATTTTATGCCTATCTGTGTAAGGAAAATCTGATTTGCGAATACCACTCAGGCTTTCGAGCTTGTATCTCAGCAGAAACGGGTCTGAGCTGTTTATCTTGACTAAATCAGGAGAAATATAGAAAAAGGTTGCCTGCTACGACAGACTAAGTTACGCTATCGTTACTGGGTGGGCGTTCCCCTTATCCATGGAGCGCAGTCAGACACAAGGAACTATAGTCCGTTTAGCAGGCAAAGAAAAAGGCTTGTACACAGATATGTTTTTTTCGACTTGCAAAAAGCCTTTGATACAATGAGTTGCCACATCTAATTGAGCAAGTTGAAAGCAGCTAGGGTTGATGCATCAGTCACTAAGTGGTTTTTATTATTTTTAACAAATCATGATAAATTTGTCTTAGCAAATGGAGCGATATCCAACAAAGGTCCCGTCACATGTGGTATTCCACAAAGGTCAATTCCGGGTCCTTTGTTGTTTATCGTTTACATCAATGACATGGGAAGCAGTGTAAACTGTGAACTGTTCTTATATGCAGATGATTGAGCTCTTTTAGTTTAAGGCAGTAGTGTTGTACAAATCGAACATAGGTTGTGTGAAAATTTAATATCGCCTCTCAAATGGTTAGTGATGAATAAAATGTCACTACATTGGCATACTCTTTGTCACAAACAAAAATTAAAAACGAATCCTATTCTAAGTATTGTATGTAATGACCGGACGATCAAAGCAACATTTAAAGTGAACTATTTGGGGTTCAACTCCAGATCCAGATCCATTCAGAAGATCAATAGCGGTTTCAAATTTCTCAACAAGAAGGGTTGTCATTTGAGTGCTAATGAGAAAAAGATGCTGTGCCCAACCTTTCAACCCTACTTTAATTGCACTTGCATCCTAGTGCTGCAGTCTAAGAGCAAATTTTAAACACAGACTACAAACAACACAGAACAAGATTGTCAGATACACATTGTCTCTTAAATCTAGAAATCATGTTGGTGCAGACCATCTTGTTCTATTAAAATGAATGGATGTTCCTCAAGCGTTGATTTTTTTTATCTTTGAATTTATTGTATAAATTAGCCAATCGTGTTGCAGATTATTTTTATGACCTACAACTTATCAGAACTGACCACTCTTTCAATACAAGGCTGTGTCGATGCTCTAATATCCTACCACAGGTGGGGTGGGGGGGGATGAAGGAAAGAACACATTCTTGTATAATACCGTAAAACTGTGGAATGGACATCCTAATGAAATAAGTATAGACACATTTGTTTTACATGGATTGTTAAAGAGGTCAAGTATTGACTTACCGAGTCACTCTCCATGGCACAGATATTGGCGTATACTTCCCACCTCATCCTAATGAGCTTTAAAGATCTCAGTTAAGAGAGTCTTTTATAAAAAGTTGCAAAAGATTTTTTTATGATAAAATGATTAAAGAAGTATCTGAATGTGTCTACTATTTTCTTGAAACAACGTTGCAAGATAATACCAAATTTGTGATATTTTAGTTACCTAAGTGTACAACAGATGGCAGCACTAAAAAAAGTTTGCTACGTGGACCAGTAGTTTGCCACAGCCAAGATGTGTAGTATATATAATTTCTATAAATTAGTGGACTTTCATATTTTTAATATTTAACAGCAATATTTTTAATTAAGGTTCATTTTGGTAAGCTGTATGTCTTTAATTTCTATTAATTAATAAACTTTAATATTTCACTGTAATCCGTTTAATTGTGTCTCTGTGCTAACACAGACATTTAGTTTTCCTGGAATCTTTTCTTTCTTTATTTATTTCTTCTTGATTTTGTCCGGAGTTTTTCTCGGAGACTGAGATACCTAGAAATGCCAAATCTACCATGATTGATCTGGCAGTGAAATTTTGCAGATTGTATTGTGTAGTCAGGTGTTCAAAATTATACAAATTAGGGCATTTAAAATCTATAAATCTTTGGTATCTTCAAATTTAATATACATAGAGACACGATTTAAATGCTAGCTATAGGTTTGTGAGGATAGGCTATCTAATGGATATGTTTTTTGTTGCAATTGAAATTATATAAATTAGGGTTATTTAAAACATTAAATCTTTATTATTTTCAAAATTAATATGTATACAGACATGATTCCAAACGCTAGCTGTAGGTTTGTGAGAATGTGTCATCTAATGGATATGTTTCCAGATTTGTAGCAATTGAATTATGCAAATTAGGGGCATTTAAAATTTAGATCTTCAATATCTTTAAAATCAATAAAGATAGAGACACGATCTCAAATGCTACATGCAGATTTGTGGGCATAGGCTACCTTATGGATATGTTTTCAGATTTGTAGCAAGTGAAATTATGCAAATTAGGGGCATTTAAAATTTAGATCTTCAATATCTTTAAAATCAATAAAGATAGAGACACGATCTCAAATGCTACATGCAGATTTGTGGGCATAGGCTACCTTATGGATATGTTTTCAGATTTGTAGCAAGTGAAATTATGCAAATTAGGAGCATTTAAAATTTAAATCTGTAATATCTTCAAAAAACCTAATATGGACAGAGACATGATTTCAAAGCTACCTATAGGTTTGTTAGTATGGGATATCTAATGGATATGCTCTCCGATTTGTAGCAATTGAAATTATACAAAATAGGGCATTTAAAATTTATATCTTTGATATTTTCAAAACTAATATAGATTGAGACACGATTCTAAATACTAGCTATAGGTTTGTGAGAATGGGCTTTCGAATCGATAAAAAGGGAAAGTGGAAAAGGCAATAACTAAACTTTCATCTTTTGGGGTTTCTTAATGATGGCATATAATATAATCCATGCATAACTTGTACATTCTCAAGTTTTGTGTGCTAGAAACATTTCAAACTTGAATTGTTTTGTAGCACACAGACAGATTGGCTGTGAAACGAATCTTCTTTTCTAATTCAATTACGCTTTTTTGTAAGTTATATATATATATATATATATATATATATATATATATATATATATATATGTATATGTATATACATATGTGTATATATATGTATATATATATATATATATATATATATATATATATATATATATATATATATATATATATATATATATATACATACATATTTTCTAATTTAAAGCTTAGGTGTAACACTTGGACCGCTATGTGAATAAACTAATCAAAGTGACTGGCTTTCTAGCGCTATTACCTTCACATACCCAGGCGTAAAATGTGTTTTATTATGTCTGGGTACGAACCCATACATTTTGTTTTTCAAATATTTCTTATTTTCTTTTCTTTCTATCTACAAAACAAATAAATTCAACCAGAATAGAAGATTTGCCTAGCAGCAAATCTGCCTGGGTGCCTTCAAAATGACAACAGTTTGAAATTGAAACACTGCACTTTGCTATTGTTCAACATGATCTAAGTTTTGTGTATAAGTCGAACTGTTTGCTCTTTTCAACCAACAAACCCCTTCTGCGTAGGAATACATAATTGTGTCTGTGTGCCAACACAGACATTTTATTTTTCCTGGAATTCTTTATTATGTTTGCGTGCCATCACAGACATTTTGTTTTTCCCTTTATTTACTCTTTTATTTTTTCATCTATTTACGTAAGTACGTATGTACGTACGTATGTACGTATGTATGTACGTATGTATGTATGTATGTATGTATGTATGTATGTATGTATGTATGTATGTATGTATGTATGTATGTATGTTTGTTTGTTTGTTTGTTTGTTTGCTTCACCCTCATTTTGTCTGGAGTTTTTCTCGGTCATCGCGATACCTAGAACATTTTTTTGGTGTGAAAATAAATTGTACAAAATTGTACCTAGAGCTCGCATCTTGGGTTAAAAGTGGTGGTCTTAATCTACAAAAATAAAATTAATTATATCACAGATAAAAACAACACGATACCAAGGATGAAACCAGCCTCTGCAGACTGCTAATTAGCAACTAGGGGGAGAATGGGACTCCGGCCACCATACTGTAGGCCCATGGGCCACAATTACTCTATGGTGGCCCATTGTCCAACAGCAC
This sequence comes from Hermodice carunculata, assembly GCA_964020975.1. NCBI lineage: Eukaryota > Metazoa > Annelida > Polychaeta > Eunicida > Amphinomidae > Hermodice > Hermodice carunculata. Next base: position 57,772,488 of record OZ026626.1, read on the forward strand.
CCCAACAGGCCCCCAACGACCCCTCTCCCTGTGCATGTATCCGCTACTCATAATTACGTATCCGTGATTTTGAGTCAATGTCGAATCTTTACACATGTTAATAGAAAATGTAGTCATGTCGCTAATAGAATTCTCCATATTTACTCCAGTTCAAAAACAAATGACGTAACTAGGAAAGATGATTTGCTGCATAGCAAATCATCGTGTGTGTCTTCAAAGCATATTGGCATGGCAATGTACAACGGTTCCATGACACAGGAGTAAAAGTTGGAATGGCATCACTATCTATTGTAGCTTTGAAGTTGTTCAAGATCTAAAATTTCTAATGGTGCTATTTAGCATAATTTAAATTGCTATAAACTTTTATTTCTAATTCATTAGGTGCGCAATGGTCAATAACCCCATAGTAGAAGTTGAAATGGCATCTCTATCGATTGAAGATATTCAACATTGGAAATTTTTAATACTGCTAATTAGCATAATTTAAATTGCTACAACCTTTGTTTTAGATTCAGTACATGTGCAATGGTCAACAACCCCGTAGTAGAAGTTGAAATGACATCTCTATCTATAATAGTTTTGAAGATATTCAACTTTTAAAATTTTAAATGCTGCTAATTAGCATAATTTAAATTGCTACAACTTTTGTTTTAAATTCATTAGATGCGCAATGGTCAATAACCCCCTAGTAGAAGTTCGAATGACATCTCTATCTATTATACGTTTGAAGATATCCAAGATTTAAAATTTCAAATGCCCCTAATTTGCATAATTTTAAATATCCTCATTCCTCTGTATAAAACGGTCAAACTCCTTGTATGGAGGTACAATCATGCCAAGTTTAGAATTTCTATGTATAATATTGTCCGAGAAAAGTGTCGGACAAATTTGCTGGTAAAGAAAGAAAGAAAGAAAGAAAGAAAGAAAGAAAGAAAGAAAGAAAGAAAGAAAGAAAGAAAGAAAGAAAGCCAAACCTCTGCGGCCCACTCTCTAATAACCACGGGGAGAATGGTACTCCGGTCAGCATACTGTGGGCCCATGGGCCACCATTACTCTATGGTGGCCCATGGTCCCACATACCCCGATAGGCCCCCATTCCACCCGAGCATATAACCGCAACTCATAATTACATATACGTGCTTCAGGGTCAAAATCAACTCATCACACAACACAACACATGCAAGTAGAAAATCTATATAGTCATATCCCCCGCCCCCCGCGTACAACCGCAACTTATAATTACATATTCGTGATTCAGAGTCAATGTCGAATCTTTACATGTGTTAATAGAAAATCTGCAGTCATGTCGCTAATACGATTCCTCATATTAACCGTAGTAGAGAAACTATGGGGGAGAAGCATCATATCACAAAAAAGTACAGTACAGTACTGGGGAATAAACCAAGCTCTGTGGCCTACTGTCATACAACCATGGGGAGAATGGTACTCCGACCAGCACACTGTGGGCCCATGGGCTACCATTACTCTCAAATGGTCCCATAAACATCCCGGCAGCACCCTCCCCCCCCCCCCCCGCATGAAGTCACGACTTATAATTACATTGCGTGTTTCAGAGTCAAAATCAAATCATAACACAACACATTATGTGTAACTATAGATTTGCTACTGGCATATGTGTCACATGCCAGTAGAAAATCTATAGGGCCTAGTCATGTCACTAATTCAGTTCTCCACATTCACCCAAGTTCAAAAACCAAGCGATCCTTAAAGGTGTTAAGAGTAGGTGCAGTTACTGTGTGCACAGCTACGAAGATTATTCCAAAAACTATAACTATTCTCTTTGAGAAACCGTATTTTCTTGTCTTGAGTTCAGGATATTCTACTTGAAAGTGGAATGGATGGCTCCTGAAACATGGGTACAATCTCTCAGTGAAAAATTCAGATTTAGATTGCCTTAAAGTTTATTCAACCAATGTTGAAATTACGAAGTTGATAAAATTGACAAACATGTAAGTGGTCAGGGAGACTCACGTTAAAACAAGAAGATTTGGCTCACACATGAGCCACCCTAAGGTACAATTAAGAATATATATAGACAGGAGTAAGAAATTGCGATATATGTACATAAAATGGCGACTGAGCATCAGAAGAAATGGAAGACCAGCAAAAAAAAAAAAAAAAAAAAAGAAAAGAAAAAAAGGAAAAGAAAAGGAAAAAGGAAAAAAAGAGAGTTTATTGAAAATTGTTTATGTGTAGCATTGTTTACAATAACAGGGATTGCATATTTCAAACTACATTTGGCTAGAGTAAACACTACCAGTTCACATTTATCACATTAGTACATGGTCCTCAATCAAATCTCCTTTCTCCGTGCGTTCTTATTTGACTTTAATTCGATGAGCCTTTCTTCATATGTCATATTTGTTATTTCAGGTACAATTTTGGTTGCACTCCTTTGTACTTTTGCAAATATACGAATATTATTACGAAGGTAAGGTGACCACATTTGGACACAATATTCCAGGTGTGGTATGACATAAGTTTTGTAAAATGAAAAATGCTTCTTTGCTAATGTAATCGAAACATCTTTTTATCATCCCTGGTACACAGTTTTCATTAGTTGCCGCTTGTCCAATATCCTGAGAAAAATTTAGCTCCTCTGTCACATTAATCCCTCAATTAACTTCTTCTTTAGTGGTAGACAAAACTTTACCGTCTATACTATAGTTGTATCTAGGGTTCTTTTCACCCACATGAAGTACCTTACATTTATCTTTCCTTTCAACCCAACAGCCATTCTTGTGACTAGTCAAATAACTTATCTATGTCTCTTTGAAGTACACTGTAATATACTAATGGTAATTTAGCGTGATACACTTTCGTGTCATCTTCAAAAAGTGATACTGACTGATAGTGGAAGGCAAGTCATTTATAAAAAAGACGATCAGTATGGGTCCCAGGACAGAGCCCTGAGGCACGCCACTAGTTACCTCTGTCCAGCCATGGAGCAATAAACTTAATTGCTCCATGGTCGAATTTGACCTTGAGTTGTTAATTGAGACACAGTTTCCTTTTACACAGAAAATGTTCTATCCATTTTCCTATTTTACTACTTATACCATAAAAATACAATAAATTAAAAAGTCTACCATCAAGCAATGTATCGAACGCTTTTCGAGAATCAAGGTACATAGCATCAAAGGGCATGCCATTATCATACAGATAGGTCCAATCATCTAAACGATGTCCCAGAGATTTTAGGAAAAATAATGGTGTTGACCTGGGGGGGGGGGAGAGAAAGAGAGAAAATCAACTGTCTTATGTACGCAGACGATATTGCCTTGGTAGCTGATTGTGTGCACGACCTGCAGTGCAGCGTCAATAATGTACGCAAATACTTTTCTGATTGGGGACTTAAGGTTAATGTTGATAAGTCAGCTTATATGGTTTTTGATTCAAGAGGGAATGCACACAGTGAAGTACTTTATCATGGAAATGCTCCCCTCAATAGAGTTAATCAATACCGCTACCTGGGAGTTAACTTCATGTGCAATGGAGCTTTCCACCAAGCCCCCCAAAAGTTAATGTGATAAAGCATGAAAAACATGCTTCAAACTCAAGCAGATCATTGCACAAACTAACATGTCCCCCAAAGATGCACTGTTCCTCTTTCACATCTGAGTTATGGACACTTGTTTCAGTTGATAGTACTTCTTATAGCCATGTGTTCAAAGATTTTGAATCCAGTATTGTTGCTGAGAAACTTTTTATCAATTATTGCAAATTTGTTCTGTTTGTCAACAAAAGATCCGTTAATATGGCTGTTAGAGGGGAAATGGGGACATACCCTCTCTTGTTACATGATATGAAAAGGGTACTGAAATACAACTGTAAAATCCAGTCAATAAAGGATGATAACATTTTGTACTTTGCCTATTAGCCGAATAAAAGCTCTGAATCTGCCAGGGTCAAAACATAGACGATTGAAAAAAAAAATGAAAGCTCTGACTGGTGCTGAAACTTGTGACGTCATGCTTACCAAAAGGATCATTGTTGAAAAGTACAATTACCACTTTATGACCTACCTGCATTAACAACGTAATGGAAAACTATCGCTGTACTCTTAGTTAAAAATAGCCACGGGTATGAAAATTATTGCAATATAATGACGAATTGTGTGCATAGGAAAGCCCTGACCAAAATACATATGAGTGCTCACAGCCTTAGAGTTGAAACAGGCAGATACCTGAGACCAGTGGCTCCCAGAGACCAGAGACTGTGTAATATTTGTCAGTCAGCCGAGGTAGAGGATGAAGAACATTATCTTTAAGATGCAAAAGTTTTTGAAACCCAGAGATCTAAAATGCTGAATATTATCAATGGTGAGTGTTTAAAGTTTGTTAATTTCAGTGACCCTGGCAAAGAAGCATATTTACTGACTGCAGAAGGCAATTGTATCAAGGCTGTGTCTGAGTTCTGCTATGAATGCCTTGAAGCCGGAAACACTGTGTGTACAACTTCTTAATTCAATTTGTGTCCTGAATAGATGCCTAGAGCTCTTGTATTAGTCATTTTTGATGGAGACTAAACTTACAAGTTGTTGGCTCGGGGCAAAATGCCCATCAGTTTTATAAAGTGAGCCATGTGCTGTTATTTTTTTTCTCTCTGCAGGGTGTGTGTGTGGGGGGGGGGGGGAGGGTAATATATTATTGTGTTTGCTATGTAATGGGTTATATCTTGATGTTCACATCCCTTTTCTTCTACGTAGTTAGTTTTATTCAATTGTTCCTTTACACCTGTACCTGCCAGGTGCACCTTGTAGTACATTGTATTATGTATGGCATTTGGCCCGTCAGGGGCGTGGATATGCAATTATTATTATTATTCTTATTGTTATTATTATTATTATTATTATTATTATTATTATTATTATTATCATCATTATTATTATTATTATTATTATTATTATTATTATTATTATTATCATTATCATTATCATTATCATTATCATTATCATTATCATTATCATTATCATTATCATTATCATTATCATTATTATTATTATTATTATTATCTAAAGTTGCTTAAGGGTTGGTGAGACATGAATATCCACGCCTACATCCGTGCTGGTCATTACTAAGGCTAAGCATGTTGTTAACTTGTAATTACTAATAATACTAAAAGTCAACATTATATTGTCTAATCAATCAATCAACATATAGGCTATCCTCCTTTTTTCTAGATTCGTGCGAACCGTCAAACCAAATACATGTATTGGATCAGACTTGTCAGGAGACTGCCTGATGATTTTTGCAATGACACAAATGATGGCACACTTTTAACACTGGGCGCTGCTGGGACCAGTCTAGGAATGAGGGCGTGGCATTCTGCTTTTGTACGAACAACTGGGCGCTCCCCGAACTCAAAATTGAAGTCACGTGACACGGCAACTTAATGGCGGATAGTGTACGCATGGTGTGAGCTTGAGGGGAAGGTTCAGAAAGAAACCAGGTTTGTAAATCATCTTTTATTTCAGGGATGCAGGACGTTTCCACAGTGAAACAAAACCTGTTTTACATGAAGTTAATTTTGACTTTTCTTGAGTGGACAACCACGGGTAGAACTGGATATTTTGGTGCCCCAAAGCACTGATTCGTGGTGACAGAAAGGACTTTTCCGAAGGCAGAACAAAGCCTGAGCTTGTCTCTGGTAACAGGTGGCATTAAGAAGGATGTTCAGACCAGTCTAAATCCATGTAAACTGATTATTTATACACATAAATATGCAAAAGTGGCATATAAAAAGTTCAAGGGATTACACAAAGAAAAATGTAGCTGGGGTCAAGTCAAGACGAGTCTTTGCGAACAGGTGACCGTGACGGCTAACCCAGTTCCTGGTTACTGAAAGTATTGCTCAGCCCATGGAGCCACTGTTCAGAGAGTCTCAATAGTAGCTCCATGCTCAGCCCCCCAAAAAAATGAACAGGGGCGGTAGTCCCAGACACAGACAGTTGTCACTGTCAGGACACGGGGCCATTTAGGTCAGTTATTGTTAGTACTGATCTATCATTAACGAACCGTGAAGGGTGTATCTAAATACCACAACGGACAGTCGTAATACCAAAAGTAAAACGGACTGTCCAATTACCAAAATGGACATTACATTAGGGTCAACGCTATTATAAATGGCAAAAATTAATCTCCAAATAAAATACATAACTGATATTATTATTTGGATCATCTAATCTATGTTATACATTATAGCATATATACTACAGTGTATAGTATATGAATATATGTGGAAACAGCATAATCTGACAATAACCTCCAGCTGTTCAATGCCTCTGCCTACGCTAGCCTGAACTTTGATGCCTGCAGAAAACATGCAAGACCACACAGGTGAACTGCAGAATTGGCCTTCTGGAACCCTGAAGCTGTGTTCTTATGCTAGCTCCATGTTTTGATTAAATCAAAATATGGATATATATTCAGTAGGTATATATACATACTACAGGAGAAAAAGGACTATAGACCATATACATGCATGCAACCATAGGACAACTTTGCTCTATGAATAGTATGAACCCTGCAGGCACAAAAATTGTATGAAAAATGTTATTACAATGTGAAAGTGAACGGCATGAGCAGCATCATGAAAACCATTTGTTTGGAAATATATTTTGAAAAGAATATTTGAAAGTATATTCATGATATTGTTATTGAGAAAATGTTTTAAAATAAGTATCCAACATTATTAAAACCTTTTTATTTTACAATTTTAGGCTATAATGATGTCTTTCAAGCCATCCACATTTATATTTAATAATGTTATGTGTCAATGGGGATATAAATATATGAGGGAAAGGTTCCGGAGGGGCCTATCTAATGGCTATTAGTTCTGAATTGAAGGGTTTGCAAATATCTAAATCACAAAATTTCATCAGATTTTTTTTTTTTTTGAAACAAGTGTACACAGCTTACTAAATTACTTAAGAATATCTATTTTCCCTGTATAATGCTATTCTAATGGGCTTTTGGGTTTATTGTATTTTGGCATGAAAATGAAATGTATCGATTTGCAAGAAAATGGGATTTGATAGGTCCATTGTGTTTTAGATGTACATGTATACAGCCTTTTGGCATAATTGACAGCATGAAGGACACCATGAGCCTGTGGTGCAAAATTCATAACCTTATTGAAAAAAGGGGAAAAATAAATACAGGCCCCTCCTGAGACTTTCTGTCACATAGTTATATCACCAGGAAAAATTGAATATCACGACACCATCAGCATGCTCAAAGCCAATACTGAAAATTGAACAGATATATATATATATATATATATATATATATATATATATATATATATGTTAAATGTTGGACCACACAGCCGTACTCAAAAAAATATTTCAAGTGATACACAAGTTGATTTAGTGTATGTTACATTGACATATTACAGAATTTACCAAATTTTCCCCTTTTTTTTTTATTTCTTCAATGAATTTTATGGGCAAGTATTTGCATCACAATTTTTTTTTAAATTTTGAAATTAAAACTACAGTGAAATGTCAAAAATACAAAAAAGCAGAGAAAAATTATACACAATGTCAGTGAGGCCTTCTTTCCAGAAATAATTACAATAAATATTTAATAAAGCTTCATGTCAATTTAATATCATTCAATCTTGCACCTATGACGTACAGATTACAGATTTTTTTTACTGATATTGAGCAAAAACATGTAATGCTGATATTTAGGAGCTTTCTTCACATAAATTTAAATTCTTTCAAACCCTTGCTGCATGGAGAAGTCTGGCAGAGATATGTGTCTATTAACAGCTTAATGTCAATTTTGACTCCCAATTACCCCCTTTATATTCTTGCCTTTATACTGATAGAACAAAATGTCCGTTTTGGTACTTAGACAGCCCCTTTTGGCAAGTTTATATTTCTGGCCATACACACTTGCAGGGCTTGACATTAAGGATTTTTTTTACTTGTCCCAAGGACAACCACAATATGAATTTTACTTGTCCCACAAAAATTTTACTTGTCCCAGGGCAACCACCATTTCATTTTACTTGTCCCCAAAATTTTTCCCTTTTCACATTTCAAAAGTATATTAGCTTACTTGTCCGTAACGAACATCACAGAACAGTGTTGAGAACCAAAAAATCGGTCGTATAATACAGGTGGTGGCTTATTGGAGGAATCGCATATGCACCACCCCAAATCCATGGCAGACTTGTCCAGGTACTCAGGTAGCGAGGTACGCAAATTTCTGCCACCACCAGGTCATCATTATCGATTACATATGCTTTGAAAAGAAATTATCATTTGTCAAATTAAACAATTACAACCCTTAAAATCTTTATTTCAATAAAGAACTCTTGTCTGGGTGCTGAAAGATGTGTTTCGCAACTTGAAAATATTTGCCGGTCTTGAGTTTTGTCATTTTCCCATTACGCTCAATGGGTCCAATACATCGCCGGGTACGGAGCCTTCGTTTGCAAAGTAACAAGCTTAAACTGTCATAAAATTGCTTTGACGGCATTACTCACTGTCTTCACTTTATTCTACACATTCGGTGGAGCCTAACTCACCATAATTCATAAGTTATGTATCAAAATAAGACTCGGCACTTTCCCATTGCCACCACGTGTGGTTGTTTGGGTGCCCTGTTGACCTCGTTCTGAACCGTGGGAAAAATGGATCTGGCATGCACTTTGTCAGTGTCTGTTGCACGTGCTCCAGCAGGCAAGCACATGTTTGATTGGGGTTCCAAGTGATTTTGATCTAGCGAAATTTTTCATTGTTCATTTTATCAAATATGGTATGATCAAACATGGTTCAATTGGAAATGAGAATATTGAATAATATTTCTGGGCTTTCCACTTATTTGCCACAGTTAGGTTAGGTTTCGCCTGCAAAAAAAGCTATGACCACTTGGCTCCTGTAAACAACGAAGATTGTTCCGGACACTTCCGGCAACCTCCGTCGTGCATTCAGAATTGAAGCATTTCAAGGTGGATGATGTGAACGAACAGGAGTTGAGTGGGAGCAATAAAGTTCCCATCACAAGTAAATTTCTGTGGATCATTATGAAGTTTAGCTCAGAAAACAATCTATAATATCCCAGGATACAGAGAAAGAAAAAGAAATATGATGGTCGAAATCCTCTTGAGTCGAGATCCACTACGGAGAGGCCCGATGCATGCGGAGTAAGCCACATTCACTGCCGTTGTAAAAATGTAAATAAATGGAAAGGTCCTATGCTCTTGAGGAGGAATAGATACTAATTGATCAAATTAAAAAGTTCTTAAACAACTCTTTTTTCCAGTGATCCTGAAACTGCCTGGTCCTTTTGGTTTTCTCATAATTTTCTTTCTGCTGTGCACGTGATTGACTTTGTGTGTCCTCATCAGTAGCCGCGGCCGCATTCTTTCTTTTGGTACCCCTGCCAGGGCCCTGCCCTGGCTTGGGCGGCTTCAAAAACATCCTAAACCTGAAAGTGTGTTCGCTTGGTTCTGTTGACAAATGCAAATAGCAACCTTCACTTCCTAACCTTTAGCCTGATTCCCGCGGTCAAAACTAACACGTGTCTCTAACGGCCAATCAGATACGCTTAATCTGAATAATTAAAGGACGTAAATCTGGCGGAAAATAACGAAGCATAAACTTCCGGTTACTTCGGAAATTTGCAACCGCGACATGTGCCAGCGGACAACAAGCTTGATTTTTTACTTGTCCGACCTGCCGCAAACGTGTGAAGCAATAAAGTAATGGTTGTCCAAGTCGGGCTAGTCACATTAAAGAGTTAGTTGTCCGGGAATAACGTTTAATTGTCCCGGACTGTCTGGCTTGCCGTAATGTCGAGCCCTGATTTGACATAACATAGCTTTTTGCTAATTAGACAATCTGTTTTATTAAAATTTTCACAAATTATTATAGTGTTGATCAGAACATAATGTCTGTTTTTGTTATAAGGCCGTCTAGGGCCTGTATTTTTCCGTTTTTAACCGAAACGGAACGGAATAATGAATTTTTTTCACCTGTGAAACGGAATTTGCTGTTTTGCCTCAATGTATTTTACATACGAAGAGAACTATTGAAACGGAATTTGGAAATTTTTGGCAGGTGAAACAGAATTTCTAGTTTTTTTGAAACGGAAAAATACAGGTCCAAGCCGTCAATCAAAAAGCGTCCTGTCTGTTTTGGTATTTAGACAGTCCCTTTTGGTCAGTTTATATTTCTCTCCACATGCAATTGACGTAAGATAATGTCCGTTTTGGTGGTGAGACAGTCCATTTTATAAAATTTTGAGCATTTATGATAATGTTGACCACAACATAATGTCCGTTTGGGGAATTAGACCATCCGTTTTGGTCCGTTCCAGTCCTTTTTGGTCGGTTTTAGTTTTTAGATACACTGAACCGTGAATGGCAGTGGCATATAATCTTGATATATGTATCAAATGAGAAACAGACCTGTCATAATGATGTTGTTGTTGTGCATGGTTGCCCACAGTGTTCCGTAACACGTGCCCAGGTGAAACTATACCAGTGATTGTGTGCACTGATTTATTATTCTCGTGGTCAAAGTTAAAAAATTCCTGGCCGTTCCTAGTGGCCCATGGACAGCCACATCAAAATGTTCATGAGTAGGTTGGGGCACAAGAAATGGAGGAAAAAACAATTGAAGAAATGTTTGCATTTCCATTTGAACATTAAATGTTGGAGATGAAAATCAGTTGGCAAGTTGGCAGAGTGGGGAGTCAACAAACATAATATTGATAACATGTTTTTGATTTAAATACTAATCTTTCATCTTTTCTGACATGCCTAAATACACATTTACTCAATGTTAAAAAATATGACTGAAATTTGACAGTATTTACTCATATGTCAGAAACTTGACCCATTATGTTGAAACATTGACTCATGGTTGGTAGCAAAATAGAGCTTCATGGTTTGGAAACTTTCAAATTGAGGAGTATGTGTCAGCATGGTGTTTGTTTTACATTTCTGGTGCAGGATGTCCATTGTTGCAGTAATTGTTAGGCTTTCCCTTGCTTTGTACGGGTGGTCTAGCTGCAACTGTTAATTATTTCGGCAGGGGATTTACCCCCCACACCCCCTCCCCACCGAAGTACATGTACTCCTTTTACTCCACTGACCTAGAAAAATTTGGCTAAACAAAATGACTTTCCACCATCATATCTCTCTTCCCTGACATGACAGTACCACAACACATACATATTTGTCTTTCGGCCTACTTGTACTATCATCTGATATATTTGTTTTTCACAGAAATGAGGTTTTCCATGTGAAAAATAAACATTTTATAAGTGTCCACACATGGCGTTAGCACAGTGGCCTTTCATTATTGCTCACACTATGCATAAAAGACCCTCATTTTATCACAAAGAAACACCTCTTATAATAAACAATATTCATAATTTGTTCATATAATTTTTGGCTTATATAGGGAAGGTAGACCATTTTACACCAATTTTGTGCCTGGTCTGCACGTCCGACAGTTAACCGTTACTGTAACCAGCATATGCCGGGCATGGCACCCGGTGCGGCATTCTCATTGCCACACTCACCACTGTTTTGTTACAATATTCATCACTTTGAACATATTATTGCTAAACTTGCTCATGTGCTTTTTGTGCCATTTAATCATTGTTCGTTCAGATTTATTAGTCAGTTACTTTCAAATCAGAATAATGTAAACAAAATATTGTTCATGTGTGAGCGGAATCCTGTCCTCTGTTAAAGGAGTCCTTTTTCTGACATCATCTAGTCTGCAGTACTTTCCTGTGTGTTCCTCCAACGTGCATGTTTTGCAGGTCTCTCTTTTTTTTTTTCCTTCTGTCCTACACCCTGCGATAAACATGGTGAACTTACACTAAACTGTAAATCTCTTATGCTGCCACGTGCTGTTTGTGATTGAGCTGCCCATTTTGTTTGTATCCAACTGCATTCTCATCACTGCACGTCATTGCGCTCAACAAGCAGGAAAGTGGGAAAATTCTGTAACACAATTGCCCATAAATTGATATTTGTAAACTCTAACTTATCATTTGTTTCAATTCGATGCAATATGAAAGATAGAGAGAGAGAAAATCGTGATACTTAACATTTCTGTAGTACAGCTATCAGTTGCAGGTCATCATTATTCATGAATATGAGTGTGGGCCAGTTTCTTAGCCCTTGCAGATGCATTAATCCATTATATGTTCCCTGATAACCTACACCAACGCAACTCTCATCTGGATTGGTAATAACAGCAACCCACTTCCACTCCATCCGCCTTGCTATCAACCACAGCCACAAGTCAACACATTGTGGGTTGTTTGCCGCAAGACAGACTCAGTCTCAGTGAATCTCGGGCACCCTGTGGCAGACAGGACTTTGCAGGAGCACATGTACAGCAAAAGGGTTAATTTGGTGGCTGTTGACGTTGTTGTGTTAAACCTTCACCCTTCCTGGGTTGCAGTCTTGACCCATATCTGCAACCCTTAACAAAAAAAAAAAAGAGAAAAGAAATGCTACCACAGCAGTCAAAAACTCAAAGAAGGTGCACAGTGTTTTATATATATATATATATATATATATATATATATATATATATATATATGTATATGTATATATATATATATATATATATATATATGTGTGTGTGTGTATATATATGTATATATATATATATGTTTATAAGTTATCTAGAGGCTACATACTCACAGGCAGAGCTCATGAGGCAGTCACATTCACAATCTCAAAAAGTTGGTTTGCCCAATTGGAAAATTTACATGACCTGCACCCCTGCCAAAATACACATTTTCTCTGAGATTGTATCTCCAGTTTTACAATTACTGGGACTGAATATAATGGCCCAGTTTGTTTCTACTTCAGTTATCCACTGGCAGGTGGTTTAACCAAGGTAAGCTATGCAGCTAGAACGAGTACATGCATACTGGTTAAGGGGTAAGCCAAATTGTTCTTACCTGAACTTGTACTATACAAATTTAGTAATTATGTTTGGTTTGACAATTCATTTATTTACTAATTCATCATTTGCCACATTCATAATTATGTGTGTTGTCTTCGATGAATATTTAGCTTAGACAAGGAGTACAGGCTCCAAATCTGTTGTGAGTAGTTACCCAGAAGACCCTTTAATCGATTTGGGCTAATACAGCCTATGTCATAATTCTACAGAAGAAGTGTGCAATATGGGCAATAGTACTACCATGTATATACATATAGGTTAGACAGTGACAGGTTAGTTTATGGAGAGTAAGTCGTTCGGACTGTGGAATAGAGTAATGAATACTAAGAAGTGGTTCTGTTCGAAAAGACACAAATACTAATGTCAAAACTGATCAGATAAGAGTTGTCAATACATTTTCTCTTGTCCCAGCAGCTGTGTGCAGCTTTTGATTCGCATCACAAAAAAAGTCCCTCATTAAACAAGTATAAGTTTTCTTTCTTGTTTCTTTTGCTTCAAATGATTTAAGGTTAATAGTTGGCCTTGTGATCAACCAGATAACACACGTGAACCATACAATCATGTTATCCAATCCACATCACATCCTGTCAAATTCACGACACAGGTCCACACCTATCATTACGTTAGCGCCAGGATTTTTTTCCAGTAGCCATTTTCCAAATCATTAGTAGCCATTTTCAAATTTTAATAGCCATTTTTAATATGTTACTAGCCATGATTTATTAACTCTTTAATGAGGCCCAACCCAAGGGGTGTACCACTTGACACTGGGGGTGAGGGGGGTGGGGGAGAGGCTACCACACAATACAGTCAGAGCAAAGGACATATCTGCTCTTCATTGCTAAATTTTCATCAAATAATTAGATGATTCAAACAGGGTTTCTACAGGTCAAGTGAATGGATTTTTTTATTGAAAATGATAAATCCTTTACAATACATATGAAGGTGCATGTAACCTAAAGTTGAACCCTGTTCAAATCATTCACGTATGCTCTTCTACTATGAAAGAAAAACTAAACAAAGCAATTACACAGACTGTTTTATTATAGAGTTTAAAACAAAAGGTGCATGTAAATATAAAAAAGGAGCATGTAAATATCACCTGGTCACTGTGTCACATAAAAAGCAAATATCCCTTGAACCATCCAGATCACACAATCATGAATGTCACAGTTGAACTGACAAGTCATTTCACAGAGTTCAATTTCTATGAAAATTGTCACATATTCCTCTAACTGCATCTGTTTCAATGTTCTCTTAAATTGTAAATATAAAATCCACAAATTTTAAATAGAATGAAAAAGAAAAGAAATTTCCCAAACGCATTTAACATAGATGATCACATTATTACTGACAAACAGGAAATTTACGATGAATTTAATAAATACTTCATAAAGATAGGACCCAAATTAGCTTCAAAAATGAATGTACCCAACGATAAAAACTTTGTGGAATACCTAACAAATCCAACTCAAAACAAACTTCGGTTTACAAGTGTGACAGATGAAAAGATACTAAATATAATAAATTCTCTTGAACCTAAAAACAGTTGTGCTCATGACAATTTATCAGTTAATTCATTAAAGTTTATGAAAATAGAAACATATAAAGCAATAACAATCTCAATAAACCAAATGATAAGAACAGGAATCTTTCCAGACTTACTGAAAATTGCTCAAGTCATACCTATTCATAAAAAGAATGATACTAAAGTCTTTGAAAATTATAGGCCTATTTCTGTTCTTCCGGCAATTTCAAAAATATTTGAACGGGTCATTTTCAAGCAGACTCATCACTATTTCAAAACAAACAAACTCTACTATCCTAGTCAATATGGTTTTAGAGAATGCCACTCGACTGAACTAGCGTCATATAAACTTATTGACAGAATATTAAATGAAATGGACAAAGGAGATGTACCTATAAACATTTACATGGATTTATCGAAGGCATTTGATACCTTAGACCATAAAATCCTATTACAAAAAGTACACTGTTATGGAATAAAGGACACAAGTCTGAAATTGTTTGAAAGTTAAATCTAAATAATAGGAAACAAATTGTGAGGATAGATGATGTGCAGTCTCGCTTACTAGATGTAATGACAGGGGTACCCCAAGGTTCAATCTTAGGTCCACTTTTGTTCATAATTTACATAAATGATATAACAGTGGCATCAAATTTATTTAAATTTATTGTATATGCTGACGATACCACACTATGTAGTACTATAAATTTAATGAAGAAACAAGATCAAAACAGTGTCACATTGAAATGTTGTGGCCTTGGGCTGCTATACATGATAAATTGTGGTTTCATTTGGGTCACATGTTTACCAGCATAATTCTCTGTTCACCGTCACAGATTATGCTGAATGCAGGGCTGATCGACTCATATTTGACTGGGAGCAATGAACATGCAAAATTTCTACACTTACCCCTACAGCAGATGAAAACATGAATACATCAGTGTAATAATTTGAGGGAAATAGCCTAATGCAAGCTTCTACAATGTGCATGAATTCTGATTAAAATGTCACTTCTATAAGAAATCTGTCTCCTCACCAAAAATTGGCATCTTCCTTGCAACATGGTTAAACCAATACTTTTTTTGATGTGCATGGACCTGTTAAATGTGAACTTGATGGGTTGTAAGGTGGCTGGAACAAGACTAAGGCCTATTAATCAGTTTTCCTACAAAATATTCTTGTTTTGTATAGTCATTGTGACGATTAGAAGGGGAAAAATATGTAGGCATAGAAGATTTTCGACGGTGGCGTGGCTGGATGTTATGCATATGGAAGTCCCAAGTAGACCTGGCACTAAGAAATTGCATCGTCAATTGCAGTGTTCAAGATCTGTAACTGGTCTTTTTGTTCAGTTATTAAACAGGGAACACATTTTGAATGACTTGTGACTCCAATCAAATGAGAACTGAGAAGAAACAATTGATTCAGTTGGAAAAAAACATTAATACTATAGGTATATATAAGTAGAGTAGTTGACTATTCAGTGGTAAGTTTGTAAGTTTTGGACTGAGACAACTGCTCTCTTTGGCTTGCTTTGGGCACAATGTTTCAGTCCTTCTGATATGAAAAATCACTCTCCTTAACCAGCTTAAGAGAGGGATAACTCTCCTGGCGAGGGAAGCGGAGCGACCGTGCGGGGGGAGAGCGCCCCTGCCCGCAGGGGGGCCTCCCCCTGAAAATTTTGAAAATAAGTGTGCCCAGAGGTGGATTTTGAGCATATTTTGCACCAATAATTGACTTTTGTGGGCCCCAGAAAAGGATTACTTTTAGACTGAACTAATAACAATGTATCCTTTGTACATTGATTTAAATCATTTAATATTATAATCATGTATGGCATGTGAATGAAATAAATTTGTTTCATATCAAGGACTGGTTTCTGTTTCAGATGCTTGCTTTGGTGACAGGTGCTGTGTGGCATGGGACTTTGTGTGTAACCCGCTTTGTAGACTAGTACCTGCTGTATGCATAATCATTGAATAATGCCCTTTCCTTTAACTTTTCACTCACTTAGTACTATTCAGCTTGAACAAAGTTGTTTCCTCTTTTTGCACCAGTCCATAGGGTTTAAAAGTAAATATCTCATAAGGTCTGAGTGCCTGGTTGATAATGCCACTTTTAACTTTATAGCACAAGCAACTGTAGCCAACACAACTGCACACAGTGTCATTGAATGACTCAGTCTGAATCTCACTTTTATCTTTAATGTTAAGGTAGCGAGATACAAATATAGTGCAAATCAGCACGGACAACTTTACGGCCCTGTAACTTTTAAGCTGTTCACATGAACGTAGTAAGAGTTGCATTTTTGAATTTTTCTAGCTATATGTAGGGAAAAAATCAGGACAGTACTGATTGTAATTGTTGAATAAACAAACCATGAAGAAGAGCATGTCTTTTATCTCAGACCCCAGCGCTCTTGGCTAATAACTTTTTTAATGTATACAACAAACTTGTGACAAGTATGCCATTTTACGGGCAATATATCAAAATTCAAAAGTGTCCTTTTATTTGGCTGTATGTATTTTATTTGCGTAAGTGCAGGCATTCAAACACGGTGGCATCGCTTAATCAGCTGAATGCATTGAGCATTGACATTATATACAAGGTTAAAAACCAACTAGTAGGCGCAGAGAAAAATAAAAGGCTACTTTTAAACTCCACACAATTACCTTTCCAACCCCGTTTATTTGAATGAAATCCGCCGGTAAGTTTTTTGCGAAATAAAATTAATGAGTTCTAGTAGACGGCCTTTCATCTTTGTTCAGGAACGGCAATCAAAGGTTCACTCGTCATCTTTGAACCGGGTCTGAGAACAATAACTCACGCAAATTTACTCAAACACTCATGGGATTTTGCATAGTAAGAGTTCAGAGTATGTTTGAACAAACATGATAACTGTCACTCATGATGTTTACTTCTGAAAAGTCTAATCGCGCTGTTTATTTGCGATTAGATCACAAAACATGGTTTCCCTGTAAAGCGTACCGCTTTGCTACACTTCATTTTGATTGGCCAATCGTGGTGACGCGAGATGCCAATCATCGTGGTGTGTTGCCAGTGTAGGTGTTGCGTCCGACATATTTGCCATGATGACCAACATAACACACAACGCACACAACGACGAAAGAGCCATGCTTCACCTCGCTATTTTTGTGGCCAACCACGAGGAATCGCACAAAGCTGGCTTCAGTTTCGCATATAATTGGTCCGCAGCACCCTCTTTTGTAGAAAAACTGACTACGAAACTGTTGGGTTTCAAACAGAGCTACACAAACAAAACAGCTGCTCGCTCCGTCAGCGACACTCGATCAATTCGGGCAAGTCAAAATCAAATTGATAATCACATAAACATATTGTTTTTTTTTTTTTGTTCACTTGATTTTTTTAGGAGCGCGATTTTTTGTTCTCCTAACTTGAATTTTACGAGGGCTAAGGCGCGTGGGCGCGATCGCGTGCCTCAAAACCGAGGGACTGATGTTTACAGACTGTGGTGAGAAAAGCTGTTAACCTGTACCATTGTAGGCTTATTGTCTTGAAAGCTGGTGCGTGAATGAATTATTTCATGCCGAGACTCTGTGTTCCTGGCAAGGCCTTTTGTTAGAATATATACAATGTAGATCTAAATTGGATTACCCACTAGGCCCAATATCTAATGGGAACCCAACTGTTATCAATATTTACATGGAGGTATCTAGGTCCATATTTATATATAAATATGTCAGTATAGGTAAATCAATGTTAACTCTAATTTTACGCATGTATTTTAACAAATTTTTTTATCCACTTTAGTCATTATGTTAATTCTCATTCACATTTAATGCTATTTATATCAAAAGATGTGCATGAATTCTGATTAAAATGAGCATTAGATACATTGTAAAACGTCTAGGACAATTTTTGCAACTTCAGAGGACTTTTGCCACACAGCGTTCAGTGTGGACTTGGCCAATAAAATGGAGGCAAATGACCAGTCAAAACAGTGAGTTGTCTTCCTGCTGCAATGCTGGGACTCCGACTGGTTATGAAGGTGACAGTTGATTATCAAAGTAGGTGACCAGACTGTTCAACTCCGTCACTACATTCTCTTTCCTCTGTGGCTGTTAAAAGTCCCAGACTGCACCTCAAAGAATGGAGGGGGTTGGACTCGCGAGATCTAACTTTTATACATGTATTTCAGCATTATTTATTCGTTCAGCTTCATGCTCAGTCATGTTTAATATCAGACAGCAAAAGCTTCAGAACAAATCAAAATGAAAATACATGTAGAACTTAAACTGTAAAACTAGAATTTCTAAAAAACATGAAAAGACGGAGGTCCAGCAAAGCCCTGGAGCAGTTACGGATAAACAAGAAGGCTTCAGTCAGGAGTTGCACCAATGGTGTTCCAATGGGAACATAAAAAGCTCGTATGAACCCAGCACGAAAACCAGGTCTACATAAAAACATTAAAGGGACTTGTCCAGGCTCAGTTTATAACACAACATAATAAAAGTACAAAACAAATGACATCTGTATGTCAGGGGTCACATTAAGGATTTTTCAGTATGGGTCCGTTGGACCCATCTTTCTCCATTTTCAGGAAAAATAGTGCATCCATGAACTGAATCGATGGGTCCAGTCTGAAATTGTGCAAACTGGACTTCATTTGATGTAATTTGATTAATTGATTTTATTTGGTATCATTAACATATCACAATGATAAATAAAACATGCAGGTAGCTTAAGCCTAGAAACGAACATAACATAGGGTCTGTATGCTCACGTAGGTAACTCATTATTATAAAATTTAAGATTGAATAAAAAGTTACCAATATGCACCTTAAAAATTTGATACCGTAGGCGGTGTTAAGAGTCTGATCTTAAGTGCGGTCCCTTTTTTCACCAAGCAACACGGTAGGCCTACAAGCCGTGCAACACACAAGCGAGTGAACACAGCCTCTCACGGGCATGCACCCAGGCATGGTTTTCCACTATACATTTTTCCGGCCTTCAATCATAAATTTTTTGAATTCCTATCTTGTTCTGTCATACAGATTTGTTCCATTCAAACATTTCAATGAAATCAAAACAACCAAATTTTGTTTAAAAAAACACCAATATCTACGTGACCCATCGGAGACAGTGATGAACAACATCGTGTTACAGTTACACTGTCAGGCCAGCTAATGCAAAATTTCGCTTCGTCCACGTGTAACCTTGCGATGACTAATCTGCGTATTTTCCTTGCCGTCCGTAATGAATTTTCACTCGTGCCTTTATCTGGGTCTTGATTTTTTGCGATTGAAGTCTTCTTGGTGAAAATATGATTTGAAAATTTTACATCTTAGTCCAATAATCTTTGCGTAATACGACTTGTACCTTCCCAACATTGCGGACATGAGACAAGCACATGGGGAACAATGAATTTGATTGGACAGTGAGCGGCACGTGATCAAATCCACCCAATGAGGAGCCTGGAAGTGCTCTCAGCATTTATAATGAGGTGGAGTGACGTCCATTGTGGCAAATTTTTGGAGGGATACCCCAGGAATATTTTTTCTTAGCAAATAAGAGAGCTTGTTACATAGAAAGACAAACATCAGAGGATTCCATCAGTATAATGAATAATCATGAGATTGATAATGGTCGATACAAAACACCGTGACCGCTTGGGGGTAATTTTTGCAGTTGTATCTTTCAAAAATGCACCGCGTTTTTTTGCGTGCGTCCACAGAGACGCAAAATGACAATGTTTAATTAATTTCCAAGCGTCATTTCTTTATTTTTTGCGTCGATGACGCAGGACGCAAGCTTATTGTGACCCCTGGTATGTGTATGGTGATATCAGTGTAGGTTAGATATTGAGGAATTTTTGCCAAAAGTTTGTTCACTTTAGTGTAAATGATTATCCATAGCTTAAACCATGCTTCTTTTGTTACAACCAGTGGTTTGTTGGTCAGTTTTTTCGAGTTAACTCATTGCAATATTATTATCTTTTGTCTTGGCCCTACTTTTGGTGCCCAGAAAGGTGGACTTTGCAATTTTGCCACAGAAAACTCATGTTCTCTCTACTTTTTACAAAAATATAATTTTTAGTGTTTCATTGTACCCAGCGGGATTTGAACCCTGGCTGATAATTTACGACGGTTTTATAAGGTGACATTTGACCCACTATACTAGCAGGCTAGATCTGGTTTCTACCCAACCTATTTTAGTGCTTTCAAGGCAGTCACTTGTGTATGTAGCAGAAAACTTGACGCGCACGTGCATCAGAGGTCAAAAATAGTTCTGTGCCGTGACCCTGATAACAAGGGTAAACAGGGGACTACAATATAAAAATCATTGAAAAGATGATGTGGTTTAAGAAGGAGATACAACTCATAGTCCTGGGTTCTTGCATCTGATTCATGAATAAATCACGCGTGCACGGGGGCTATCAGTCCTCATTTTATTAGGTGACAAACCTAACAATATGTCAGTGGTATATATGCAATTATATTCACAGTTACAGCAGTACACAGTGTATTGGTGGGTTTAATAGTAATCTATCGCATACAGACAGGTAGGGGTCTGAACAAATATTCTGCTTGGGAAAAGTAGTGACCATGACATGGCACATGCACTAGTGTTAGCTCACAGGATATCAGGCTGGAGATGCAGCCTGGATGATGAGCAAACATGAAAATGACTCAGGACAAACATGGACTTTCACACTCTATTGGCCTGGAGGCAACAGGCAGATGAGAAATTGGCTATAGACGAAGAGCGACCTCCAGACGCTGATCTACAGACATGAATCTGGCTCAGGACAAAAATAGGCGTTCATAGACGAACAGGTTCGAAAAACGAAAATTATCTATTCACACGAGATGCCTTAGTGTATGAGATGAACGATCATTTTAATACCGCCCCTAAAGTAATGGCATTATCCTCATGCTTTTACCTCTATTTCTACCACAGCTGTCCTTTCTACTTTTCTTTTTTTTCTGGTCTCACTTGTCTGTATATGAATGTACATGATTACAACATTTAACAAATTCTGTAATATATGTCTGAGTAAGCACAAAGAAGCAGGACACATGTATGCCTTTTGATTGCCCTTTCTTTGTACCACTTCCATTATGTACTTTGGGCCAATGATTGGGTCAAAAAAAAATTGTGCTGATGAAGCGGAATTCCTCTTTTTTTTAAACGGAAAATCATTGGCCCTTTGTACTGTCCACTTATGAAGAATAAAAGAAGTTGAATATGAATTGGAACATATATCGATAATGGGTACATCAGCAATACATCCAGATACATGGAGGTAGGCAAAGCAGGAAAATGCACATGTAAAAAACAACAGGTCTGCAGATACAGATATATACAAGATGGCACAACAAATCATTAATGATCTACTTCAAGAACAGTGGAACAGATGTGCCCTCATGTTGCCACACTTGGTGTAGGCTTTGGGCCACTATAAAACCCTATCATCATATGATTCTTGAATGTGATTCTTAAGGGGTTTATCAGTGTTTCCGTCAACGTCCAAATTAGGGTATATTACCTTTTCAAAACCTCAAATACCCTCTGTGAAAATTCCAAAGGGTCACAAGTCTTGTTTATTTACATGTAAAGTTTGTAAAAATCTAGTTTTCTCCCCTGAGTTTCCCTTCTTGTGACCCCCGGAAAAAATTCCTAACGGAAACACTGGTTTATTCCAGGACACGTCAGCAGGTTGAAGTTTAGATGTGTACCCCCTGGTATGTAAGCAACATCTGTATTAAAGTCCTTTCATGTGTATTGCTTTACAGCATCCATAGGATGGCCCTTAAATGTGTCCCATACGAAAATCCGCCTCTCTCTGTTGTTTTACCCCACACGGTTCAGCCACACTCTTGTAATATTTAGCCTCGTTAGCCCATCCACGGCCCGTGCTGCACATATGGATAATTGTGCCAGGGCGTATGTCCTTGGCAGGGAGTGCGCGAACTCCAGGCAGGAGGACCGTTGGGGGCAACTTTATTCCATCTCCCAACTTTGCTAAAATTATAGTGTATCGCTGCTTATACTTGCCAGCAGAAAAAGATTAAACTTCCCTTGAACCTTTGTAATCCAGTGTAGAGGTCCTGGGCATGTCTAGCCACATGGACGTTTCATCCATGTTACTGAAACCTCTGTCTGGATAGTCTCTTAACCTGACCACAACCTTCAGTTTGAATGACACAGTATAACTGAAGGGGTTGGAGCAAGAACGTAGTAATTATAAGTGACTTTGAACCTTAGTCCTACAAAGTACCAAAGCTATATAGAAATTGGTACTTTCGAGCATTGGGGTTCAAAGTCACTTGGTATGTTCTTGCTTTCACCCCTTCAATTTTTACCAGGCATTATTATTCATGCAGTTTTTATCATTCAGCAGTTCATGGAAATGTATTACATGGACAACTTCAAACGGAATCTCAAACAAGCTATTAGTAATGTGAAATGGTGCAGGTCACAAAATGCTTTTTAGGTGACTGTCAGGCTGTGTGTGTGTGTGTGTGTGTGTGTGTGCGTGTGTGTGTGTGTGTGTGTGTGTGCGTGTGTGTGACCATCCATGGTGTGATACTGCAACTCAAGTCTCAACTGTTCAAAGCATTTTGTCCAACTTTTGGATATCTGATGCACTTCCATGAAATCGATAGATAAATGACAACTGAAGCCCAACAGAAAGATTTTCACAGACTCCCATCACTATTCCATTGATCTGATCACCAGGATGTAAGAAAAATGGAAATTTTTTGGAGTGTTCCATTGGGACATCTCGCACTTAGTAAAGCACTTCGTTTCTGTTGATGTCTGCAGTTTACTGCCTCTGTGCTCCAGTTACAAATGTCAAAGAGGCTGACTTTTTTGGACAGGTCAGATGCCCACATCCTGTTGTCCACTTTTGCTGCTCCTGTAAAGGGTGGAACGGAACCACTGGTTACTGGGGTCCTGACATGAATAAGTCAAACAGGTACAGTTGTTGATTAGAAATGGGTTCCATGTCAAATACAACAAATTTGCACTTGACAAGCTGAATAATCCGCATATATTGGCAAAATCTGATGGGGAGTCCTAGACTTCTTGTCTCATTTTGAGGGTGACTGGTGCACTGAGTTCCAATTAAACTTTTTCGTGCACAGAGGTGATGGAACCAAGCGCAAAATAGTGAGATTATAGCATATTTTTTATGTACATGTTTTACAAACTGGTCAGGCTTATCCCTGTGTTAGGTTTATCCACCACTGGTCTTGTTTTGTCTTTTTCTGTATTTCTGACTCAATTAGTGCGAGCGAAACTGGACCAGTCAAGGACAGTAGTAAAAGGCAAGCCTGATTTTCTCTACTAAATGAGTAAAATTTAATGGGCCACAAGTTAAATTCAAGCTCATATGGGCAACCACTAAATGTTCAGTCAAGATCAATTGCAATTCTGTTGAGTTTGACATATATGTGACAATGCTAGCATAACACATAACATGCAGCAGTTGTGTCTTTCCAACAGAGCACGATGGCGCCATTAGGTAAAAAAACCAACATGTACTTCTTTCATTATGTTGTTAATCAATTTTTATGTCTGGCTAATATCATCATACTATATTTTCTTGTTAAAATAGATTAGAGTGGCACCAATGATAGCAACAATATTTTGTCCTAAGGGAAGTCTTTCTGACCATCAAATTTATTAATATACTTTGTTATGCCAGCCCCCTCAAAGAAGGTGGGGCATATTCATGTAGCTTTGGTAATGTTGGTCGGTCAGTGACGGGACCCTAGTTTTCTGCACCATAACTCAAGACATCTTTGAGACAGGAATTTGATAGTTCCTAGGTATAGACTCCAGTATAAGGGCTAGGTGAAGTATGAAGGTGGTTGGTTCCAAGGTCACAGAGGTACTGTAGTTAGCTTTGGATTCCGCACGATAAGTAGGAAAGTTTTAATGATAGGACCTTTATATTGCACAGGATTATAGTCCTTATCATGACTAGGTGAAGTGTGAAGATGGATGTCCTTGACCTAAATTCAAAGATCACAAGGGGACTTTTTGTGAACTTGGTGTCTGCATTGTAACTCAGAATTTAAGTTTTGACTTCAATATTGCACATGGTAATAGTCATCAATTAGGGCTTGATCAGCTTCGAAGATGGATGACATTGACCAAATTTCCAAGGTCACCACCCAGAGTCCTATTAGGGAACTTGGTTTTTGCATGATAATTAAAGATGTTTTTCACCAAGAAATTTCATATTGTACGGGAATTACCTTTCTAGAAGAGCTAGATCAAGTTCTGAATTCTCAAGGTCACAGAGCCACATTACCAAATTTTGTTTGTGCTAAATACTTGCAGAATTTTTTGAGCCACAGCTTTTATTTTGTAGATCTTTATAGTCTGCTATTAGGGCTAGATCAGCTTCAAGGAAGGCTGACGTTGACTTAATTTCCAAGGTCAAAACGCTACTTTAATGAATTTGATTTCTACATCCAGTTCCCAAGGTCATGATGCCCCATTTAGTACTATCAACAGGGTAATGAGGGCAAACATAATGGCCCTAGGGGGCATCTATCTTTTACAAACATGTCTTGTTAACATCATGTATATCTTAGCTCAAATACGTGTCCCGAGTCCAGAGTACAGTGGTCCCTCTGTATTAAGGCCACGCCAAATGCAACCAAAAAGTGGCAACATTAGGGTTTTTGGTGGTCCCTGACTGCTGCTTGCTCCATCCATCAGCAGATGTCTGCAGTCAAATAATATATAAACCATATGAGAAAAAAAAGACAGTCCAAAGCTCTTGTCGTCCCCAGATGAAGGCGTCCAGCTGGAAGTTGTTGGAAATATGGCCAAACTTATTTCTGGTGTTGAGTTTTATTTACTAAATCTGGCTGGTGATCTGTTGGAGATATATTTCCACAAGAGCCCTATACTTAGAAACAAAACCAAAACAAAACGTGTTCCGTTTCTGGGTGCCAGGTTCTGGTTTAACTTACGTGTATGTAGATATGCTGAAGCCCAGACTTTGTCATAGTACATGAATTCTCTGGTAGGTAATGGTGTCAGTGATTGTGGTACATTATAGCTTGTCCCATATTTATGTCTGTGTGCCAACACAAACATTCTGTTTTTCCTAGAGTTCTTTATTTCTTTCTTCTTTACTATCAAATCTTGTTCACCTGTTTTTATTCCCCCACTTCGAAGAAGGTGGGGCATATAGCTTTGCACATGTCGGTCGGTCGGTTGGTCGGTCGGTAGACTGTGGTTTCTGCACAATAACTCAAGAAGTTTTTGAGCTAGGATTTTGATACTATACAAGTGTATCATTCTAGTCAAAAGCTAGGCGAAGTTCGAAGATGGGTGACCTTGACCTAATTTCCAAGGTCACAGTGGTGCCTGAGTTAACTTTGGTTTCCGCACAATAACTGAAGAGGTTTTTAAGCTAGGACTTTTATATTGCACAGGATTATAGTCCATATTTGGGGCTAGGCGAAGGTCGAAGATGAATGACCTTGACCTCATTTTAAAGGTCACAGAGCCACTTTACTGAATATGGTTTCATGCTCTCTGCATGATAACTTATACCTTGGAGCTAGGACTTTTATATTGCACAGCTTTATGGTTCTCTGTGAGGGCTAGGTTGAGTTTGAAGATGGGTGACCCAGTTTTCAGGGTCACAGAGAGATTGTAGAATTCCTGTGGTTTCTGCACAATAACTCAAGAAGTTTTGAAGTTAGGACTGGGATACTTTACAGGTCTGTAGTTCTTGCTAAGGGCTAGAAGTAGTTGAAAGTTTGGTGACCTTGATTTAATTTCCAAGGTCACATTGGTACCTGAGTTAACTTTGGTTTCCATATGATAACTGAAGAGGTTTTTAAGCTAGGACTTTTATATTGCACTGGATAATTGTCCGTATTCGGGGCTAGGTCAAGTTTGAAGATGGGTGACCTTGCCCTAATTCGGAAGGTCACAGAGCCACTTTGTTAAATACTGTTTTTGCATGATAACTTGCATTTTAAAGGTAGCACTTTTATATTGCACAGCATTATGGTTGCCTATAAGGGCTAGTTTGAGTTTGTAGATGGGTGACCATGACCCAGTTTTGAGGGTCACACACAGACAGTAGACTTCCTGTGGTTTTTGCACAATAACTGAAGAAGTTTTTGAGCAAGGACTTGGATACTGCACTGCTATAAAGTCCTTGTTAAGGGCTAAAAGAAATGTAAAGTTTGGTGACCTTGATCTAAATTCCAAGGTCACATATTCACCTGATTTAACTTTGGTTTCTGCATGATAACTGAAGAGGTTTTTAAGCTAGGACTTTTCTATTGTACAAGATTATAGTCCATATTTGGGGCTGATCGAAGATGGGTGACCTTGATCAAATTCCAAACGTCACAGAGCCACTTTACTTAATATGGTTTCGTGATTTCTGCATGATAATTTGTACTTTAGAGCTATGACTTTCATATTGCACAGCTTTATGGTTCCCTATAAAGACTAGGTTGAGGATGAAGATGGGTGACCTTGATACAGTTTTCTGACATTGATGTATGATCAACCTTCACTAATTTTGTAAGGTCACGAGTACCGCATCTACCACTATCAATAGGGTAGCAAGGGCAAGGGTAATGAGGGCGGGGGGCATCTATGTTTTACAAACATATCTTGTCTAAAACACTATTACACTCAGAAACTTCAAACTTGGCATGATTATAGGTCTATACATGAGTTTGTGTCTTGTAATAAAGAGGAGGAAATATGGTGAAGATTATGCAAACTAGCGGAATTTTAAATTTTAAATCTGGAATATCTCCAAAACTATTATAGGTGCAGGTAACCAATCTGACTTAAATATTATGTGTCTATAATACTGCACATTTTTGTAATTTACATGTGACTGCTAAAGGTCAATGGTCAAGGTCATTAGGACCTTTGAAATTTTCAAGCAGCCATAATTCTGTCAATTTTTATCAAATTTTGACCATCTTAGACCCAAAACTGTAGACATTGCAACACTGCATATTTTTGTAATTTACATGTAACCTTTATCATCAAATTTAAGGTCAAAAGTCAAGATCATTTGGACCTTTGAAATTTTCATTCTGCCATATTTGGTCAATTTTCATCTAATTTTAATCATGTTGGACTTAACTTGTAGGTATTGCAACACTGCACATTTTTGTTATTTTACATGTGACCTCTAAAATCAAAGGTCAAGGTTATTTGGCTGTGAAATTTTCAGCTAGCGATAACCTTTTTCAGTTTTCATCTGATTTGGTTTATGTTTGGCTTAAATTGTAGATATAGTAGCACTCTACATTTTTGTGATTACATGTGACCTCTACAGGTCAAAGTTATTTGGGCCTTTAAAATTTTCATCTACCTATAACTGGGCCAATTTTCATCCCATTCCATTCATGTTGGGCTCAAATTGTAGGGATTGTAACACTACAATTTTTAAAAAAAATTCATGTAACCTCTAGAGATCAAAGGTCAAGGTCATTTGGAACTTTGACATTTTCATCTAGCCATATTTACAACTTTTGAAGGCACACAGACAGTTTTACTTTGAAGAGAATCTTCTTTTAAAGTTGTAACTGACCTAATTTATGCAATGCCAAGGCTGATGCCTTTTGTCATTCCCAGGGACACAAATTTGTGATAAACTGCAAGACACAAAACTTACTGGATTCACACAGCCATTTGCTAATTATTATGAATGAATTGGGGTCAGTTATGGGTAGTTTGAATGCACATGGGTACTCAATTTGCACAGTGAGGAGTAAACTACTAGTCTATTTTATGAATGTAATTTGGTGTTTGTACTGTTACTTTTTTATAGCTCAGTTGACTTCTCTTCATCCATCCATCTGTTCATTTATAATTGCTGTAAATTGCTTTTATTTCGCTGTACTCTTATTTTTGTTTATTTTGCTGATGGCACAAAACTGTGAAAGTAAAAACACAATGAAATAGTATTTCAACATTGAAATAGGAATTATGTCCATAATAGTGAAATTAAAACTATGTGTACATTGAAATGTCAAAAGTATAAACACCATGAAAATTTATACGCGCTAAAATAAAGCAATTTCCAGCAGCTGTCTGACTTCTGTGGATCTGGTTCCTCTTTAAACTTGGTGGAGATCTACCTTGTGTGATTTGCTGCAAATTTGTTCCAAGCATTCTTGCTTCAGCCATTTTTTTTTTTTCCTGGTGCTTATTTTGGGCATATCTTCACAAATTCTTCTCTTGAACCACATGGCGTATTCCTTTACAGATTGCATCGGGGCATTTCTGGATACTCCTGGACCCTAACTTGTTCAACAGGTGACTGCAATATTTTGCATTTTTCAGTTGTCCAGACCCAGTGACTAAGTTTGAATAGCTTACATATTCTGTCAGGTCTGTCCATTCATCTGCCCATCAACTTTATTTGTTTCTGTGAATACACTACAGTGCATAGCAGGTTTTTCCCCAGTTTTGGAGAGCAGAAAGGTGGTGAACCTGATGGCAGCCTAGAATTTCTTGTTCCAAAACAGATATTGACCAAATGTTGCATAAATATTACTAAAATAACATACTTTTTAATGATAAAGGAGACAGGTGGTAGAAAGTGAAAGGTAGTGAAGAAAAGATGGTGAAGAAAACATGAAAGCTGGTGAAGAAAGATGAAAGGTGGGCCACCTTTGAGCTTATAATGTGGGGAAAGCATTGCATAGTTTTTAAGTTAACTCCATACAACTGTCAGGTGGCATGAAGAGTATACTAGCTCTAGGTTGATTGGTGGCATTACATACAGATTTATGATATATACAGACCAAAATGTGAAAAATTTAAGGGATGCATTTTTTGAAGAATTTTCCATGAATCAGCATGAAACTTAGTAGGATTGTTGATTGGGCAAAAAGACAGATGCATGTCAAAATTTTGCAGCACCCCCTACAGTATTATGGAGTAATTGGACCAAAAACTCATGATAATATCATGATTTACACTAGATCCATGATTTTTGACAAAGTTTTGAATTCAGGTGCCTGTCCTTTCATGCCTGCATTCCTACTGATAAAATCAATGGAGCCTGCTAATTTGCATTTTCAATTTCTTCAAATTTGGTGGGGATATGCCTTGGTTGGGTCTCTACCAAAATTGTTCACATGGTCATCAGATATTTTTGGATTCTTATTTTTATGTTCATTTTTGGCTCAGCTGACTTCAGCTGAGGTTATGTTTGACTAGGCAAACTTTTGTCTGTCTGTCCATCCAAAATTGACATTTTAGACTTCTTCAAAACCTATTACCAGATTTACTTCAAAGCTAAGGTGATAATGTGGTATTTATTTAACAATTTTTCAATTTGGGTATGTGTCAGTTAATGCAAGCATTCCAAAAAATTACTATGCAAGTCAACTGGGATTGCAATGGAAATTCATGTTTTTGACTTCTCCAAAACAATAAACCAGATTCACTTCAAACTTGGTGGGAATATACCTTAGATGGCTTTCTGTCAAACTTGTACAACTGGTAATGCTCCAGTTATTTTTAGTATTTTACGATTTTTAGGTCTGCTGACCAAAGGTCACAGAGCTTATGCGACCGCTCATGTCTGTCTGTTTGCCCATCCTTGAACCTTTGCTCGTTAAATGCGATACCATTCACAGTTTTCAAGTCAGCCCAATATAACTTTCAGGACATAATATGCAGGTCAAGATGTGAAAATCTCTTGAACACTCGAGATCTTATAATTTTTGGTGGATCTTCACAGAATCTGATTGGGTTGTTGGGGAGGTCAAAATCTAAATTGTTAGTGATACTAGTGGTGCCACCTATAATTTGACAAATTATGAGCCAAAATGTGTTTTAAGATATGAAATTCTATATATATGGAAAAGTAATTGGATTAGACTTGCCAAATTTATAGGATATATAGATCATGTACAATGGTAGAATGTTGTGTAATATTAGTGACCTTGATTTATTTTTGTGAGGTCACCATGCCTGTAATGTTGAAAGAGGTGGTTTTATAATGGCAGGGTGTATAGGGCCTGTATTTTTCCGTTTTTAATGGAAACGGAACGGAATAATGAATTTTTGTCACCTCTCAAACGGAATTTGCTGTTTTGCCTTAATGTATTTTACATACAAAGAGAACAACTAAATCAGAATTTGAAAATTTCTGGCTGGTGAAACGGAATTTCTAGTTGTTTTAGACGGAAAAATACAAGCGTCATTGATGTCCAAGGTGTAGCTTGGACATCAATGACAATGTCAGCACAGCACCAGGCCTATGGGCCTCTTGTAAATTTTGCATAATCTGATGACCTTGATCTTTTGTCTCAAGGCCACTGAGGATGTAAAGTTCAGGACTCACTGATTGTTGTCTTGGCGGATGCAACAATATGCATCGCAGGAATTGCACAATAACATGCATAGCAAAGTTCCATCTGGTGGACAAATGAGACACTAAAATCACATAAGCTTTATATGTTCAGAAGCCACTTGAGGACTCGCAACTTTAAAATGAAGATGTAGGTGCAATATAGCCATGGTGCCAGCAGAGCATTAGGCCCTTAGGCCTCTTGTTTTATGTATTATTTGACTAAATGTTATGCAGCTGCCAAGCCAATTGCTTTGAAATTGCATAGGGACATCTCTAGGGACCTCTACACTTTAATTTGTTCAGCATGTGGCATTGTGATATTTTTTTTGCTTTTTAAAAGATTTTTGTGCATTTTCACTTTTCCTGACTTTTACTCCCAAATCACATGTTGTATCCTCTGTAGACTAAAATTGGGAATGTGCATGACCTTGATCTTCAACTTTGTTCAGTACATGCAGGCCAGAACATTTATTTTGAAACTACTTGTCTGTAGGACATGAGACACAAAATGTTCACTCTGTTTATTTGTCTTTTATGCCAACAAAATTTGAAATTTAACAGATTATGCATTATGCCGATAAAAGTAACATGCCCATGGGACAAGTGAAATTTGAAAGTCACTTGTCCTCAAAAGGATTTCACTTGTCCCAGACAATAGGATTTTTAATAAAGTATTGATATTCGAAAAATTGTTCAGGGAGTATGTTCATGTCAGCCACAGTGATGATAGTCTGAAACAAAAGTGCATTTGATATCATTCTGGAGTCCACATGACCACTTCAGCCTGTGCTTAACAAGTATAAGGTGAACATTATTGACTTTAACCTTAACAGGTCAAACTGACATCTCGGCTTATAACATTTTGGTAATGGTGGATCATTGGCTCATGGTTACTATTACACACCAGTAAGAAATTACCCATAGTGTTTGTGTTGTTAATTTTGACCATGCGTGACCTTCAAAGGTCAAATAAACATATGGTTTTTTATCATGGGAATGGTGGACCCTGTCACTTTTCATAAAAATGATAACTCCTACATTGTAAGTGAAGACTGTTATTGCAAACAGTGATGATAATCTTACAACAAAGTGACCTTGATGTGATTTCAGAGGTCACAGGACCACTTCAGTCTCAGTATGCAAGGTCAGGTGTGCATGGGATTGTCACAGTGCTCTAGGGTTTTTTTTCTTTGTCTATGTATTTTTTTTAAGGGTCCACCTCATGGGGGGACCCTTTATGTTTTCGGGATGTCCAGATGTTCGTCTGAATGAGCACATTCTCGTTACCACAATATCTACAGAGTGCCTCCATGTATTTTCCTCAAATTTGGCAATATGCTTATCTTACCTGGCAAGATGAATTGAGTAGATTTTGGTGTCACCATGACCTAATTTGAGCAAATGGCGGTCAATGCTTTGCGTTGTTATGTCTAGTTATTGGTTTGTTTTCTTTGTTTTATTTTGTTTTTTGTCTTTTTTGACTTCTTCAAAAATTCTGGTGTTTTTACTAACCCTTGTGTCTTTCTGCTTTCAGAATGCATGCAGATTCGAGTGACGCATGCATCCAACATGAACAAACTTGCAGCTCTTAGGAAATTCACATAACTCCCAGGCAGATCATTGTGATTTGCCTCAGCATGCTCTGTCAGGAAACATAACTCTGAGGACAGGTTGGATGTTACCACGATTGCATCGAGAAAGAGGGAGCTCATGCACTCTTTAACCTGGTACCCAGAAATGCAGTGTGACTGAATAGAACTTTTGAGACACGTTTGCCAGATAAAAGTCAAATTAACTGACCGTCTGTGTTTAAATATTCAACAGCTAATTAGAAAACAACATGACCATAGCTGTCTTCAAGATCACCTCAGTGGTCCTGGGCTACTGGACCATATCAATATCCATGATTTTTGCCAACAAGTACTTGGTTGGAGACCGGGGGTCAAGCAAAGATTTCTCAATATTTGTTGCATGGATTCAGTGCATTATAACTGTGTTTTTTGTGCTGTTTTTGAAAATTAGTGCACAAGTTTTAAATCGTGGATCCACAGAATGGAGTACATTGTTCGTTCGGAGAAGTCTGTGCAATCCTCAGATACTCACATTGACTTGTATGTATGTGAGCATGTTGACGTTTAATAACTTGTGCCTCAAACATGTAGGAGTTGCTTTTTTTCAGGTTGCACGATCAATGACTCTTATTTTCACCGTTATATTTTCTGTTCTCATTCTAAAGAAGACGGTATCTTTGAGGGTAGTTACTTGTTGTGTAGTTGTGGCAGGAGGGTTTGTTCTAGGTGTTGACCAAGAGAAAATTGCTGGAACACTGTCCTTGCGTGGAGTAACATATGGCGTAATCACCAGCCTCTTTGTGTCACTAAGTGGAATATTTACTAAACGGGCCCTAGAAGTTGTTGACAAAGACTCGGTAAAACTTACATTGTACAACAACTTCAACGCAATGATCCTGTTCTTCCCGTTCGTAGTTGGCACCGGACAGCTCCAGGAAGTTTTGCTTTCTGAGAAAGCACGAGATCCTTTCTTCTGGGGCTTTTTACTTGTATCAGGAGTGCTAAGCTTCGCCATTGCATGGATCAGTGCTCTGCAGATAGACCTGACTTCCCCAGTCACCCACCACATTAGCGCGAACTCAAAAGCAGTGGTGCAGACACTGATAGCAGTGATATACTATCACGAGCATAAAACAGTGTTGTGGTGGTTTAGCATTATGATGGTGGTCAGCGGCGCCGTGTCTTATGCCATGGTGCGGATACAGGAGGAAAAAGCATCGCAAAGTCTGCCTCTTCATCAAGCAAAGGTAGAAGGCAAGTCACTGCCACAGGAAGAGCTCAACAAATCGTAGCTGTGATAGGGGTGTGATACAGGGTACCCTTAATGACGTGACAACATATCAGTGGAGTTGAATCTATGATAGCAACAGATACGTGTAGGCTTGACTTGTTTATAAGGGCTTTATCATCTGTTTATAAAGGCTGATGTATGTTTGGCAGGTAGATTCACTTGGTCCCACTCATGATGTGTTACATGACAACATTCCCATTTTATATCAGTTTGAGACATTTGCTATATTGTGGAGGTACTGACTTTTTTTTGAGGGAAGGGGATTTGGAACAAAGTTGAATACATCAGAATATTGCAGAATATCTGAAATTGAATTTGTTGGGTATGCACATTATTTTATTTTTTTAGTTTTGGTTTGATTTTTGTTCTCAAAGATATGATGATATTTACATGTGTACTGCTATATTCCATTAGAATTGCACATTTGTGGGTAAAAATGAAAATGAGCTCATATGAAAGGTTATATTAACTCAGGCCAAAAACTGTGAATATATTTTTGTTTACATGTTTAGCTTTAGGTTACTGTAAATTGCTTAAATTTCGCTGTACTCTGATACTTGCTTATTTTGCTGATGGCACAAAACCATTAAAACAAAAACACACTGAAAAAGTATTTTAACATTGTTTGAATGGGAATAATGTCCAAAACAGTGAAATTACAGCCACAGCATGTACAGTGAAATTTCAAAATACAAAAATTGTGAGAATTTATAAACACGAAAAATAAAGCAATTTACAGTATGCTTTTTAGGGCCAGTACCCGCTGAAAAATATATTACTTGCCTGAATGCAACTTGACTGATGTTAGTCTAGTGGACTGTTGCTAAAGACAGAGATTGGAATGACGGCTTATGTCAACATTTTGTGGGGAAAAGTAAATCCTGGACTGGCTGTGGATACATGTTTGATTTGTACTACACACAGGTTAAAATAAACATAATAATGAAAATTATGACTTCAGTTTGGCCCAGACAAACATATCTGCAAAATATTTTTTTTTAATGTATTATCTTTTTTTTAATTTTGGAATACATATGCTCCAAAACTAACGTTTAGGTTTCAGCTGAATTGTTGCACAAACAGAGGAAAATGTGGATATTGTATACATCCACCATTTTTCAGTTCAGCTGAAAATTACCTTGTGAATCATACTTTTTTTTCTTTGGTCCTACTCTGGGCATGTGGAAATGAAGTCCTGCATTGGACAATTTTTTTTAGGAGACCTAGCTTTATTTTTATCCATTCATCAAAATTGCCAAGACAGTTTCCCCCATCTGAGACCATTACATAGATAAAGTTAAAGATGATAAAATACGGAACTTGGAACCATTGATAATGATATATTGTTCAGTTCTCAAAATTTTTACTTACATTCCATTTCAAGTTGCATTGGAGCTGCAACTTTCACATTGTGAGAGACATGGCAGATAATGTATATTTCTACTATAATGAGGTGAAATCTTTTAAACTCACAATTTTGCAAGATGGATCTTGCACTACCTCAGAATCAGGATTATGTCAGGCTGTGTACAGGGAAGCACAAGTGCTGAACATACAGTGAAACCTCTCACTACTGAACACCCTCCCAGTAAAAGTGCTGGGTAACAAGAGGTGTTCACTGGTTTGTGGGTTGGGTGTTTGGATTCATGAGCGATATGAATCGTGTATTTTACACATGTATGTATAGTTGCAAGCAAAATCATCCGCTCATTGTTCACCCAAATGTAGAAGTCTCTGAACAGAATAAGGGGGTTTGGGAGTCCCACATCCAGCTACAAAATTGGCATAAGCCTTTTGCACATGAAACATAACTGGCAATTGATAACATTGTTAATCACACATGGGCCCCCCTAGTGCCACATTGTCCAGTAACTCTCTAGTGCTAGAGGTAAGAAAACCACAAAAATATAATAGTAACTTTTGAATCAAATTGCTGACATCTGGAGCTGCAGATCTAGAGTGGTAGTTCTCTTTGGCCTCAATACAACTTCTGTGGCCTGTTTGTGCCTTAAGTAACTGGTCAGGCAAACCACCTTGAAACAGATGCGTAGCAACAACTGTCAGTGAATGATACGTAAAGTACCCAGAAATGTTTGCCACCAGCATCATATCCTTCACCGTGGATTTGAGCTTGTTCTGGCCAACAGGTTGCTTGACCCGCCACTCGTGTATGTCTGTGATGTTCGCACCAGGACGCACGCTACAGAGTTTAAAGAAAAAGCGTGTGTGTGTGTGTAAACACTCACACACACAAGGGATTAGTAGCACCAGCAAAGGGTCTGTGCTTGTATCCTTACCTGGCCGCTGGAACAACACACACAATAGGGGAGGTGGCATAGCAAAACCTACCCCTAATAGAAAACCACCCAGTTTGATGCCACAGTGTATTTATTTTTATTGCTCGTATCTACACTACCTATAGACCAGTGAAAAGGCATGCTTTACGTTTACCATGGTAACATGTGCCAGCTTTATGTTTACCATGGTTACAGTTGCCAGCTTTATGTTTACTATGGTTACAGTTGCCAGGTGTATGTTTACCATGGTTACATCTGCCAGCTTTCATGTTTACCATGGTTATATGTGCCAGATTTGTTTACCATGGCTGCACTTGGCAGCATATGTTCACCATGGTCGCATTTGCCTGCACTATGCTTACCATGGTTACATTTGCCAGCACTATGTTTACCATGGTTACATTTGCCAGCACTATGTTTACCATGGTTACATTTGCCAGCGCTATGTTTACCATGGTTACCTATGCCAGTGTTCCTTCATCTCGGCCAGCTGAGTTTGTATTATATATTTGTATATTTATGTATAGGTAGGTATGTGTTGATAGACAAATGGGGAGAGACATCAAATTTAGGTTGAAGTATAATAGTGGAAAATTCATATTTACAATGCAAATTTTATGGGACCAGGGAAAACCCACAGGACGGCCCGTCCTTTCATCTTAGGTAGACTTTGTGTAATAATAAATGCATGTATTAATAGTTTTACTCAGTAGTGAATCTAGACTGTCATGCATCAAAGTGATACTCTTATCCTCCCCCCCCCCCCAAACCAGCCAAAACTAGCTGTTGGTCAAATGTTGTCAGCTTCAGTGTTTTGGAAAACTGTAGGTGAGACCCAGCGAGATAACTTGCACCAGGTCGACAACTTTTTTGGTGTGTGTTGGGCACTTTGAGCACCCTACCCATGATAAGGAAAGCTGTTGACTCATGGATAATTCAAGGGGGAAAGGGTCAAAGTTATTGTATTTCGCGTTAATCAAACATATAATTGTGGTGAATGTTGCCTGACAGGTTCAGGAATATGAAATCCATTCCATGTGCATATGTCTGATTATCAATGAGAGTTTGATGCCCAAGGTGTGGCTATTGTCTTTTTCAGCATGATTAACGAAACTCAGGGCAGGACACACTTGCAAGCCTCCCCTAACCCCACCCCCCACCCCCAGCATTGCAAATGTGTTGATAGCTATGAGTCAATTGTTACTGTTTTGTCTGCTTTACAGACTAATTTCCATGTAGTCTGTATTTTCCACTCCCTGTTTGAAAAGTAGGCCCAGGTGGTCAATTTCACTGATGGCACAAAACTATGAACATACAACCACAGTGAAACAGTATTTTAGCATTGCTAAAATAGGAATTATGTTGTAAAATATTGACATTAAAAACACAAAGAGATTTAAATGTGCACAAATAAAATAAAGCAGTTTACAGTAATTGTGAACAAATGTATCACATAAATGCAATTTGAGTACAACAGGAAAGAGCGAAAAAATAGGAGCCACTTGTGTGTCAGCTGAGAAGAGCACTCCAGTTAGAAGGGCCAGGGCTGTGTATTCCCAAGTTAGTTTCCACTGTAATTGTGATACATAATTTTAAAAATGTTGCCTTTGGAAACTCCACACTTAAGTAATTCTGAAAATATTTTGTTTTGTTGGCGTCAAAAGCTAGCAGTTTATTCAGGGATAGTTTGGTGTGCACTCCAATAGAAATACACAACTTTTAAGTGCATTGCCTGCAAGAACTTGTGTATTGGATTGTGTATTGAGTTGAAAACACACAAAATTGCCAATTGTACATGTGACGTCTCCTATTTCAGCCATATTAACCCGTGGATGTCTGTACATAATGCCCCTGGATGATATGCTTTGAGTCAAGAGTGCTGAGTGTACAGGCTGTCCTCATATTAACTAAGGATGCCCAGTATAGCAGTGTAGAAAACACCTTCATCCCTTTCTGGAAGCGTATGGAAGCATAGTACTCTGGTTGTGTTTCTTCCACATGCTGTTAAAATGTTGAATGAACATGATAAAAACACAACATCAAAAACTGAAAGACATGTCGAGAGGGGTTAATGTACGTATGCCTCTCAGGGCCCCAGATGTCTCACCTGAACATAGGTTGCATTGTGTGCAAAATCTATTTGGTTTCTCTTACCCCTGTGAAGTATATCTGTGTTAAGTAGGAGCTGAACATGTTGCAGCAGATATGAGATGTCATGGTAACAACTGATGTGTAATGATTGGACAAAGTCATTCAGCTTGACAATCCCAGAACAGAGTGCCCTCCCTGTCTGGGTGGAAATGAAGGAAAAAAGATACTCTACCCCCCCCCCCCCCCCCCCCATAAAAATTAAAAAAAAAAAAAAAAAAAAAAACCAGGCACTTCAGTGCAAGACATTGAATGGTTATGGTTCAGCTATGTCCATACATGGTCCAGCCTCCTGGAAGACAGATGGAAGCTGTGGTCACCAAAGTGTGATCCAGTGAGGAAATTCTATCAAAGTACAAAGTGGGTTAATTTGAGTTTCAGGTGTCAGGCGGCCATTAAGTCTTGAGATGTCGTGTTCATGTACAGATAGTGGACAAGTGGAACCATGAACGGACGGATGAACAACCTAAAACACAATGGGTCCCCCTCGGGGTGCACCCATAAAAACGCACAAAATGTAAACCAATGCTTGTTTTGTTTAGTCAGAAAGCAGGACTACACCTCTGTATGCCATTGCTGATAAAAGACCACACCTGGATTTGTGTGCTAAGGTTCCTGTGTGACCTTAACCCTCTTTCCTTTAAATTAAGACCTGAGTCAACAGCTTTCCTTGGCGTGGGTTGTGCTGAACACATGCCAAGAAAAGCTGATGACCCGAGGCATGTTATCTTGATAGGTCTCATCTACAATTCTCAGTCATATTGTTTTTCATTACTGTTGAAATTAGCTGAAAAACCTGAAACAGACGACCTTTGACCTCCCGCCAGTTTTGGATGGTTAAGAGGCAAAGGGTTAAACCATGTGTTGGCCTGGCATCTAGCGTTGTCTGGGTCATCAAACAAAAAAAGTGATAATACGGTCTATGCATAAGTACACCAAGCGGGGAAACCCCAGCGGAGATTCTGATGTCAGAGCCAGGCGCGCACAGGTTTCTGGGTAATTTGCGGGCCACTCAGTCACAGCGGCACAGGCTACAGCGCTACTAAATACAGGAAGTAACAAGGAGTGAAACACAGACCATGATTTCTTCCAAAAACAGAATCTAGGGTGGCTGAGAAAGTATTTGAAAGACAAAGGAATATCAATTGATGGAAGGAATAAAGCGGCACTTTTATTTTTGATATTTGTCAGTATGATGTTTCTTCCTGGTATCAATATTAAAGCCCACTACACAACAATCAGTGGTGGTTTACCATGATAATTCGCCTTGTCACTCAACGTTCTAACTACCAATCTTTCCGTACTCCCTCCGCCAACGATCTACAATGGTTAAATTCTATACACCTCCTGTATTTGGTCCATTTTCTGTTCATGTTGACACGAACAAGATCAGTGTCCACCACCATGCATTATCGTGACCACTTTTGAGAAGGTGCACAGCGCGCTACTGGTAGCTCAAAATCAGCCCGCATGCCTCGGTTTCGTAATGGAACAACTGCCGGGGTTTTCCCGCTTGGTGAACTTATGCACAGACTGCATTGGAGACAGCAGCCAAAAGGGCTGAAAGGTCTTTGTGTATGCTTGTGTAGTACAGTAAAACCTGCCGAGCTGAACACCTCCGATAGCCAAACACCTCTGTTACCCGAATTTTTTTTTCAGGTCCCTACTTTTTTGTATGTGATTTAATAGGAGAGCCCAAGTGTTGGAACCTGCAATCCCCGAACACCTGTCTACATGTGAACACCGAGCACTCGATTCACAGGAGGAACCAGCAACATGGTTGTTATCATATTCTGGTCGATAGGAATCCATTCATGCTGACTGCCAAAGTCACTGTCCAACGAAAATACTGATTAGGGTCAGAAGGGAACAAACAAAAATCGGTGCCCCCACGTTGTTTTCCTGAAATTTGAGTCCGAACACGGGGGTCACTTCCGTTCAATGAAGAGTGGCTTGCTTGGAATCAAGACGCTTTGCCAGGGATAAAGTGGCCCAAGTAGGCTAAATACGTCCGACAGCTCAATCATTAGGCGGGGATCAAGAGAGTAGATTGTGATGAATCTTTTGATATATAGATTATATGTGCCGGGGCAGCAGAAGGTGTTTAAATCAGGAAAACAGCATGGGGGGGTGCCGATTTTTGTTTGTTCCCTTCTTACCCTAATCGGTATTTTTGGCGGCCAGTATAAATGGGTTTGTATCGACCAGAATATGATGACAACCATTCTGCTGGTTGCCGGCGTGACTTGATTTGGGTCCCAAAGCAACATTTAACCTATGAAGGCTGAACACTTGCCCCCCAGAAAAAAGGAATTCTTGGGAAATTCATCGATATTTGATACAAATACATAACAATTTTTTTTTTTTTTTATATTCAACGCTTTTATCAAATTTGTGGCATTAATATGTTCAAAGGATGTCAATAGTGTGTAGGCTCCATGGAGAGACCTTCAACAGCTGTACATATAAACTGGTTTAAACTTATCAAACTAGTAAACTGTGCATTCTGAAGTTTAGCAGTATGACAAAGGGTTTAACACATTTTGTGTTCATGTTAGACAATAAATTGATGCTTTATGTCATCGAATTATACACATGTAAATGCACTGTCACAGGTAAGACAGATGTACATACTTCAGTACATGTATGTTATATGCTTGTACCAGTAACATAATTAATTTGGTCTAATAATATTTAAATGTTCATGTACTGTTAGCCTTAAGTTTATAAAACCTATAAACTTTTTCCCAAGTGATTGAATTCTTTATAAAGTTCTTTTTCGCCTTAGACTTTATTTTTCCTTAAAGTTTTTGTAATTTATATCAATATATATCTATCGGAGCTGGTAAATTCCCCAATGCATGTGCATGTACAGGTGAATTCAAGTTTACATGTACAGGATGTAACCACAATGCCATGCCCCCGGACCCTCTATTAGGACAAACACCTCTGATACCCGAAAGCTTTGGCTTTGGGTCCCAAGGGCATTTGACGACAGGTTTTACTGTATATGTTTTGGCTAACCATGTTATGAAAATGTGCTGCAATAATCTGGTACTTTATGAAAAAAAGTGAAATTTTAAATTGCTGTAAAGCACCAAAAGTAGAAAAAGTGGCCTGCCCTTAAGCCTTTAACATGTGGACAGCTTTGACATGTTTCTCTGATTTGTGAGATGAAAGTGTCATAACATGATTTCGAAAAAGTTGGAAAGGGAATAATTCTAAGTATTTCTTTACCTCTTCACCCTGAGATAGTTGTGCGGAAAAGGGAAAATAAAGATGAAGAAGCAGTGTCTTGGTAGCTTTCTTATACATGTAATGTTGTTTTATTGATGAAAAAAACTACCATTCATTAACTGTATTGCATCTGTTACGGTATTATACCTTTTCAGGTGCCAGGGAGCATAGAAAATTTAATTGAAATGAGACCTATATGTGAACATTTTAGCTGTATCAGCTGGTAAATTATCTTAAGCTATATATATAATTTTCCTATATTTTACTTCTTCTGTGTGCTACAACTGTGTCAGCAAAGTGTGGGGCTATGGACATTTAATAGGGTAGGGGTGCTTAAAAAGGATAATATGGTTCTTTTCCAGTGATACACGGCATCAGTAATTTGTGTAAGACAGGCCTGATGGCTAATAAGACAGACTGATATCTGGTGTCAATAGGTCAAATACTTGGAACCTCAGACGGCGTGAAAGTATGACAAAGAAAAAATATGTGCATGTATGCTCCAGAAATTTTATTTCTGTTTTTACCTTCGTGAAAAAAATTAGCAATTTTATTTGACGGAATACATATTGACATGGCCTGATATTGGATTTTCACTTCACTTTTTTTTGTGATCAGTCATGGATGGTCCTGGTGCTGGCAATAACAAATCATATTTGTCCAGCCATGAGGTTTACTGAGTTGACATTGGTAGGCTGCATGTGGGCTTTTGCCAAGAGCCACTCTGGCTGTACATGTATGTGCATGTATATTGAATGGGGTTAAGTGGGGGCCCCACTAAACCGGTAATTTTTCCTGATGCTAGGTACAGAAAATAAGAAAATTTTGAAATAATGGCCGATATAATTATGTGGAAAGTAAAGGGGGCTTCTTGTACAAAGCACAGTGAGAGAAAATGTCCAAAAATCCATTGCAGCAAAACCCTCTTACCCCCCCCCACACACACACCAATTATTTGTTGTGCTGCATTCATGTTGGCAAGTCCCACTTTGCTAGTACATGTGCTAGAGAGCATCCTGAATAACGCACAAAGTTGTTATTACATGTAGTCCTGAGGTGTTTTTTGTGTTCAGCTGCCTGAATTGTATGGATAT
This sequence comes from Hermodice carunculata, assembly GCA_964020975.1. Classification (NCBI taxonomy): domain Eukaryota; kingdom Metazoa; phylum Annelida; class Polychaeta; order Eunicida; family Amphinomidae; genus Hermodice; species Hermodice carunculata. Next base: position 57,814,996 of record OZ026626.1, read on the forward strand.
GTGGGTTCGGTGTTCAGCATCATTAGCGACAGGAGGGGCCAAAAGAGCTGTGATGAAAAAGCTTAGGTTATGATAATGTTAATTGTTGTATAACATGAGGTGTTTTTTTTGTTTTTGTTTTTTGTGTGTTTTTGTTCTTTTTTGTTTCTGTGAAACAGATCCTGCTGGGCAGGAAATCAGTAGAATCAATATGAAAAGGGGATTCAGTGTGGCTTAAACATGCTTTATCAATATTAAAGAAATGATCAGAGAAAGGATCAAGACCCTAGATAGGACCTCATTTGGCAAGGGAGGTAAATAAGATGCAGTGAAACCTCATTATAACGACACTCAGATATGCAACATATTCAATATAATGACACAAATTTTTGTGGAAAAAAAGTTTATTTTCTTTGTTATTTGATTCATTTATCTGACATATTCAGTTATCTGACACATTTTTTAGGGAACAGCTGGTGTCATTACAACGAGTTTTCACTGTACATGAAAGTAGGACTATGTAAATTTACATGTGATGGGCCAGGAAAGATGACCGTTTATAGTAAGAGAATATAGATACTGAGTTCTGCTGGGTGGCATTTGCCAAATTTGGTTTATTATTGGGTTCAAAATACATGGACATTTGTATTTGACTGTTGATTAAAGAAAAAGGGAGATTATGCTTGAAGCTTTGGGTTGGCTGCACAGAGTGCAAAGAGGGGGCATGTTGAAAGAAAAGAGTTAAATGACAGTGAGTTGGAAAGACCTTGTTTACATGTTATTTCACCAGTTTTACCAGAGGGAGTTAGTCTGCACTTCAAGAAGCATATTTGGAATGCTATGGTGGTACTGCTCTGCTGAATAAAGATTGGAATTTTACATTTGCAGATGTTTGTTGTCTTTAGACAGACATTATTGTGCAACCAGGAACAACAGTGCCACATCTTTTGGTGTAGTTCTGAAGAAAAAAAGAAGCACAATCCAGTCTCTCAATGCTCCACAGCCAGCCACTGTGTGTGTCTAAGCCTGTACATTGATTAGTCAGTATTATCATGTTCAATTCATTTTTAGCTCAGCTGGCTTGTCAGCCAGCAGAGCTTATGCCATCACTCTTCATCTGTAGTCCATTCACAATTCACATCGACTTCTCCTAAAACATCAGCCGGATTCACTTCAAACTTGGTGGCAGTGCACCTTGGATGTGTCTCTACTAAGTTTGTTCAAATGGTCAGGCTCCATTGATTTTTTGGTTTCTTTATGATTTTTTTGGGGGGGGGGGGGGCGGGTTCTTTTCTTTTTTTTTTTTTGGCAAATCTTAAACTTCTCCAAACCCTCTCACCCAATTGCTTTGATATCAAACAGGAACGCTCCCAGGGACTGCTAGTTCTTAATTTGTTCGCCAGGTGCCACTGCAATTCTTGTCTATTTTTTTAATGATTTTTGTTGTTTTTTGGCAGTACTCAACTTCTCCAGAATGGTCACTCAGATGAAGCTGAAACTTGTTGGATATGTTCCTCATGAAAGGGTTAAACAAAGTTGTTCACTAGGTCACACTGCTGTGGATTCCTGATTTTTAAGGATTTTTTTTTTTCAATTCAGGCACTTATCAGTAAATTTCCTTATGATTACTATGTAAGTCAATGGGCATGTTAATACTAATTCACATTTTTGACTTCTCTGAAACCATCAGGCAGATTGACTTCAAACTTGGTGGCAATGTACCTTGGGTGGATCTCTACCAGGTTTGTTCAAATGGTCACAATGTGTTTTTTATTTTTAATGAATTTTCATAGAAATACTTCTAAATGTTATATGCACTCAGCTTAAGCTCAGCACTGGTCTATGCAATTGCAACTTTGATTTTGAGAACAATCATAGGTCAGCTGAGCATGGGCTGTTCACAGAGCCCCCTTGTCATTGTTTTGTTCTGAAAATTCAAGGCTTCATCAAGCACATGAATTTATAAACAGGTCATCATTTGGAAACTTGGGTTATGGTATGTTTTGCAGCATTAGAATTATTGCAGGTAGAGGTGCCAAACCAACTTCTATTTGTAAATTTTTGCCACAGCTGCATCCAACGAACCAAAGTTGCAGCATTTTAATTTAAGCTGAATACATGAAATTTAAATCTTGAAATCTATCACAGGTAAATGTGCTCTTCCAGCTTCTATTTCTTAACACACGGGACACAAGAAGCGAGTATGTACCATATTACAGCCAATTGTAAATAAAAAGTGGCAACATTTTTTTTTCAAAACAGTTTTATCAAAACTGGTTTGTTAGACATGTGGAATTTTATCTTGCCTCATGAAAAAAAAAAATGAGTCCTCACATTAAAAGCAACAGATTCTCAAAAGCAAAATAGTTGGGTCTAATGGATTTTTCTTTTTTTTTTTCCTTTTTAGCTCTGCTGACCAAAGGTTGCAGAGCTCTTGCCACCGCTCATGTCTGTCCATCCGTCTACCTCTTTGCTGTCATTGTTGGGTTTGAAATTTGTGAATATGGGTCATGTTTTTCTACATAAGTGTAAAATACTAGAGATGTCCTTAAACTTTTGCTCAATAACGTGATACCATCTACAGTTTTCAAGTTACCCGAATATAAATTTCAGGAATTATAGGGTGTATGAAAATCTAGGGCTCTTTTGACATTGGTGGTGCCACCTACAATATTATGTAATATAGGGGTCAAAATGTGAAAATCTTCTAAACACCAGCATCTTTAATTTTTGGCAGAGCTTCACCAAATTTAGTGGGATTGTGGGAGAGGTCAAAGTCTAAATTGCTAATGATACTAGTGGTGCCACCTGTAGTTTGATGGAAATTATGAGCCAAAATGTGTTTTAAGATGTAAAATTCCTTATTTGGATAAGCAATTGGATTAGACTTGCCAAGTTTATATGATATATAGACCACGACCAAAGCTAGAATGTTAAATAATATCAGTGACCTTGACCTACTTTTGTGAGGTAACTTTGCCTGTAAAGTTGAAAAGGCGATTTTATAATGGCAACGTGTAGCTTGACATCAAGGGCAAAAAGAATTGAGCTTCCAGATCAAAATTGCGCTTGACTATATAATACATAAAACTGTACTTTATGACCTACTTTTTGGGTCACTGTGACCTGGTAATTATGGAGTTTGGTGCTTGTCCAAGTTTTTTGTTTTTCATCAATAACTCGAAAATTTATTACCTGATTTGAACAAACAGACCATATATGGAAAGCTGAATGTGGGGTGCATACTTTGAACAGTAACAATTAAATGGCCAGTTTGAATGGAGGGATCATCCTTTGAATGCTCTGCACCCCACAATTTTTGAGATAGGCCCATGTAACGTTTAGGAGTTAAAAAGTGTATGAAAATCTTTGTCAACATCAATTTTGGTGGCACCGCCTGTAGTATTATGTAATATACAGGTCAAAATGTTAAAATCTTGTGACCGCAATACCCTCCACAGTTTTCAAGTTAGCACAATATAACTTTCAGGAATTCTAGGATGTATAAAATCTAGGTCCATTTTTATATTGGTGGTGCGACCTACAACATTATGCAATTTGGGGATCAAAATATAAAAATCTTGTGAACATTCTAGCATCTTTAATTTTTGGCAGATCTTCACCAAATTAGGTGGGATGTCAAAATGTAAGTTGCCAGGGATACTAGTGGCGCCACCTATAATTTGATGGAAATTTTGAGCTAAAATGTATTTTAAAATGTAAAATTCTATATTTGGAAAAGTGGATTAGACTTGCCAAACTTGTAGGACATATAGGCCATGGCTGAATGTAGAATGTTACATAATAACAGTGAACTTGACTTATTTTTGTGAGGTGACCATGCATGTAAAGTTGAAAGAGGTGATTTTGTAATGGCAGGGTGTAGCTTGGACTTCAATGGCAATGTCAGCTTAGCCTCTGGCCTATGGGCTTCTTGTATTATGTAATCTGGGTGACCTTGATCTTCTGTCCAAAAGTCAGTGAGGACAAAGTTAAGGACTCGCTCATTGTTGTCTTGGCACATGCAACAATATCCATCAATGGTGTTGCACAAACAAGCTATGATTATATGAGGTGTGAAGCGCCATTTGGTAGACATTTTATGCACAAAATTTACATGAGCTTCATATTTAAAAAAAAAAGAAAAAGCTAGACAAGATTTGCTTCAAAGTAAATCTGTGTGCCTCCAAAAGTTGCATACAATTAAAATCCTACAACTTATTTTTTGGTTTAGTGGACCACCCTCAGCAGAAACCTATCAAATAGCTTTAAAAGTTTTTCAGTTGCCCTAATTAGCATAAATTTAAATTCTACAACTTTTGTTTCTGGTTGATTGAATGGGCCTTGTCCTTGAGCACCAATCTATGAATTGAAAAGAGAATGGCACCTTACTAACATTCAAACTCTTCAAATGCCCCAAATTAGCATAAATAAAAAAAACTACAACTATTGTTGGTGGTTTATAAGATGCATGTATAATACAAACCTATAAATTGAAGTTGGAATGGCAGCTTTACCCATAATACTTTGAACGTATTTAAGATTTAAATTTTCAAATGGTCATAATTTGCATACATTTCAAAATGTTTACTCCTCTTAATAAAAAGTTAAGACTTCATGGATAGAAGTATAATCATGCCAAGTTTGGAACTCCTAGGTGTAATAGTTTGTCAGACAAAATTTCTGGTAAGGGAGAAGAAAAAAATAAAGAAACCCAACAAAAAGAGAATGTCTGTGTTGGCACACAGCTATAGTTCTTCATCAGAGTCTAACACTACATGTCTGGGCCTATTATATAAACTTGGAAAAATTCCAATTCCATTATGGTAATGCAATTTCTGCATCCATAATCAGGTTGCCATCACGTACATTACTAGGAATCTGTTTTCTTCTGTGCTCCTAAGTTTTTAAATACTTCTACAAAACTCCGTCCACCACAGGGTAACATTGTGTTTGTACCATGTCATTTATATTACATGTAGCACAAGACTTCACCATGGTACATGGTATCTCATTGGCATTTTGTTGACCCCATTTTGTGTTATCATCCGGGACATCTGTGTCATGGTGGTGCATCCGGGTTATTTTCACCTTGTAGGGGTAGAGAATTACATTGTAATGTAAGTCACAAAATAAGCAGGGTGTATCCAGCACACAATTATAGTTTGTTGGCATAAATAGATCTCCCAAGTTCGACCTTACTGTCGGCTGGATTACTGGTATTTAAAGTTTCAGTAAGTATTGCACTCCGCCTTTTATACTTTTTTTCCTCCCGACTCCCAGGTGTATGGAATTTCCATTGAGCATCAGGACTGAGCTTCCGTATAGTCTAAATAGCTATCCATTTCCTCCAAAATATGTTCAATCAGCTCCTTGTAATTTTCATCAAGAACTGGATTCATTAAGACAATGCTCTGTATTATTTATAATTTCCAGCACTGCAGTCCTCCACTTCATATAGAAGTGTCTTCAAGTGTTTGTTCAATAAGAGTGCTCTCCTACAGTGTCTGAGTTGGGAACCCTTAATGTATCGTTCACCATTGAACAGCCACCTTTGAACTTTAAAGACAGAAGTGAATCATCAGGACACTTACTATTGGTTGATTCCGAGTTCACCAGATCACAATTTTCCATAATATATCCCTCACAGGATCAACTCTAAATTCTGTGCGACTCTGCAGTGTGTCGTGTGGAACCAGAAGGAAGTCCACAACAAATATACAGCATGAAGAAGTATGAGTTGATTACCATTTGCTGGATTAAATCAACCATTTACCGTGCACATTTTTATGTGTGTCAAAAAAAAAAAGAAAAAATCTACTAGCACTTCTTCATAATCTCTGGCTTTAACGTTATCTATAATTACATGCCCTTTGACATGATTGATACTTGGAGATATAACTAAACTATTTCGTCCCTAGTCAAAGAAAACTCCTATTTGTGGATTGAAATTGCATTCATTTTGGACTTTTTGAGGAATATGGATTCTTTTAGGATTGAAAAAGGATTCTTGTTAAAAAAAGGACTCTTATGGCAATAAAATTATTCACAAAAAGCCATCACAAGGATTTTTTTTCCTGAAGTTAAAAAGAATCCTTTGCAATAGCTAATTTTAACGTGAGTTTATTTTGATTTTTTAACTATGTAAAAACTCCATTTTTGGCAAAGTGACTGTCAGAAACTTCTTGGAAGAGAGAGAGATTGCATGTTTGATGGATGTTTGGAACAAAACAGGATAGGGACTACATTTACTACAATAATAAGTGTTCTGCACACAAACTAACCATGCACTGCTTGTGTGCCAGCTTATAAATTTGTCAACATGATCTTTTAATTCATCACAGTATGGAAGCAGAATGCATGAGTTTCCAGCAGTATAGCTAACATCAAATATTGTACATCTGATGTATATACATATGTGATTGCATTTATACTTTTCTGTGCCGTAAACTTGCTTTATTTTGTTGTTTTTCTTCCTGCTTTTAATTGTGATCAAGGAGTCCAGTAGAATCCAATAAAACTCCAGGAGTTAAAAAATCTGTGAAAGCTTATATTGTATAGATACAAAAATTAGGATTTATTTTGCTGTTCATAAAAACCTGAGGATTCATCATGTTCATAATTTTCAAAAATTTAGACATATAGTGAAAGCTCCCTATACCGAACACCAGTGGGACCAGACAAAAGTGTTTGGTATAGGGAGGTGTTCGGTTTAGGGAGGTTTCCACACTGTGGCCTCATGTATTACCAACCGTACTATACAGATACCAGCTGAGATCATTATGGTGGGAGATACTCATGTTAACTACATGTACATCATTAAATAAATGAACAACAAAGAAGTGATTTTTGATTGTTTTATGGTTTGGGAAAGATGTACTGACTATGATAGAGCAAAGTTCAGATGTATACACCCGGGTGTATACATGCACATGTATATACAATTATTAAAGAACATTATAACATATAGTGTATGTTCATATTGAAATAACATACTTAGGACCTTGCACTTATTTTAGCAGAGCTGTTGCTCATTTCAGTTTACTGGTACTCCTTGAAATCAAATCCCCTGGCTTTGGTGAGACAAACATAATGACTTAATTTGTAAGTTATTGTTCGTTAGAATGCTTAAAAAAAAAACACCCAAAAATGGTCCAATTATCCCTGAGAGGATAGGAGCAAGGTGTTAAGTGACATTGACACTTTCACCCTCCACCTTGTTGTTGCCATCTGTAGAAGTGGCACCATGTGTTCAACAGCTTGTCTGGATTGTTTCTACTGCTGCTGGTATAAGCAATAATTACACCTGTCTCTGAAGTTAATCTGGTTAGTCTCAGCCTTATCAGTAATTACTCCCTGCAAGTATACACAAAAATATGCTGAAAGTGTGTTCAGTATAGGGAGGTTTTGGGGAAAATGGTGTTCATTTGAGGTGTTCATGTTCACTATACAGAGGTGTTCAGTATAGGAAGGTTTGCTTATAATGGAAGCACATGGGAAAAAAATTGGGACCGAGAAAAAGTGTTCAGTATAATGGGGTGTTCGGTATATAGAGGTGTTCAGTAAGGGAGGTTTTACTGTATATGCACTTTGAAGCTGTTTTGAATCCCCTTTATAAATCCAATATAAGTCCAGTTAAAATAGTTTTTCAAGACAAACACCAAGTCCGCTCTCAATCTAAGAGTAATTCTGCACAATGAATCCATTTTCAATCCTGTACTTTTTGATGGGGGCTATCCTTCAGTTATATTCTTCGCATGAATAACCTGCACCAACATATTACTTTGTACACAACTGTGCTACTAAATGACCATAGAATTCATAAGAATGGCTCCATAATGAATTTCCAGGCAGTAAATGGCAGAAATAACCAATAAAAGTTTAATTTCAATACTTGTTTTTAAACTCCACCAGTAATCCTTCTTTTGAGAGACCCATATATTGGGAGACCACCTACCTTTTGTGACCATTTTCATCATGTAAAAGCACCTTCTAATGATAACTTATCTCTTCTGGAAGACTTTGCAGAATCTGACCTGTGACCACCCAACCTGAACTAACGAGACCAGTTATCCATCCAGAAATTCACATTTCAGGTAAGTGAAACCCAGCTGTTTTGTACAAGATTGGCAAAATATTTTCTCAAAGCCAGTTTTCAAATACTAAATATGATTCACAATTATACCAATTAAAGCGTAAACCCAAAACTGCAAGATAGAATGGTGTCTAGTAAGTGTATATGAATCATGCTTGAATCTAAATTGGGAATTCAAAGTAATATTAGTTAATGGGCAGGTAGTGCAAACGTTGCACAAGGAGACCACCTGCTTTATGCGACCACTTCCGGGATGGCATTAGGGGGTTGGTTTCTCCAAGGAGGGGCTGATGCACTAGCATGTCCCTCACATGCACTGCCATTGCCGTCCCTCCCATTACTGCTAAATTCTAAACAATATGTGGCTTCATATAAACGTATTGTATTCATCTTAATAAGTGTGCTATGAGAAAATTAAATCCATAAAAGCTGAAAAAAAAGTAGATTCTAAGTGTAATAATAAATTCTACCACTAGCTTAAAAACTATGGGATATTTTGGGGGTCCTTTCTTTGAAAAAATGGGGGATGCGCTTATTAGGGATTGTGCGCTTATTAAGATGAATATTGTAACTTAGTTCTAGGCAGTTTTGTACGAAAGGAGAAATTATAGGATCAATTGGATGAATGAAAAGATAGGACCCAGCTGGATCCCATTGGCCATCCAATGGGATACCACCATATACCATGGGTGGTACATATACTAATGTAATATCTGAAATCCGAGGTTCTGAAACTACCAATTTTTCAGTAGATCTACAGAATTTTTCATGTTTAGAAGTTGTAAAATATTAGAGGCTACCAAATTTTTTATAATGTCCCCCATTATAAGTAAGTGAAACTTGAAGAATCTGCTGAAATTGGATCATTTTCCTTGATTTTTTTTCCAGATTTTGATACAGAACCACTTGGAAGCTCTCAGAAATTTCAGACACCCTGGGGAACATTTTTGGGTTTATGCACAACATTAGTGGTCACCCTAATTCACATGTGGGGTATCAGATTTCAATCGGATGTATTGTTTTTTCACAATGTGCAGGTACAGATCCGGACTCGGTTCCAAGTCCATATTTTCAAGCTGCATGTTATAATTTTCAGTATTTTCTTCAAATTGATTTTAATAGGCCTCTGTGTGATTTTGAACCAAGAAGGTAAACTGTATCAAACTATGTGTGCTTCAGTTTGACTTCAATAATAAAAAGAACTTGTGGCAATCTTGTATCTTGCTGATATAATACAGCAACCCAAGCAGCTGCCCAGTAGAGCAAGTTCATCGTTAAAAGGATATGGGCTACAAACAAATAATATGAACATCATCATATTTCCTCCAATCAACATGAAATAAATGTTGCAACATATACATACTATGTTTTAAAACTTGCACAGGACAGCTGTGGTAAAAATACGTGACAATCATCAATGTGTTCCTAGTGAAAGTTGCACATTGTTACATGCATTTCATTAAAGTAATAGGAAGTGGACAGAAAAATTGGACCACCTCCTTTGTTAGCGGACCTGCTGTCCAGGGTGCCATTGGTTGAGGGGCTACCCACTTCTTGAGCTCACAGGAGATCATGTATACTAGCCAGCCTCATGCATATGATTAACAAGGCCACTGGTAGTAGCAGCACTTTTTACTGCCTTTAAACTACAAGAATCTTGTGTTGCACACAGATTTGCTTGCATTTTTTTTTCAGAGTTTTCTGTTTTACACTGCAGGTGGCAGCACAAGCTAGTATCGTTGTTTGCTTGCCATTACATGTCCTGCTCCAGCATTTGTGAATTTCTTCCAACATCCTAGATCAGATAGGTAATGTACATTTATTACTTATTCGTGTGTGTTTTTCTAGTGTTTATCATAATTCAATTAAGAGAATACCAATCTACAGTAAACTTGGGATTCTCCAGACTTACAAATATAAAGGAGGGAATGAAAATAAAAGAAAGAAAGAAAAAGAGATCCAATTGTTGGCAGAGCTCATTTAACCATTTGATACTCAAATATTACAAAAATTGCCTGCATGGAAAATTTCATCTGCTTGATAGTTTCTTTTGACTGTAATCTCACATTCATACAAAATACTTAAACCCGTTTGGTCAGAGTACGACTTGAGTCAGTAGGCTGAGTAGCTTTCCTTGGCACGGGTTGGGCTCAGTTTGCCAAACCCACACCAAGAAAAGCTGTTGATGATGACCTAGGGTGTGCCATCATGAATGGTCTCTCATACAAACCTCAGCAAAAGTGTTTTCTAGCAATTTAAAACCAGAAAATTTAGTAAAAACACGAAGGCTATTTTCATCCGGGCACTATTGGCCAATTTGAGCAGAATGGGTTCAATCAGAAATGAAGATGAGACGTATTAGGACATGTGGTCAACAGCGTTCCTTTATCCCACGTGATATCAACGTTAACAAAGAAAAGCTCCATGTTGACTTTGTCTTATTCTCACTGCAAAAGGGTTAAACTATAATAGTTCAACTTATCTTTTTTACGTGTCAGTTAATTCGCATCAAACTGGATAGAATGTACTGGCATTGAGTCTGCCCTGTCTGCACAGTGCAATTTGTCACATTCCAATAGTTTTTGGATTTTTAGCTCTGCTGACTTGACGGTCAGCAGAGTTTATGAAATCCATTTGTCTGTGTTCCCTCTGTCTTTGCATTAGGCATTTTACATTTTTGACTTTTCAAAATTTGTTGCATTGAATGTTTTGATTTTGCACATGGATATTCCCCAGGTGGTCCCCTACCAAGTTTGTGAAATAAGTAATTATGCAATGATTTGTTCTGTATTAGTTCAGTTGAACTTATAGTATGAGTCTGCGTCTGTCATCCATCCATCCATCCTCTATCCACAATTAACATTTTCAACTTTTTCAAGATCAGTTGCCAGATCCACATCAACCTTGGTGAGGGTCTACCTTTGGTGTCTCTATGAAGTTTGTTCTTGAAAATGGTCATGCTTCAGTAATATGTGGATTTTTATGTATCATTTTTGTTAATTTGTTTGCAAAGTCTTAAAAATTTTCTCCAAAACTGCCAGGCCAGTGGCGTCAGAATTGGTTTGAAACACTTCTGGGAGTCCTTTGACCCTAATCTGTTCTGTGATTTCTGACTGTGTGACAACACAGACATTCTGTAGTCTTTGTTTCGTCTATGTGCTTGTTTTTTTTTTTTTCTTTCTTTCTTTCTTTCTTTCTTTCTTTCTTTCTTTCTTTCTTTCTTTCTTTCTTTCTTCTTTACGACCAAATTTTGTTTGTCAGCTTTCTTGAACACTATTGCACTCAGAAACTTTAAACTTGGCATGATTTTAGGTTTATCCATGAATTTGTGCCTTTTAATAAAGAGGAGAAAATATGTAGAAGATTATGCAAATTACGGGCATTTAAAAATTTAAATCATGAATATATTTTAATTTTAGATCATGTCGAGTTGAAAGGTCATGCCAAAGGTGAAAGGTCATTTCTAGGTCAAAGATCATGTCAAGGTCAAATGTCATGTCAAGGCCAAAGGCCATGTTAAGGTCAAAGGTCACGTCAGGGTCAAAGATCATGTCAAAGGTTATTTCTGTAATTTACATGTGACCTCTAAAGGTCAAAGTCATTTAGACGGTTGAAATTTTCTTCCATCTGTGCACATTTTGTTATTTACATGTAACCTCTAAAAATCAAAGGTCAAGGCCATTTGGATTTTTCAAAGTTTTATTTAGCCATGACGTGGGCCCTTTTCATCAAGTCTTAATCATGTTGAACTCAAATTGTAGGTATTGAAAGACTGCACATTTTGTAACTTACATGTGACCTGTAAAGGGGGGGGGGTTAAATAAGGGGTCAGTATGTAAGTTATATTTAGAACATGTAATTATTTGGACAGCTTTGTTTTATAATTTCAAAATTTTACTGTGTTTAAATCCTCAAACTAAAATGCCATCCATAATTTATATGTGAGAGTATTATTGAGTTATATATTTTTATTTTAGCACAAGTGTGTCACGTCACGTACGCCAATAACTAATTTAGATAAATTTAAATATACCATCTGTATAATGGAAGCAGCCAAAATCATATTAGGATGGCCCTCATGAGAGCAACAAAATTTGTCTTAATGAGGGTCTCCCTGACCAAGAAAAAAGGAAGAGGAAAAAAAACCCAAGAAAACAGGAAAATGGTTTGAATGGTTATGTACATATATATACTTGGTCAAATAAACATATCCTGAATCCTGAAGGGTCCAGGTCATTTTGACTTTGAAATTTTCATCTAGTCATATATACAACTTTTGAAGGTACACAGACAGATTTGCGTTGAAGCAAATCTTCTTTTCTAGTTTTTATATTTTTTAACGATTTTTTTCCCCACATTTTTTGGGGGAAATTTTCAAAAATCTTCCTCGAAAGGGCTGAGCCAATTGCTTTGAAATTGCAAAGGGCCACTTCTGGGGACCCCAGAAAGGGCTGAGCCAATTGCTTTGAAATTGCAAAGGGCCACTTCTGGGGACCCCCAGATCTCAATTTTTGGCTAATGTTTATGAGTGTTAGTGTGCTTCTTCAAGTTTGTTTTTGTCCAGAACACCTGCGTAGGATTGTTAAAAACTATTCTCAGTTATTTTTGAACTAAAAATACTCTCAGGTTGCAAACAGTTAATTTAGTTTGTGGGAGGCTTTGAACAAAGTTGATCACTAGATGGGGATACTGTGGATTCTAGATTTCTTACAAGTTTTTCAATTTAGATACCTGTTGGTTAATGAATGCATTCTTGTTGATTGCCATATAAGTCAATCATGTGGAAGAAATTTGCATCAATTTGGTAATTCACATTTTTTACTTCTTCTCCGAAACTGTCTACCAGATTCACATCAGACTTTGTTGGGAAACCATCTTTGATGTCTTTCTACCAAATTATGGTCATGTTCCAGTGATTTGTGGATTTTTTAATGAATTTTTGCATATAATTTTTGTGGGAAATTAAAACAAATTCTTCCCACAAAACTCTCGGCCAATGGCTTTGAAACTGTATTGGAACACCTCTGGAGACTCCCAAACCTAAATTTCTTTAACAGTTGCAACTGTGACTTCTTTCTATTTTTTGAATGAATTTTTGTGTGTTTTCACTATCTTTGACTTCTTCTCCAAAGCCATTTCTCAGATTTCTCTCAAACACTGGGGAGTGTAAGTCATGGGAGATTTTAAGTGTTCACTAAATGGTGATACTTTGGATCTTTTATTTTTGAAAAATTAAAAAAGATATGGGGCACCTGTTGGTTAATGCATGCCTTCCTATTGATTACTGTGTAAGTTTATTGAGATTGCAATGGAAATTCACATTTTTAACTTCTCCAAAATCATCAATCAGATTCACTTCAAAATTGATGGGGATGTAGCTTGGGTAGGTCTCTACGAATTTGGTCCAAATGGTGATGATGATTTAAAGATTTCTTTAACAAATTTTCCTGTTGATTTTTTAGTAAAATATTTAAAAATGGTCTCTGAAACACACAGCCAATTAACTTGCAATTGTATAGGGACACTTCTGGGGACCCCTAGATCATAGTTTGTTCAACAAGTGGCACTATGAATATAATTTTTTTTTTGCTTTAAAAAAATTATGCATTTTCATTTTTCTTGACTTTTTCTCCCAAACTGTAATTTGGATTCCCTTGAAACTTAATGAGAATGTATGTTGACCTGGTCTCCACCAAACCATTCACTGCATGGTGGTGCTCCCATTTTCTAATTTTTAACAAATTTTCAAATTTTGGAAAAATGAGCAAGGGGATGGATAATGTACATGTTATCAACAGTGATGATGGATTATACCATCGTGAAGTACATGGGTTCACCTCAGTCTGTGCATGTAAGATCAGCTGAACACAGGACTGTGACAGTCCTCTTGTTTTGTTCATTTTTTGACAAAATCTTTAAAAAAATGATTTTCTCTGAATCTGCCAAGGCAATTGCTTTGGAATTTGCATAAGGACACAGCTGGGGGAACCCAGACCTTTATTTGTTCATTAGGTGGAACTGGGATTTTTTTTTCCTAGGGAATTCTAAACTCTCACTCAGATTGTTCTGAAACTTTTTCAAAACCACTTGCTGGATTCACTTCAACTTGATGGGGATGTGCCTTGGGTGAGTTTCAACAAATTTTGTCAAAGGTCTTGCTCTGGTGATTTTTATTCAGTTTTTGGCAAAATCTTAAAAAAGTCATCTTCTTCAAACCAGCTCAGTAAACATTTGAAATTGCATAGAGACACTTCTGGGCAGGAGGGCGAGATGTACCTAGAACACAGGTGATCTTGACCTTGTTCACAAGGTCACAGGTCCAGTTGGTGACTTTAACACTACAGCTGGTTTAACTTTACCTTATTCACAAGGTCACAGGGCCAGTTGGTGACTTTAACTCTACAGCTGGTTTAGTACTTGAGAGCTAACTTAGCCAAGACTTTACTCTTTTACATGTTAGTGGTCCTCTGTTTGGAACATATTTGAGCAGTAGAACAGTATATGTGTGACCTTGGCCTCATTCTCAGGGTCACAGGGACACTTACATGAAACATTGATAACTTCAGAACTACATGTATTTGAGCCAGGACCACATATTAAGTGTTCTTCTAGATAGATCAGACTTACATCATACATGTACATAGTATGTGGGTGAACTTGACCTTATCCAAAGGTCACAGGGCCACCATTGTAAATAGTTTGTAGGTCAGCTGAGCATGGGCTGTTCACACGGCCCTCTTTTTGAAATTATGACTTATTGTATGATTTTAGTATAAATGGATGTCTCCTTGTCGCCAACCAAATGCTGTACTGTCTTCAACCTGGTGGGAATATATAATACTGACTTGATCTCCACCAAACAACTAGATGTAAAAATATGGTCTTAATGTGGAGCACTCCATAAGGGATAGAATTTAAGGGTAAGCCAAGAAAAGGGACTGTAACCTGGTTGTGTTACTGCATGATTGGCCTCATCAGGGGTTGTCTTAATTGCAGGTTCTACTGTAATAGGATGTATTCATATCTAAATGCGGTCCTACTCTAACACATTTTGAACAAAAGAGGGAGCCACCTGCATCTGGGCAGATCCATGTATTTAGCATGGTCGAAAGTACTTTCTCAACAAAATGAACAACACAAACACACAATAATCTTGAGAAAATGTATAACAATATTTGAAGCATAAAGGATGCCTAAATTAATTAGAAATGGGCTCTCTTTTGGTTGAAAAGGTGGTTGTTATGGATGTTTATGTAGTATATAATACAAATCTGCCCTGATCATGGTGGAAGCATCAGTCTATTGCCCCGGCAACACAGGAAGTGAGCAGGGTCGCAGTTAAATATGAATGTCTCCTATTGGATAGTGAGATGTTTTTGGCATGATCTCGCCTAACAGGTGGTTGTTTGTTGTTGTTTATGTTTGTTTTTGTGGAGCATGTGGTGACTTTTTTTGTTTTTGTTTGTACCGTAGACGTGCATGGAAGTGTCACAATAGCCATGAAAGAGATACAACGACAGGTGTTTCGTGAACTTGGTAAACAAATGGAGCAACGGTTGTCATTTGAAAACTACCTCGCAACCACTTTATTTGGAAATCATATTATTACAGATATGGAGCGAAAAACAATTGAGGTATACAAATACTGTGTTAAACTGAATTTACAATCATTGAACAAAAATAAATAACTCTGAAGTAAAGGCAAACTTTTGCAGGCTTAATGTTAGATGTATATTAATTTGGTGTACAGTATCTAGCTTGCAATATTATTGCCAATGTAATATGCATGGTTAACATGCTTACTGGAAACCACAATACATATACATATACATGTAAGTTTGTAAGGTGACGGGCATAAGTTTTCAGAGTGCATGGCAGGGTTACTAATGAAAACAATCATGAGTAAGATATGGCCTTATTCATTAAATCTCGCAATGTGTGGCAGTTGGTTTGGCTCTAAGTGTTTTTCTCATAGACATGCTGATGATTTTAGTGTGACCTGTATTTAGTACAGCCACTCTTATTGTGAACATATTCATCTGTGTAATAATAATATGGAAAATTATCTCAAGTATTACTTTTATTGGCTGCTCTGATGTAAATAACATTTTGCCAGATTGATACCATTGTTAGTTCTGCTGGTGTGTCAGTCAGCTGAGGTTATAGGAATGGGTCTATGTCTGTTGTCTGTCCACAATTTCGACTAATCTTCCCCAAAGGTGTTTGCCAGATAAACTGTAATCTAATAGTGGGGATCTACCTTGGATGGGTCTGCAGGCTGTGTACATACCAAGTTTGTTCAAATGCTTATGCTCCAGTGATTTTTTATATTCTCTCTTTTTTTTTTTTTTTTTTTTAGGCAAAATTGTAAAAACACCTTCTCCAATAATGCTCAGCCAATTGCCGTGAAATTACAGAGGCACACTCATGGAGACCCCTAGCCTTTAATTCGCACAACAGGTAGTGCTACATTAAAAATATTTTCTCATGAATTTTTGTGGTTTTTGTTGTGTCCAACTTCCAACTCATATGTTGGATTTTCTCTGAACCTGGTAGGAATATATACCTGGGCTTGATCTGCACAAAATTTGTGCATTGCGTTGGAATATATGTTAATATCTTCAAACAAATTTTTAAAGAGATGAATGACTGCTCAGGTACATGAACACGTTAGCAGTTTGCTGTACAGATAGAGGGAAATGTCACATTTTTGCCTATATATTAGTAATGGTAGATCTCTGACCATTGGTTTAATACTATCACACACTAATAGAAAAGTACCTGTGAGGCTTGCTTTGCTATTGTTAATCTTGACCTTGAGTGACCTTGAAAGGTTAACTGACATATTGGTTTATATCTCCATAATGGTGCATCCTAGGCCCATGGTTACTATTAAACACTAACAAGAAAGTACATATGAGGTTCCAAATTGGTGTTGTTAACTTTGACCTTGAGTGACAGTAAAAGGTGAATCTGATATATTGGCGTATATCCTGGTATCGGTGGATCCTCTTGCTTTTCATCTGAAAATTGATGACTCCAACACTGTGAGTGATTGAAGACTTTGATATTGGAAAATATTAGTAAAGATGGTCTCATGGAAAAGTGACCTTGACATTATTTGAAAGGTCATAGGGCCACTTATTATTCCAAAGGTCACAGGACCACTTCACTGTGTGCACCCAAGGTCAGTTGAGCATAGGACTGTCACAGTCCTCTCAGTTTTAAGTATGTGTTGACTTGTCTGCCTTTTTGGCATATTGAGCATGACCTGCTAGGAAATCAACAGAAGTTCAACTTGGGGCATATAAATAATTAGTATAACCATGTGTTGCAGCTTAAATATGCAAACTGCTGAGTTATTTGCCAGACAATCAAAAAGAGACTAGATACTTGAAAAATGTAGGAATTTCTGTGTGTAAATATTCACTTTCAACAGAATGATTGAAATTGATTAACCTTTCAGCTAAAAAATCTCCCTGAACATAAAACTAGGGAATTATTGCGTATACTCTGCACGAAGGAAAGCACAAAGTATGATGTCTTTGAGGTATTCTGTAAAGTGCTCGAGGAAGATGAACAAGAGTACTTGGCGGAGATGCTTAGGAACAAATTGCAAGAGTTGGAGACAAAACAAAATGGCAGACCTGGTGCAAGTTTACAGAACTCAAATGCTGGTATGTGTTTCATATGTATTATATGGTGCTCTACTGTGCAATTACATGTATTTTGATATTGCATGTTGAGTCGTACATTCCTGAATTATTTGTCCTGACAAGGGAAAAAAGTTTTGAGCCAATGTACAGTACAATCACCTGATTAAGACCTCTCAATGGCAATCGCTTGTTGCTGTCCCAGTTTTATTTCAGCAGTAAGTGGTGTCAAATT
This sequence comes from Hermodice carunculata, assembly GCA_964020975.1. Taxonomy (NCBI): domain Eukaryota; kingdom Metazoa; phylum Annelida; class Polychaeta; order Eunicida; family Amphinomidae; genus Hermodice; species Hermodice carunculata. The sequence continues at coordinate 57,832,958 of OZ026626.1, forward strand.
GCAGGTGCATATGGTCTTAAAATACAGGTGGTTATGTTATGGCAGAAATAGTCTAGTATCATGAACTCATGTTGTACATGTCAGCTAAAGATACCTGGCTAAAAGCCATTTTGCAGGGTGCTTTTCACTCCCATTTCTCCTTGCACGCCTTGGCTGCAGGGGTCAGACTTGAGCTGGACTTTAAACAACACCCAGTAACTCAACCTAATTGCTATTATGTAATCAATGAGATAGCACTTTAGTCAATAGATTAGGGGCTCTAATTAGCTTCATCCAGTAACTTTTCAAAGTTAAATAAAATTGTGGTAATCATGTTAATTTTGAGAAAAAAATCGATTTAATTTTTGATCATAAAAATTGGCTGACAGAAAGAGAACTTTTGCATCTATTTTGTACGGTGAAGCAAAGGAAACCAGACACAAACAGCTGTTCTTGTAATGAAGATATTAAGAAAAAGTGACAAACAAGCTGTCTGAGAGTGTGTGCACAGTGATCAGTGTCTGGCTTTAAAGAGTGTTGGACTTGAGAAGGGAAAAGATAAATACGGGTAAAAAATCTATTTTCTTGGAAGCTGAGGTGTGCGGATCATAAATCTTAACTCTTTCAGTGCCAAGTTTGGGACCAAGTCAACAGCTTTCCTCGGCACTCATTAGGTACATTGTACCTAAAGCTCACAGAGGAAAGCTGTTGACCAGGACCATTAGGTTCTGTGGGACTATACCTAGGCTTCTGGTACTTGAATGAAAGCCCTTTTTACAAAGTCTATCAACACTGCACATGAATTCATTTGATAAGTTGGACAAAGTCATCTTAAGTACTTCAATTTTAGTCACAGTTGGCATCAAAAGAGTTAAACAGATAACTGGTCTCTCACATGATGTGATCTTCAGAGCAGGTACCATGGTATCTGCCAGTATTTATCCTGTATTATCACCACTCTCCTACGAAGACCTTATCTTTCCAGTCCTTTGGCTGGTCCTGAGTTTCTGCTGCACTGGGGGCCTTGCTTATGCAGATTTTGGGTGCATTGAATTAGGGGAGATATATCAGATATATCCAGCTGGACTTGGTCAATTTAATGTGTAGTAACTGTGACAGATTTCTTAATGAAGAATGTAGTTTGCAACTGTTTACAGGTGCACTGTTGTTGTAAACAATGAAAAGAACCAATCAATTCAAACGCCACAGAGAAATTCACGTTGGTAAATTTTGAAAGGAAATCCTAAAGTAAAATGGGGTCACACGACATTCACATGAAAGTGACCAACTGGACGATTCCATTGTGATATGAAGAAGGGATGCAAACAGGCGATTGATTGGTGTATATAAGTTAAGATATGAGGCATGTCCCAGTTTACCCCTGTCTTGGCTGTCCCCAGTCTTCCCTTCTTATAGGCATTGCCCAGGTACATGTACATGTAGTTCATGTCACTCAGTATTTTCTTTGCATGATTGTATTTGTGTCTTTTTGTCCAGAACCACTTTCTAGTAGTCATTACCCTATTCTGCAGTCTGAACTCTTTACTCTCCATAAGCTAACATGTCACTGTCTAACCTATATACAGGTTTGTATTTGTGTCTTTTTGTCCAGAACCACTTCCTATAGTAGTCATAATATTACCCAATTCCGCAGTCTGAACTCTTTACTCTCCATAAGCTAACCTGTCACTGTCTAACCTATACACATATTTGTGTTTGTGTCTTTTTGTCCAGAACCACTTTCTAGTAGTCATTACCCTATTCTGCAGTCTGACTCTTGACTCTCCATAAGCTAACATGTCACTGTCTAACCTATATACAGGTTTGTATTTGTGTCTTTTTGTCCAGAACCACTTTCTAGTAGTCATTACCCTATTCCGCAGTCTGAACTCTTTACTCTCCATAAGCTAACATGTCACTGTCTAACCTATATACAGGTTTGTATTTGTGTCTTTTTGTCCAGAACCACTTCCTATAGTAGTCATAATATTACCCAATTCCGCTCTCTGAACTCTTTACCCTCCAGAAGCTAACCTGTCACTGTCTAACCTATATACATATCTGTATTTGTGTCTTTTTGTCCAGAACCACTTCCTAGTAGTCATTACCCAATTCCGCAGTCTGACTCTTTACTCTCCATAAGCTAACCTGTCACTGTCTAACCTATATATACATATTGTAGTACTATTGTCCATATTGCACACATTCCTCTGTAGAATTTTGACATAGGCTGTAATAGCCTAAACAAATTAAAAGGCCTTCAGCGGGTATTGCGTATAGTTAATAGGAGAGGTCACAATTACCAGTTATCTGTGTATTTAGCTGAATACACTATCTAATACACAGAATTCTTCAGGGCTAGAGATGTGTATTCCCATTGGATTGCATGTTAAACTAACCTCAAATTAAAAGACAAATTTCGAAGCTGCAAGAATAAAATAATGTGAACGCTTCAGCTAAGTACATAATTTTACCACACAAATTTTGCTGTCTCTGCAATGAGTGGTTTTAAAGTTATCAAGCTGTAAATTACAATAAAAAGTAATTGGAATCCACAACTCTATCCCTGAATGACTGAAATGCCCTCTACAGGAGAGCAGTAGAAGCTTCTGTTCTTGCTCTCTTCAGTTTAGGCTGGAAAGTCAGGGAGCCAGTCATACCTTAAGGTGGTGTCAGCTAGGCTCCCCTGGCCAGCTCACTTCAGTGGCTCTTAATATTTTTAATACTGAAAATGCCAGGGCAAAGCTATTTACTTTCGGAATTGTTAAATCTGCACATCATTTCGTGGGAAGTCACTTGAAATTGAAAGGCTTGTTTGCTGAGTGCAGGCAGATGCTTGTGTGTCAAGGTTGTTTTTTCTGTTTCGGCTTCTTTTGAAACAAAGGTGTTCTGTAAACAGAAGAAAAAAGAGAATTGAACAGAGTACATGTAATAAAGTAAAACACTCTGAACACTTACTTTTTGTATTTTAGCTTTGTGTAAGAGAAAGCAGGAAGACAAAGCAGCAAGAAGTCCAAGTAGCACATCAGGTATGTTTATTTACATAGGTTTTTATACAGAACATTGTCCCGACCTGTGTAGCAGCTGGTGCCAGGTCTATATATACCAATCGTCAATTCAGACATCATTGGCCTGACAAAATTCCCATGATCGATTGAGAAAATCACCCCATCGATGGTAGACCAATCGTCAATTTAGACATCATTCGACTGACAAAATCCCCATGATCGATGGAGAAAATGACCCCATCGATGTTAGACCATGTCATGCAGTAATAATATTTTTCATCACATCAGATGTTTGCCTTCTTGTTTTGTCTCACTGGCTATACTGATATATGCTGTGTTCTTAATAGTGTCCTGGCAGGGTGGCAACCCCACATTTGTACCCAGAAATCTACATTTTTTGTTGTGTTCGGCCACGCATGCCATCTATTCTATCGCTCAGTACATGTACATATTAACATGGTTGTCCCCCCAATGTCATCCACATTGGGTGACAATGCGCTTACACTTTCCAACCTGATGAAGAAGAGTAAGCTATTAAACTGAAACGATCGATTCAAGTGTGGATCTGAAAATTGAAAAAGTTATGATAATAACTTTACAAATTTGTGCCTGACTCACAGCCCCACTAGAGATTAGTTTTATGCCACTATTTATAAAAAGCACATGATGGGTAATTCAGCAGGCACAATTCCAAGCTATTCCAAACTCCTGCAGGGGCCACAGTTTCAGGAGACGGTAGTTTGCTTACAGTGTATATCATATACAAGTGAGTAGAGTTCATGGGTGTTGTCTTTCCGGGCAGGCTTTCGTGTCTTCCCATCACACATACACATATATTTGCAAAATTCTTGGCTTCAACAGGTGGCGCCACAAATATCATATGCAACTGAGATTTTGACCTCCTACATAGACTCTAAGCCTCCCAACTTGGCTGGGAGATCTGCCACATTCTCATTATGAAAGTCAATCAAATTTCACAACCTCCCACCTGATTGAAAGTGCTCTCCATAGTAAGTGAATGGGGCTTCTGCTGATAGCAGCTGTTTTTGTAATTATCTTTAGTTTGCCGTGTCTGCATGTTAGAGTCTCTGGACGGGACTGGCTATGGAGCACAGAGAAATTGTGCATTTTTTTTGTTCAGAACTACACTTAAGATGTGGCACTGTTGCTCATGTTGATATAATAATACATAACATGTAAAATGTCACAATAAGGAATTAAGTTTCAAGTCTTTAAATTATAAGAAAGAAAATAGTAGATATATTTATCATGTGTGTCAATGTGATGTTACAAAATTAGTTAGATTCATCTTATGTCAAATTAGTCATTCAGTTAAGGAAGAAGTAGAAGTTAAAGATACATTGTACCCCAGTTGTGATTTTACTTTAATCATGAGTTGTTTCTTTCATGACAACTCTGTATTGCAGCAAAGAGAGATTGCCATAGGGTGGAAGAAGATGAAAAGGAAGAGTCGGAAGATGAAGGCATTGACATTCCAGATGGCTCAGATGTCACAGTTAAAGTTCAGTTATCCAGTGAGGATTTATACTTTGAAACATACACATCAAAAAAGGTGAGGGCAAGGAGCTATGCCTGTGTGTATGAGGTATAAGTGGTCCACATGTATGAACCCCTCAACATTTTCAAAATTAAAATTGCATACACAGCTGTACTCAGCAAAATGTGTCCGATACCTGAGTATGTCACATAAATGAGTTAAAAAGCAAAAGAATGAGTATTGTAATACAGTGGTCCCTGTCTTGAGAGGCCACTCCAATGAGAGAGCACCTGGCTTGAAAGGCCACTTTTGGCATGTCCCAACTGCTATCTTTTCCATGTTATTGTGCCTCTAATGACAGGCCACCTGTCTTGGGAGGCCACTTTTGGCCCTTGGGGTGGCCTCTCAAGACAGGGACTACTGTATTGATGTTTCACTGCAGTATGGGCAAGCATGAAAGTGATAAACGTCTGTTTTCAAGCATTGTTCAGTTGCAACACTCTTGACTTAAAATCATTTTAATTCCCATGTGCATGTGCAAATAAATCATTTGTTGTCTCAATGTGCAGTTTGCACAGTAGTTCTGCATGTTTTTGTTGAGTCACTACATGCCTCATTTTGTTCAGAGGACCAGTGTCTGACCACATATTTTGATGTATAGGAGGAGCTGCCAACCAAAACTTAAAGTCTATTACAGATTAACCCTGGGGACCCTATAAAGTGTTTTGCAACTCCATGTATTTAGAGTAGATATATCTGCTCCTAGGGTACAGAGGGTCAATACACAATACATGTGTGGTACCATAGGGTACAGAGGGTCAATACACAATACATGTGTGGTACCATAGGGTACAGAGGGTCAATACACAATACATGTGTGGTACCATAGGGTACAGAGGGTCAATACACAATACATGTGTGGTACCATCTGTGATGTAAAGATCAGGGATGTGATTTCCCAACATTAAAAAAGCCTGACAATCACCTAAAATCCCCTGAAAGTACATGGTATTAACATATAAATATGAAACATAAATTTTGGAAAAAAAGCCTGATTTCAGGTTTTATCCTGAAAAATCACATCCCTGAAAGATGTCATCCAAAAATATATATGTGTTGAGTAAAGATGTGAGGCCTCTCCCCATGGACTTTTCAAGTAAAATGTGTTTACACTAATATGTACAAGGTACCAAAGTTGTGATAGTGTTCACCAATAATACTTGTTCAATGGTAAATCTTGTTTGTTAAAAAAAAAAGTAATTGAATAAAAAAAATCACAAGATATTTTTAACAAAAAGAATTACTGGAAAGTCAATGGAAGACCTATTATTATTATTAAATCAGCTTGGTGAGGTCTGCCATATCCCTTTGGGATCATTAGTGCACTCTGCCAGCATACCCAACTCAGGCAATATATTTGCCTAACAGGTGGTTTGAGTAAATTATCTGTTTATATCCTGTCTGTTCTTTTTCTGTGCAGTTAACTAAATCTAATATACAAAATAGGATTAGTAATGGTGAATATGACAGATTGAATTATTTAGTAAATAACAGGATTTTTCATATAGAGGATTCCACTGAGCGTAAACTTTTAAAGGATTTTAATATAGAGGATTCCACTGAGCGTAAACTTTTAAGGGTAAAATAGTACATGTATGTGATAACACAATTGATGCTAAAGAATGTTACCAAGGTAAAGAATGTCACAAATGTTGGCAAAGAGTGTGTAACGCACAGTATATCATTTTTTGTCCTCATACAATGTACTTTAATTGTTCCACTCCATTTATTCAAATTAACAATTATATCTCTCCTAGCATCATACATTTTGCTTTTACATATTCAGTTTAGTGCATTTCAAGGCACTGTATACTTTCCCAATAGTGTATGTGCGTGAAATGCATGAGTGAATATGTAGAGCAATAGAAAGTGTGGCAAACTTTGATAAATTTGAATAAAATGTAACTTCCACCATTGACTGAGCATTTCAGAATTAAAGTATGTAAAGCACTAAGTGTGAATGAAAAACTTTCTTGTCAACATTTTTCATACAAAATGTATCCCTGGTTTCTGTGGGCAGTTTTTAGGGAAAATGTATGCCTTCCTTGTGTATTTCTTTGTAAAATACCGACACCCTTGCAGGACATTAGGCAAGACCATTGGAGCATGACTTCTGTATTCAGTTATTGACAGGCCAATTAAACCATTGTTCTTATATACTCACACATGGATTATTCTAGTGGTTTGATAAGAAAATCATTATTATCTCATTCCATACTATGGTCACAGGCCTTGGTCAGTGGTTCTAGCACTGACTTAAGACTATAGGCATGTTGGTCCTTGAACTAAAGCTCATTTCATGAAGACTTTAAATATGCAATTGTTATCTCCAATCTAGGTAAATATACGGAAAAATCAGGGACTGGTATGGAATGTGTTAAATTTATTTGTACAAGAGGGTTGTCATTGATGGCCAACATACTAAGTCTTAAGCCTGTGGTTTTTGCTGCAGCAGCTCATTCAGTGAGGTTTGTCAGACATTGCCAAAAGTACTGACCAAGACCTTAACCATCACAAGGTGGAGCCACCATCCTTTCTGATGACAATGTTGTAGGTAGGATCTATAAAGATAGTGTGCCCAGGTTGAATAACTGCCACTTCAGGAAAGCTGTTGACTTAGATAAGGTCTAGCCAGGAGACAGTTAATGCTCCATGATATTTTTTTTTCACTTTAACCTCTTACAAGCCTGGGGGGCAGAAATATCCGGCACACTTTTATAGTCACACACCCCTTATTGCCAGATTTTTCCAGCGTTTTTATAATGACTAGTACAGGCCCTTTGACGACACGAAAATGAAAGTACGTGGTGTATATGTGTATACAAACCTACCAGCTGGGTGTCTGATGATCACTCGAGTATAGAATGTGAATATATACTGAACCCCAATGAAAAGTATCCACATAAAAAAATTAACACATTAATTTTGTAAGTTACTAAGTACTGTGTGTGCATATATGCATGGTTTGGAGCCTACATCAGGGTCATTCAGGACAACTTTTTAACTTTTGCTGGGTTGTTACATAATGCATGTGACTTTTGTGCACCGAATATGGCTTCTGACCACCACTCCTATTGGATGGCTAAAATGACCTGATGTTTTCAGTGGCTTTAAAAAGGGATGTTCAGCCAAGAAAAAAGCCAGTGGTCTCAGGTGTGTTGAGGCGATCATGCCGCGTCTGAGCCAAGGTCAAAGACACCATGCTTTGGGGCTTGCAGAGGGTGGAGTCCCAATCACTCAAATCGCACAAAGAATGGGGTGTACTCGGCGCACCATCCAACGACTAATTGAACGGCAACAAGAAACTGGATCCGTAGATGATCGGCCTAGGCCTGGCCGAGAAAGAGTGACAACACCTGGCCAAGACCGTCACATCCGGCTGATGCACCTGCGAGACCGTTTCCGTACAGCAGCCCAAACAGCCCGTGAGACTCAAGGGGTGAATCACCGTCCTGTCAGTAGTTCTACTGTGGAGAGGCGACTGAGGAGCAGTGGCCTAACAGCCAGAAGACCTTACAGGGGTAACCTGCTGACCCAACCCAGAAGAGAAAGACGACTGCAGTGGTGTAGAGCACACTCCAGGTGGACTCGCCAGCAGTGGAATACCGTCCTTTTTACTGACGAGTCCCGTTTTTGTGTCAGCAGAGCAGATGGCAGAGAACGTGTGTGGCGCCGGACTGGGGAGAGATATGCAGATGCCTGTGTCCGTCAGGCAGATCGATGGGGTGGACCCTCTGTCATGGTGTGGGCAGGCATCAGCAACCGCTACCGGACACCCCTAGTGGTCATTCAAGGGATCCTCAATGCTAGGCGGTACATTGATGAGGTGCTGGAGCCGCACATGGTCCCATTTATGGAGCAGCATCAAGATCTGGCGATCTTTCAGCAGGACAATGCACGTGCTCACTCTGCAAGATTAACAATGAACTTTCTCAATGAGAACAACATCAATGTCATGGAATGGCCAGCGTTCTCACCCGATCTGAGCCCTATTGAACATTTGTGGGATCAGTTAGGCCAAGGTATTCAACGGAGGACACCTAGGCCTACTACCCGAAACCAGCTGATCCAAGCTCTGCAGGAAGAGTGGAATAATGTTCCCCAACACAGAATTCAAACCCTGGTCAGCAGTATGCGCCGCAGATGTATAGCATGTGTTGATGCTCGAGGTGGCCACATCCCATATTGAACAGAAAAATTTGTGTGACTTTCAATTAGGGCAGTTAATGACATTTTTTGCCTGTAAGTGACGTTAATGTCGGTAGAGCGTGACATTATTTTTACGCCAGAAAAGTGAATGCTTTGTTAAGTTCTAAGCACGTCTAGGTATGAAATGTTTCAAGTATAAACAATAAAATACTTCAAAATTGGCATGTGGATACTTTTCATTGGGGTTCAGTATATATACATGTATACAGCAGTTTCGAAGTTGTTCAAATTTGTCATGGGTAAATTTAAGTATATTATGCACAATGGCTAGGAAAGGCTCACAATGCCTTGAAAATACGCAAAATGTTTACAAACTTTATTCCTGGCATCAAGGAAGTTAAAATTAAAGGGTATTACTGAATTTTCAAAAACATGTTTTTTCTTCTTCTTTATTTTCTCTTGGTGTGTGGGAATATCATGGGTGTGGCAGTTAAGGCGTTAAACTGTTAAGGAGTCTAAGGTTAGCCTCTTGGGAGTTACGCTCTTTGACCTTCATTCTTGTTTATTTGATGCGTACTTGGCTTCTTTTGATAATGTCCCCTCCACTTTTTTGTGTTCAAGGTATACGACATGAAAGGACCACAAAAGGGTACTGCTCTAATTATTAACATCAAGGAAATCAAAGGGCAGGAAACAAGAGAAGGGACGCAGTATGATTGTGAAAACTTGAAGGAACTGTGGCAGCAACTGGGGTTCAAGGTTATTACATTTGTTGAACTGGATGCAGTAGTAGGTATTCTATAACACTTCATAGAAGGGGGGTAAGGGGGGGGGGGGTTTCAGTTTGCTGGTATGCTTTTTAGAGTATGCAGTACAGACAACAAAAATCTGTCAAAGTTTTGGATAGTACGAAGTACGTAAAATAAGAGGGCTTCCAGTACGCCAGTACGGTAAATAAAAAGCCCCAGTACGCCAGTACGGGAAACCCCTTACACACCCTCTTCATAAGCCCCATCATCTCCTTTGAATTGACACTGACTAAATGACTGAGTCAACAGCTTTCCTTGGCAAGGCTTGAGCACTTTGTGCCCTACCAATGCCAGAGAAAGCAGTTGACCTGGGGTGTGTTGTCTCAGCAGGGCTTTCCTTCAATTCGGATTCAAATTTTCTGTCATTGCTGTACTATTAAGTCTAAAACCTTGGATCAGTTGACATTTGGCTGCTGGCAACTTTAGGTCAGTTTAAGGGGAGACAGGTTACATTAGTGTGCACGCTCATGTTTTTGTATGTCAATACGTTGTATATCTAATTTTGTTTACAAATAAAACAAATATATATTTGTGTGGTGAACATTTGATAAAATTACTTAAGGAATCTCCTGAAAAGGAAACCAAATGTATTTTGAATTTTAGTAACTTTGAAAAATTTGAATTTTAACATCTGTGTTACTTGCTTTTCTCTCTAAGTAAATTGTATGTTTCAGGACAAAGTAAATTTACTATCATTTGATTAATTAATATAAAATTAAAATTGAAAAATTAAAAAGGTCAACTTAAACATTTGCTGTAATCTGAAACTTTTTGCTGAGTGAAAGAAATTACAATACAGATAGATTTACGTATTAAGTTGTTCGAATACCATAGGGCATTTTGCCATGCAGAAATGACAAATGTTGAGCAAAAAGCCATGACTTCCTGTAAGTTGGTTCAAACTCAATTTGAATTCCTAGAGCTGCACCCCTCAAACATCATATGTGAAAAGAAAACTTGAAGCTAATGGATTTTTTTTTAAAGTTGAATTTTCATAATATTTACACCTAATGCAAATGAAGTTTAGGGGTATACTGTTTTCAGCTTCCTGGACTATCTGGCTATAACAGAATCCTTCTGAATATTATATCTCATGATTCACAGGCTTCATCAAACTCATGTCGATCTCGAATGTACCTTGATGCTATTTCTTGCGGTGATTCTGTTTCGGTGACCTTGATCTCATTTTGAAGGTCACAGCTCCCGCGTGTCTGCATGTGGTATCCAGTCTGTTAGTTATTACTGCTTGAGCTGTTCTAGTTGAGATGTAAATTTGTGCCAGAATTAAAAAGATGTCCTTTGACTACCAAATTAATGCAAGCTTTTGGCAAAATGGGTAACATTTGTGCATCTATCCATGGTATTTTACTTAATCATTAAATTTATTAGGCACAACTGAAAATGGTTGTTTTTTCCATGAATGAAATTTTGGGTACAGAACATGGAATTTAATTCAATTCTGCCAAATGAAACAACAGTTCTCTTTTCTTCAATAACACTGAAATGGGACAATTGTAATCATTATGGTGCTTTCAAATGTGCTTTTGCCGTGTTTGCCAATATAGTTTTCCCTGTAGTTTAGTTTGTGTTGGAAGACTATGTAAGTGTAATTGAACTGATTTCAGGAAATAGAGGAAAAGGTCAAAATGTTTGCAGAGCTTCCTACGCTAAAAGAAGCTAAGTGTGCAATTGTATGCATACTCAGCCATGGCAAGAACGGACTTGTATATGGAGTGGATGGATTGACTGTAAAGATAGCTGATCTTCTCAAATATCTCGACAACAAGAACTGTCCAGCTCTTCAGAACAAGCCAAAACTATGGTTTTTTCAGGCCTGTCGAGGAAGTAAGTGAATGTGTCTTTCCATCTTTTTACTTTGTTTTATTGATGATGGTCCTGCAATTATCCAAATAATGTTTTTTTGCAAAAGTCATTTTGGGAGTGTTTCAGGAACACTTCTTGTTAGTGTCCAGCCATTCTTATCAGCAAACCTGATATTTTTTTTCAAACAGACTGGTGGGTCCATATGGACGGGATTGGTAGCTAAATTGGCATAATGTGAAGGAAGTACACATGCGAAATGTCCTTTGAATTTCGAGGTACCTGTGAGACTAAACCAGATAGTCAGGCCAAAAAAGTATAAATCTATTGCTGAATATCCTAGAATTTTTAGGGAATAAAGAACTTGGATAATTAAAAGGCTGGACATTAATGATATTTAAACAGAATTAGCATAGAAAAGCCCAGAATCAGGGCACAGCAGGGGACACCCTTAGAAAGGCAGTGAAGCAGAAGTCTGGAGTGACCTAGATGTAGGTGAGAGTAACATTCATAAACCTGGAAAAAGGAATAGAGGTACATGTATATTTTGGGAAAACTGGAATTGCATTAGGGAGCCTAGGTTTGTGAAAGCTCTTAACAACAAGGACCACAGGCACAGGTAAACACAGAATGTTCAACCTCCCCAAGTGTTCAATATTTTGTTCTGAATACATATGTGGCGTCCACAGATGTTTTGTAAGTAAATATAGGGCCATTATTCTATCCTCCAAACCAATTTTTTGAATTATTCATTGGCAGTACAACTGCATCACATCGCTCACACTCTGTCATGAAGCTAGTATGCACTTTTAGGGCATATATGTGTGCCAGAATGAGTTTCAGTGCTTTTCAAGCCCTGATAGAACTTTGCGGTATGGTCGCACTGGAAATATAGGGGTTAAGTTAAGGATTAATACCGACTGTGCATTTTTTGTGCTCCGACACTGCACTGGCAGCCGAACAACACATGAGTCGCTGACATGCCTCGTGTGTTGTTCTGCTGCCAGTGCAGTGTAGAAGCACAAAAAATGAGCATAAGGTGTGAATGCCTTTTCTATTATAATAATACGACAAGCAGACAATTCTATTATCATATGATGCTGGACAAATAAAGGAACCAACAGATAAACAAAATCTAGAATGTGGCCTTTTTCTTACAACTAGAAAATTCCGTCTGTAGGTCTATCTATTATGATCATCATGTACTGATGATCATGTGAAAGTTTTAAAAGGCCCTTTTCTTATTACTGTATTTGCGGGTTACCATCATCTAAGGTTTATATCATGGCACTGTCATTAGCGCCTGAGCAAAGCGAGGGTGCTTATAACAGTGAAGAGCTGCTAATCATTGAGGAAGGGCCAGTGAAAAAGTGTTACATCCGACAAAAATCCATGTTATTACTATTATTACTACTTCTAACAAAAGTAGTGGCCACTACTGCATTAGCACATAGGTTGAACAGGTAGTGCATAGTGTTATGGGGTTTTACTGTGTGAGCAAAATCAAACTAATCCACTAGAGAGTGTCCTTCTTAGTAGTAATAATGGCAATTAAAATTATTATGCAGATGCCGATACAGTGATACCAGCAGTATGTGACTACTGCTGTGAGAGACCATCTGCAGTGTTTATGGCCACATTTCTGGGGACACATGAGTCAATTTCTTTGCAAGTTTACCTATGGTGAAAGACCACCTGTTGTGTGTGACCACTCTTTCTTGCCAGAAGGGGTGGTCACACACAGCATGTACTACTGTAACTAAAAATGTCACTTTGCTGATCTATACAATCCCGAAGTGAAGTCAATGATACATTGATAGAGATTAAGATACTATGATGATGATGATGATGATGATGATATTTTTCTTGTCTCCACATGTCAAACTATCTGCAATAATTTTTGTCACTTCAACATAAAAATTCCAATAATAATGATGGCAATCTACAATTATTTTTCACACATTGGCTTCTATTTAACCTTTTCCACCTTGAATTAAGACTGAGTCAACAGCTTTCCTTGGCATGGGTTGGGCAGTAAGTGCCCAACCCATGCCGAGGAAAGCTGTTGACCTTGGTCATGTTGTCTTGGCAGGTCTCAGCTTCAATTCTCAGTCAAATTGCTTTTCATTGCTGTTGAAATCAGTTGAAAACGCTGAAGCAGATGACATTTGACCACCAGCCGGTTTTGGCCAGTTTAAGGGGGAAAGGGTTAAATACACATATACCTCCACAAGCAAATGTCACTCTGGGAAACAGTGCCCCAATACCTGCTGGTGTAGGAATGTTAAATGGACCTGCATTGGAATTGATATAGGTGTTTGTACAGCTTCACATGTATCATCTCTGGCACCTTCAGGAGGTGAAACTGGCATTTCCTCATCAGCATGAGTAACTGCAGTTGCAGTGAATGTAGACCTATTTGCTTCTAACAGGGCGTCTGGTGTTAATGTACTGCAATAGTTATGCAAAATTGAAGTATTTTATTCTGTGTGGTCCTCTGACGGGCCTTGTATATAATGTTTTAGACTGACAGTGTCCAAATTTAGTGGCATGTTATATAAGACTAATTCTTTGGATGTGAAGGCCAGATCTGTGGCGAGCAGTTGCTGTAGTCGCATTTGTACTATGATTAGTATAAGAGAGGCACATCGGCTTATGGTCTTCATGAAGTTTCCTATGGTATTCACTCTTACTGCCGTATTTTCATACCACACGGGACCATCTTTGACAAAATTGTTTCCTTTGGGTGCTGGAAAATGCTTCATTATGAGGATTTAGTTTCTTGAGGTACAATTTCAATCTTTGTACCGGGCATCTGGGTCTCCAGGCTGTGTGTACAGTCGTGCTTTCTTTTCCTCAATCTTGATTGTTAGACCCTGTTGCTTTTTTGTTTTTCATTGTATGTCATTCGTACATATTCTCTGTTTAGAGAGTCAGTCATTAACATGAAACTGCTTGGTTTTAGTTCTTAGTCCTCCCCGACCAGGCTGTGCAAAGTGCAAGTAAACGTGGTACTGGAGGGCAGTGGGCCGTTACTACTGAGGGTACCAGTGCCGTACAACTTTTCAATATCAGCTTGAGCTATGGGTGCATTGTGTGCTGTAGGGTCTTTACCTTGTCTTCACATTTCCTTTAACATAACATATAACACCTGGTTGGCTGACTGAAACACTGTGTCATTTGTCAAATATTGATTGTTAGGTTGACTGGTGGTGATGTAAGATACCTATTTAGTCGTGCTCTTATATTTATCATGGCTGATGTTGAATATTCTCCCCCTTTTTAACCCTTCGCACACAAAGTGCTGGAGGGTACTGTCGTTCTGTACGTCGCCTGCCCGTCTGTCAGCGTTATGGCAATATCTAAAATATAATATTCACCATAGCTTTACCAAATTTTTATCAGAGATGCACTTTATAATGGGCCAGGTTCTTATTGAAAACAGCATCTGCTGATTATTTTTTAACTTTGTACAAAACTTTTAATGTATTTATTTGAAGGCCGTCTGAGTGGCATCAACCGTGATGACGTTACTGCAATATCTAAAAAAATATTCACTATAGTTTTATCAAACTTTTATCAGAAATGCACCTGAGAATGGACCTGGTTCCTATTGAAAGCCACCTTCCTCTGATTATTTGTTTAACTTTTTATGAAAGTTTTAATGTATTTATTTAAAGGCTGTCTGAGTGGCGCCAACCCTGATGACATTACCAGGTTATCTAAAAAATATTTAGAAAAGCTTTACCAAATTTTTGTCAGAGATACATCTTATGATGGACAAGGTTCCTAATTAAAAACCAGCTTCGTCTATTTATTTAGATTTTTTTTAATGAAATTTTGAAGTATTTGTTTCAAGTCTGTCTGAGTGGCGCACAGGGGGACAATGTTACCATAATATCTCAACAAGGATGCATTGCACCTTCACTAAAATTTTATTAGAGATGCAAATTATAATGGACCATGTTCTTATGGAAAACCAGTTTCCTCTTATTATTTGTAAAATTATGAAACTTTTGAAGTATTTATTTGAAGGCTGTCTGAGTGGAACACAAGTGGACAATCTTGTTACCATAATATCTGAAGAGGGATTCATCACAGCTTCTTCAAATTTTTGGGCAGTTATTCCGTAATATATAGCACATGTTAGGTCTCAGAAAAAAAAAATATTAGCTGTACTATCAATAATGATGGTGGGCTCACACTTACTGCAGCGTCACCTGTTGAGCATATTTTATATTCCGAGTTCATATCACTAGATGTCAACAGGAGAATGACACAGTCATGCTCTTTACAGCAGACAACTTCTCCAATATCAAAGGTAAGAGGTCCTAATAAGGCTCCAAATAGACCATGCGCCGATTGACCACCTAGAGACACTGCTATTGTTAGGCAGCCTTTTTTTTAAAAAATTCATTCACAAATTAAGATAAAGTGGATAAAAACTGACTCAAGTGGCAGAAACACTGTCTCACACAAAGTTTATTTTATGAAAATGATGACAAAAAATATCAGTGCTTTGTACCATTTGAAGTCTAACTCCTATTGGGTACTACATGGTGGATGTGGGGGGTTACAGAGCGTTGTGCAATCTGGGGTGTGTTGGGGCCCTACAACACACTGCTACTCAGGCTTCCTATTGTTTACTCCTTAGTTACGAGATAACAACATGATAGAATTGACTATCAGAGGGGTGAGGGACTCTTTAAGTCACCAGAGCCATTTTGTGAGACCACTGAGCAATCTCAACAGGTTAAGGACAGGTAAGACACCAAAAATAAATCCCACTTTAGTCAATCCTAGCTCAAAATGTATTTGCATTAGGATAACATATCATATATGTGTGTACTCGTCATACTCCAAAGAATTTAGATGTCCCATATTTGGGTGTCTGTGATGTTAATTGTTGAATAAACAATTGAAAGTTGACCGCAAAGTATCCACCCCATAAATGTTGATATAGGTCACTAATCATTTGTGATAAAATCATAATTACACTTGCATCTTAATCCTGACATATTGGCAACAAAAAATTGATCCTGCGATTTTCTATTTTGGTTTCGTTTTTCTGTTATCCATCCTCCAAGTTTGATGTTTCAATTTTCCTTTTGATTTTCAGGATGTTCATTTTCTTCATTTCATAGAAAAAGAATGAAGCAAAATTTTGAAAATCGCTGAATCTTTTTTGCAGTTCAGACATTATAGAATCAAAAGCTTTTAATTGGATTAAATTTCACCCAGCTGTTTTCTTGGAATAACCATTCTTAGGTGGGGTTCTCATCCTATTATCCTTTCTGAGAAAACAAGCTTCAAAGGCCTTTGATGTTGATCATCTCCCTGTGAAACAATACCATTTGCTCAAGTTGAGCTGATATTTGTACAAAACGTAGTAAACATCGTCCCTTAAAATTTTGGGAGGTTGTCAATCAATTCTTGGCCAATCAAGTGAATGAAAGAGCCTTTGGAGCACGGGAAACATTTTTCAGCGATCTGTCAAACGGCGACAGCGACAGTCTGGTTTCAGTGTTACATCATGGAGGCAGCCCTTCGGGCCCCGTGACCTCAAGCCTGACAACGAAATTTGTGTTGCCTTGCTCAAGTGGGGTGGCGTACAGCCGCTTGTCAGTGCATGGATGGCGGGTTTGGTCTTCCGCCCCCTACCTCTTCATCCCGCTTTTAGGGATAGTGTTTTATTGTATTTACTCCTATCTGTATACTTTATGTAGTTAGACCTCTCTGTGCACTTTACGTAGTTAGCTTGTCATTATTTTGTAGTTATTATGTCTCCCGGTGGAAGCCGGGGGACATATTGTTTTAGTGCCCGTTTCTTCCGCTTGTTGTTGTTGTTGTTGTTGTTGTTGTTGTTGTTGTTGTTGTTGTTGTTCATGTTCTTCAACACTTGGTTTCCGTGCGATAAGTCTTGAAGGACGTGACAGAATTTGATGAAACTTGGTAGGATTATGTATCTAGGCAAGACCTAGGTTGGGATTGTATTTGGGTGACCTTGACCTAATTTTCAAGGTCACAGGGTCACTTATGTGAAATTGGTTTCCGTTCGATAAGTCATGAAGAACTTGATGGAATTTGATGAAACTTGGTAGGATTATTTATCTTGGCAAGACCTAGGTTGGGATTGTATTTGGATGACCTTGAACGAATTCTCAAGGTCACAGGGTCACTTATGTGAAATTGGTTTCCGTGCGATAAGTCTTGAAGGACTTGACAGAATTTGATGAAACTTGGTAGGATTATGTATCTAGGCAAGACCTAGGTTGGGATTGTATTTGGGTGACCTTCGCCTAATTTTCAAGGTCACAGGGTCACTTATGTGAAATTGGTTTCCGTGCAATAAGTCTTGAAGAACTTGATGGAATTTGATATTTGATGAAACTTGGTAGGATTATGTATCTTGGCAAGACCTAGGTTGGAATTGTATTTGAATGACCTTGAGCGAATTCTCAAGGTCACAGGGTCACTTATGTGAAATTGGTTTCCGTGCGATAAGTCTTGAAAAACTTGATGGAATTTGATGAAACTTGGTAGGATTATGTATCTTGGCAAGACCTAGGTTGTAATTGTATTTGAATGACCTTGAGCGAATTCTCAAGGTCACAGGGTCACTTATGTGAAATTGGTTTCTCTGCGATAAGTCTTGAAAAACTTGATGGAATTTGATGAAACATGGTAGGATTATGTATCTTGGCAAGACCTAGGTTGGGATTGTATTTGGGTGACCTTGACCTAATTTTCAAGGTCACAGGGTCACTTATGTGAAATTGGTTTCCGTTCGATAAGTCATGAAGAACTTGATGGAATTTGATGAAACTTGGTAGGATTATGTATCTTGGCAAGACCTAGGTTGGGATTGTATTTGGATGACCTTGAACGAATTCTCAAGGTCACAGGGTCACTTATGTGAAATTGGTTTCCGTGCGATAAGTCTTGAAGGACTTGACAGAATTTGATGAAACTTGGTAGGATTATGTATCTTGGCAAGACCTAGGTTGGGATTGTATTTGGGTGACCTTCGCCTAATTTTCAAGGTCACAGGGTCACTTATGTGAAATTGGTTTCCGTGCAATAAGTCTTGAAGAACTTGATGGAATTTGATATTTGATGAAACTTGGTAGGATTATGTATCTTGGCAAGACCTAGGTTGGAATTGTATTTGAATGACCTTGAGCGAATTCTCAAGGTCACAGGGTCACTTATGTGAAATTAATTCCGTGCGATAAGTCTTGAAAAACTTGATAGAATTTGATGAAACTTGGTAGGATTATGTATCTTGGCAAGACCTAGGTTGGGATTTTATTTGAATGACCTTGAGCGAATTCTCAAGGTCACAGGGTCACTTATGTGAAATTGGTTTCCGTGCGATAAGTCTTGAAAAACTTGATGGAATTTGATGAAACTTGGTAGGATTATGTATCTTGGCAAGACCTAGGTTGGAATACGGGCGTTCCGAGTTAGGGATTTTTTTTAACACCAGGCTTCGCATGGTAGATTTTTGCCCTCCGCGCATGCCCGACATGCCTGGTAACGCAATTCCGCGGTCAAGCTTTCCCAGGGTAACAGTAGGCCGTGACCAACACAGCGTGACAGCGAAACCCATACGAGAATCGACGTGCAACAGTGATCGTTCAGTTTCTGTGAACATGGCGGGAAATACGGACGACGGAGGAGCGGCGATTAACGTGATTGAACAGACGGGAAACGAACTATACGACAAATTTTCAAAGATGAAAGTGGTTGATCCTCGGAAATTTCTAAAGATTCGCGGAGTGCATGGGGTACAAATATGTGAAGAAAGACCTAGTTGAGGAGAAGGATGATACCATGGACGTGCGGAGAGCTCGATTGGAGTTTCCCGATGGACAGAAGAAGGTGGCTTTGCCATACATATCTTCGATAACCTCCTGGACAAAAGACCTGAAAGCAATGCCGGTGGTTGAGATGCCAGTGTACAGCGTACGAGGGCTTTAATATTAATTATTTGATATTTATTTATTGATTGTTTAATGTCGCCAATCTTAACCAAATAATAATAGCTGATCTGAACATGCTTGAAGGTCCACAGTGTGCCAGTGATCAGGTAACAAAGTTTGCAGACAATGTATTGCGAATTTAGGTCAAGTGCTGTACTGTTAATTTCTGATTGCACCCGTCAAGCGCTAATCTGGTTAGTGGTCAGCCAAGCGCGAGGATCTTCAAAGCGCTGGCAGAAGTGCGCCCCAGGGTAATCCCTCAGAACTCACCGAGTCAATCAAGGGTGACTTAATGCATGGTCAGTTGTGCCACAATGCAGGCCCCGATTTGTGTAGGTTTTGTCTCAGGTTTTTTGTCAGTATTTTTCATAGTGACGGTGTTTTCTGCTATCTGAGGTACACCCTGGTATCTTACAGTTGTACACTGGCATGCTTTCTTGGAGTTACACTTGTAGGTTATTAAAATAACCGGCGTTAAAAAAATGACACCAACTTTCCCGTGTTAACACAATGGGGCAAAATGGCGAGACTTGAAAGTGTCCCCCGAGACCTGCAGAAACGTCCGTGACATCGCGGGAACATAGTAGTCAGCGCCACCGGTGGCAAAAATTGTCCCTATCTCGGAACTAAGCTATTGTATTTGAATGACCTTGAGCGAATTCTCAAGGTCACAGGGTCACTTATGTGAAATTGGTTTCTCTGCGATAAGTCTTGAAAAACTTGATGGAATTTGATGAAACATGGTAGGATTATGTATCTTGGCAAGACCTAGGTTGGGATTGTATTTGGATGACCTTGACCTAATTTTCAAGGTCACAGGGTCATTTATGTGAAATTGGTTTCTCTGCAATAAGTCTTGAAGAACTTGATGAAAATTGCTAGAGTAATGTATCTGGGTGAGAGCTAAAATAGGATTGTAATTTTCAAGCAAACTTGGGCATTTGTAATTTGTTATCACCTGTAGCTTATTCAGAGACGTAAGTGTTCCACCGGGAGACATTTGATTTTCTGTTGGAAAATCAGTCTGTTCTAGTTCTCTCAATGAGTTATGTCTCCCGGTGGAAGCCGGGTGACATATTGGATTAGTGCCCGTTTCTTCCGCTTCTTCTTCTTCTTCTTGTTGTTGTTGTTGTTGTTGTTCAGGTTCTTCAACACTTGGTTTCCGTGCGATAAGTCTTGAAGGACTTGACAGAATTTGATGAAACTTGGTAGGATTATGTATCTAGGCAAGACCTAGGTTGGGATTGTATTTGGGTGACCTTGACCTAATTCTCAAGGTCACAGGGTCACTTATGTGAAATTGGTTTCCGTGCGATAAGTCTTGAAGAACTTGATGGAATTTCATGAAACTTGGTGGGATTATGTATCTAGGCAAGACCTAGGTTGGGATTGTATTTGGATGACCTTGAGCGAATTCTCAAGGTCACAGGGTCACTTATGTGAAATTGGTTTCCGTGCGATAAGTCTTGAAGAACTTGATGGAATTTGATGAAACTTGGTGGGATTATGTATCTAGGCAAGACCTAGGTTGGGATTGTATTTGGGTGACCTTGACTTAATTTTCAAGGTCACAGGGTCACTTATATGAAATTGGTTTCCGTTCGATAAGTCATGAAGAACTTGATGGAATTTGATGAAACTTGGTAGGATTTTGTATCTTGGTAAGACCTAGATTGGGATTGTATTTGGATGACCTTGAGTGAATTCTCAAGGTCAAAGGGTCACTTATGTGAAATTGGTTTCCGTGCGATAAGTCTTGAAGAACTTGATGGAATTTGATGAAACTTGGTGGGATTATGTATCTAGGCAAGACCTAGGTTGGGATAGTATTTGGGTGACCTTGACCTAATTCTCGAGGTCACAGGATCACTTATATGAAATTGGTTTCTGTGCGATAAGTCTTGAAGAACTTGATGGAATTTGATGAAACTTAGTAGGATTATGTATCTTGGCAAGACCTAGGTTGGGATTGTATTTGGATGACCTTGAGCGAATTCTCAAGGTCACAGGGTCACTTATGTGAAATTGGTTTCCGCGCGATAAGTCTTGAAGAGCTTGATGGAATTTGATGAAACTTGGTAGGATTATGTATCTAGGCAAGACCTAGGTTTGGATTGTATTTGAGTGACCATGACTTAATTTTCAAGGTCACAGGGTCACTTATATGAAATTGGTTTCCATGCGATAAGTCATGAAGAACTTGATGGAATTTGATGAAACTTGGTAGGATTATGTATCTTGGCAAGACCTAGATTGGGATTGTATATGGGTGACCTTGACCTAGTTTTCAAGGTCACAGGATCACTTATATGAAATTGGTTTCTCTGCGATAAGTCATGAAGAACTTGATGGAATTTGATGAAACTTGGTAGGATTATGTATCTTGGCAAGACCTAGGTTGGGATTGTATTTGGATGACCTTGAGCGAATTCTCAAGGTCACAGGGTCACTCATGTGAAATTGGTTTCCGTGCGATGTCTTGAAGAACTTGATGGAATTTGATGAAACTTGGTAGGATTATGTATCTTGGCAAGACCTAGGTTGGGATTGTATTTGGATGACCATGAGCGAATTCTCAAGGTCACAGGGTCACTCATGTGAAATTGGTTTCCGTGCGATGTCTTGAAGAACTTGATGGAATTTGATGAAACTTGGTAGGATTATGTATCTTGGCAAGACCTAGGTTTGGATTGTACTTGGATGACCTTGACCTAATTCTCAAGGTCACAGGGTCACTTATGTGAAATTGGTTTCCGTATGATAAGTCATGAAGAACAGGATGGAATTTGATGAAACTTGGTAGGATTATGTATCTTGGCAAGACCTAGGTTGGGATTGTATTTGGATGACCTTGAGCGAATTCTCAAGGTCACAGGGTCACTTATGTGAAATTGGTTTCCATTTGATATGTCATGAAGAACTTGATGGAATTTGATGAAACTTGGTAGGATTATGTATCAAGGTAAGAGCAAGGTTGGGATTGTATTTGGGTGACCTTGACCTAATTTTCAAGGTCACAGGGTCTTTTATGTGAAATTGGTTTCTGTGCAATAAGTCTTGAAGAACTTGATGAAAATTGCTAGAGTAATGTATCTGGGCGAGAGCTAAAATAGGATTGTAATTTTCAGGGAAACTTGGGTCATTTGTAATTTGTTATCACCTGTAGCTTATTCAGAGACGTAAGTGTTCCACCGGGAGACATTTGATTTTCTGTTGGAAAATCGGTCTGTTCTAGTTTCATTTCCTTTTCCAACCTAAGTTTTCTAACGATATTTTGTGTGTTTTCTCTGCTGTTCATATTTATGCTCATTTCGATGTGTTTATTATGCCCCCCTTCGAAGAAGGTGGGGCATATAGCTTTGCACATATCAGTCGGTCGGTCGGTAGACTATGGTTTCTGCACAATAACTCAAGAAGTTTTTGAGCTAGGACTTTGATACTGTACAGGTGTGTCATTCTAGTCAAAAGCTAAGCCAATTTGAAGATGGGTGACCTTGACGTAATTTCCAAGGTCACAGTGGTACCTGAGTCAACTTTGGTTTCCGCACAATAACTGAAGAGGTTTTTAAGCTAGGACTTTTATATTGCACAGGATAATAGTCCATATTTGGGGCTAGGAGAAGTTTGAAGATGGATGACTTTGACCTCATTAAAGGTCACAGAGCCACTTTACTGAATATGGTTTCATGCTTTCTGCATGACAACTTATACCTTGGAGCTAGGACTTTTATATTGAACAGCTTTATGGTTCTCTGTAAGGGCTAGGTTGAGTTTGAAGATGGGTGACATTAAACCAGTTTTCAGGGTCACAGAGATTGTAGAATTCCTGTGGTTTCTGCACAATAACTCAAGACGTTTTATAAGTTAGGACTGGGATACTTTACAGGTCTATAGTTCTTGCTAAGGGCTAGAAGAAGTTTAAAGTTTGGTGACCTCGATTTAATTTCCAAGGTAAAATGGGTACCTGAGTTAACTTTGGTTTCTACATGATAACTGGAGAGGTTTTTAAACTAGGACTTTTATATTGCACTGGATAATTATCCCTATTCGGGGCTAGGTCAAGTTTGAAGATGGGTGAGCTTGACCTAATTTCAAAGGTCACAGAGCCACTTGGTTGAATACTGTTTCTGCATGATAACTTGCATTTTAGAGGTAGCACTTTTATATTGCACAGCGTTATAGTTGCCTATAAGGGCTAGTTTGAGTTTGTAGATGGGTGACCTTGACCCAGTTTTGAGGGTCACACACAGACAGTAGACTTCCTGTGGTTTTTGCACAATAACTGAAGACGTTTTTGAGCAAGGACTTGGATACTGCACTGCTATATAGTCCTTGTTAAGGGCTAAAAGAAATGTAAAGTTTGGTGACCTTGATCTAAATTATAAGGTCACATATTCATCTGATTTAACTTAGGTTTCTGCATGATAACTGAAGAGGTTTTTAAGCTAGGATTTTTGTATTGTACAAGATTATAGTCCATATTCGGGGCTAGTCAAAGATGGGTGACCTTGACCAAATTCCAAACACCACAGAGCCACTTTACTAAATATGGTTTCATGATTTCCGCATGATAACTTGTACTTTAGAGCTATGACTTTTATATTGCACAGCTTTATGGTTCACTATAAAGACTAGGTTGAAAATGAAGATGGGTGACCTTGATACAGTTTTCAGGGTGACACTGACAGACAGACAGTACACTTCCTGTAGTTTTGGCACAATAACTCAAGAGGTTTTTGGGCAAGGACTTGAATACTGCACTGGTATATAGTCCTTGTTGAGCACTTAAAGAAATGTAAAGTTTGGGTACCTTGATCTTGTTTCCAAGGTCACATTGGTACCTGAGTTAACTTTGGTTTCCGCACTGTAACTCGAGAGGTTTTTAACCTGGAACATTTATATTGCACAAGATTGTAGTCCATATTCGTGGCTAGATAAAATTCAAAGATGGATGACCTTGACCTAATTCGAAACATTACAACCGCTTTACTTAATATGGTTTCATGGTTTCTGCATGATAACTTGTACTTTAAAGCTAGGACTTTTATATTGCACAGCTTTACAGTTCCCTAATCCCTATAAAGGCAAGGTTAAGTATGAAGATGGGTCACTTTGATCAACTTTTCAGGGTGACAAACAAACTTGATACAATAGTTCCTCATGGTAAGTACATGACCTCAATTATTATGGGGTTATGAGTAAAAAATGAAAATGGTTTTCTGATAATAATGCAACAACAATTGTATCTATTTGTCTGCAACTTGTGAAAATGAAAAGGTCAAGATGAACTTTGCAATGAAAAATGATTTTTTTTTTATATAACTCAAGAATGGTTGAATGTGCCTATTGGTCCCAAACTTGATAGAATGATTGATCATGATAAGCATATGACCTGAATTGATAATTATTAGGTCATGAGGTGAAATGTTAAGCTCATGACAAGCCTAACAATAGAAATGGTTGATGCAACAATGGTTGTATTTATTAGATTGACACGTATGAAAATGGTTAATGATGGTAAGTAGATAACCCATATTGATTATGGGTTTAAGAGGTCAAAGATTAAGGTTGTGATGACCTTTGATATGAACTATGAATAGGGTAGTGAGGGCAAGGGTAATGAGGGCGGGGGGCATCTATGTTTTACAAACATATCTTGTTTGTAGTTTTATTTCCTGGTCTGTGGGATTCGATAAAATATTATTTACATGGGTATGGTTGATTAAAGTGCCAGTTTTTTCCCCGCCTGTCTTTGGTGTGAAGGACCACTGGGGTAATCCATCGCGGCATGGCCTTTGAAGTTTGGAGGGACATCGTCTGACGATTCCCGCTCCTCTTGAACATTTAAAGTCTTCCTTCATTAGAACACAAAACAAGCAAGATTACTACAAAGTAAACCACTAAGGCTATGATATGTTAACATGTTTGCATCTTTTCCCTGCCCACAAACATACTTTCAGCATGCTGCCTTATTTTGCATTGCCGTCCTGATACTATTCTCCTTTTGCCATGGGCCGTTGCTATCTGCAGCCATGTGACAGGATGTTAAGTATGATTGACGGGTGACATTGATCCGTTTGGTGGCTGAAAACCAAAAGAAAGGCACATGGACTTTTGGATGTCCACATGCCTGTGTGGTTTTTGGCGTTTTTCTCATATTTCTACTTTAGTTAAAAGCTTGAAATTTTGACAACTAATAGAAAGGACATTCATCTTGTAAAAATGGTTTTCAATCTCAAAATTGGCCATGCAAAGGTTTTTGAGTCAACAGCTTTCCTTGGAGCACTTTGCATGCACTGCACACAAAGTGTCCCAAGGAAAGCTGTTGACTCATTCTTAAATCAGCACTTTAGGGGTTAAATGTCCTCTGTTTCAATGTTTCTGACTAATTTCAAATGTGATGAAAAAAATTGAATGGAAATTGTAGGTGAAACTGTCAAGATAAAATGATACAGGTCAACAGTATCTTGGCATGGGTTGTGTGCTTGGTGCCCAACCCATACAGGAGAAAACTGTTGACTAGATCTCGATTCAAGGGAGAAAGGGTTAATGAACTGAAAACATTTATAACTTCCTTTTGCGGTTGTATTAGTTCACAATACGGGACTTGCATGCCAAATTCCTGCCAAAATCGCTGATCCTGCTGGCTAATGGTGACAATTAGCTGCCACTTGACGAGCCTGCTCACGGAAAACCAAGGGTGTCGCTGACATTTGCTAGAATAAGATAGGTGCTCATTAAAAACATAGGATGACTGCTCATATCAAACAATATGACGAGTCTGTGCTGGGAGAACAGGGCCATAACAGTTTAAACAGTAAGTTTTATCCAAGTTGCTAGTTTGGCAAGAGCAACATATTTTGCTGTGCCTGACACAGCGATCTACCCACACATACAGGCACTTACTTGCTTCTTTAAGGATGCAGGACACAGCAGTCCTGCAGCAAACATGAATGTGCTGTATTGGTAACTTTTTTTACCTGGTAGTTTCAACAACTGATCATGATTCCAGGTGAACATTGTTTGTAAAATGACTGCATACTGATACAAATACTCAGTAAACACTTACAGTACCATCATAATTAAGGTCTCGCACCATCTCCTCTGGGCTCCCCTGTGCTTGGATCTCCACTAGCACGTATCATACATGTACAAGAGACTCCTACAGGGAACACGGTTATGCAATTTGATGTTAATTACTTAGTGTGCTTGTTGTACCTGTCTGTGGTCCCCAGTGGCCCTAAACTGGCTCTGGCGTCAGGATTATATTGTAATTACACTTTTGAAATGGTACCTGCAGGTGTCTCCACTAGTGCCCCCCTTTTCCGGCGGAACTTTACAAATTTGGCTTAACTGGTAAGAATTAAGGATCTTCACGTATCTCTGCAGTCAGTGTGATGCAAGGGTTAAATGCATAGGAGTAAAATACATTTAAATGCACCAAGCTGTAAAGTGGAGACCATCAGGTTGTGTGACCTCTTAAAATGTACAATAAAACAGTGCTAAAAAGAAGAATTTGGAGATCAAATGGACAAGAAATATGTACAACTTACCAGTTGATTCCAAAGATGCAGGAAAGATTAACATTTTTTTGGTGGTGGTGGTGGGGGTGGGGGTGAGGTGCCAGTCTACATCATGTTGCTATGAATATAAATTTATGGATAACCTGTGCATGTTTCAGATTTGACAGACAGTGGAGTAGAGTTTGAGGATGCCAGTGATGATACAGTTGCCGATAGTGCTGCGTGTGCTCCTACCAGCCATGAGTTCTCATGGTGGCAAGGCCACACTTTTGAGGGAATTGATGATGGGACATCTGCCTCTGACAAAGATGCAGCTGACGAGGTGAAACAGCAGGCGACCTTAACAGACTATTTGGTTGCCTATCCAAGCCCAGCAGGTTAGTGAACCATTATACTGACCTTTGACCTTTCTGTGTAATAAGGTCAGGATGGTCAAATTGGTTTTTATCTGGCTTCTTTTGACTTCAGATATGTTTTCAAATTTATTGTACAACCTTATACTGAAATGTACATATATTATGCCCGGGCCATGCACAGTTCATGCAGTTATCATAAATGCATGCATGCATTAACCACTGGGCATTATTCGTGCAATGACGAGGCACAAATGAATGCATGCATTTGAAAAATAAAGGGGCAATGTCTGCCTAATAGGCAGTGAGCAACAAATGTGTGTATAGTGATTGATAATTGCATGCCATGTGCACCAGCTACTTGTGCGGATTAGTTGAGTTATGTGTGGTGATTGCAAGCCATCAATACTGCCCATGCATTTGCCTATTAATGCATGGGGAATGATTGATGATTGCGTACATGTATACTGCATATATATCAGCCACACAATGCATGGACAATGACTTGACATGCATGGACATTGACTTATTTGTCATCAACAATCCGTATATATGTTAGCCTTTTCATACATCTTGTGTTACTTTTCAATAAACTGTGATCCTCAATTGTTTGCATGTGAATAATATATTGACCAAGAGTGCAGACTTGTACCTGTCTTCAACAAGCATTTTTTATTCAAATGCTCTTATTCTAATCTGGCACAACAGGCATTGACAAACTCTTTCACTGCCAAGCTTGACAGAGTCAACAGCATTGTTCGCCACATTGTGCACAAAAGTGTGCCAAGGAAAGTTCTTGACTGAGACTATTCTGATGTTCTCTGCAACTGTAGGTATTCTTGTACTTGAATGACAGGTCATATTTACAAATATGAATAAAGTATTAGTACTGTATAATCCCTTTTTAGCACCCCTGCCCCCTTACTATCCTGGTTTAGAAAATAATTCCTATCTTAGGCAATTTTAGAAAAATCTTTCTGTTTTCTACCCTGTTATATGCCAAAAAAGGCAGTTATTGAGACAAGTTTACTGTAGTTTTTCTAAGCACCTACAGTGTGTAGGTGCTACATAGGGAAACGAATTGTATACGAAAAAAACTGCTGGAAGATATAAGCTGGGCAAGTTCAGCATCAACTCAGAGCACTTCTACTTCTGTCAAAATTGACCGATACTGAGTTAGTTGTAGAATGTTGCATTGACTGACACTGGGGCAAGACGACAGCCTGTCAAGACCTGTCCAATCACTCTGAATATGCCTGTGTGTGCTTTTCACGTGAGAGTTAATGCTGTTATACGACACGCTGAAGTTTGAAGTCAAATCTTAATCTAACATAAATCAGTGTCTCTGTTTTCAGGTTACAAAGCATGGAGGAATAAAGCCAAAGGCAGCTGGTTTATACAGGCCATTGTAAAAGTTTTCCAGGAACACGCAGCCACAACGGACCTGTGTGCAATGATGAATGAGGTAACACAGTTTAGGGCTTTTTTTCTGTGCCTGTGTTCCT
This sequence comes from Hermodice carunculata, assembly GCA_964020975.1. Taxonomy (NCBI): domain Eukaryota; kingdom Metazoa; phylum Annelida; class Polychaeta; order Eunicida; family Amphinomidae; genus Hermodice; species Hermodice carunculata. The sequence goes on from OZ026626.1 coordinate 57,861,648, forward strand.
ACTCAGGCCGCAACAACAAAAGTACAGATGAATGGGACTTCTGTTAAAATTAGAATTGAAAGAGTCTGACTGAAATGTCTCGCACTGTTTTCTGTTGTAGTCATTGAAAAGTCTTTACTCTGCACAGGATGCAGAAGTTGCCTGTTTTATCCCTCACTACTCTCAAAATTTGGAGATACAGAATGTTGTCCTGTAATTCTCAAAGTACCTCAGCCACTTACAATGTATATACCCGAAATAAAAAAGGGAATAACTCATTACTGTTTCTGACCTGTTTTTTGATACTTTTTTTTTTTTGTTAGTAAGCCTTGTATTGTGAAACCTCGTTATCAGGGCACTCAGTTATTTGACATATTCACTCTACAACTGAAGTTTTGAGGGACTTTAACATGTTCAAGTCAGAGCCTTTGGCTATTTTGATTATTTTATCTGACATGTTCAGATATGTCTGACAAAGGATAAAGGAAAATATCTTTTCATTATATCAAGAGTTCGCTGTACATGTGCCTTGATGTCACCATAAACATTGCCATCCAGAGCTGACATTAAAGTAAAAAGATCCGTAATTGTGAAGAACAAACTGCACAGTGTATGACGGTGCACCAGAATATTAAAAAAAATATGAATATGAATTTGGGCAACCTCTTACCCATATTCATGAGCAAATTTTTTAGGTAAATGGTGCTGTTTTGTCAATACCATGGTAAATTTACCATATTCTTTATCTCTTTCAGTGGCACATTTTGGACTGAGTCAACAGCTCTTTCCTTGGCATGCTTTGGGCACAATGCACCCAAAGTGCACCGAGGAAAGCTGTTGACCTGGACTATTATATTCTAGATAACTATATAGGCATGCTAGTACATCAATGAAAGGTCTTTTTACAAGAAGCATGAATCTGGACCTGCACATGTATCATAATTTGAAGCAGTCTTTGTAAAGTTGTTTGACCTTAATCTCAGTTGGGACTGAAGGAGTTTAAGTAATCACTTTTGTACCAGACCCAGGGATGGCCTCTCGAACGAGGGGACTACTGTCCTCTGATAGCCTCAGATTATAATTAATTTGTTTTGGATGGTTTTAGGTGAACCGGCTAGTGTCAGGATACATCGCAAACAAGGGCGGACTGAACCTGGAAACCAGAGACAAGAGCCAAATGCCAGAGTATGTTTGTCGCCTGAGGAAGATGCACCTGTTCTTTTATCCAGGAATATGAACATTTGAAAAACTTTTTATATTTAAGTCCTTCTCCATTTCCAAGGGTACCTCTCATGCCAAGAAAAATTCCCTTGTAAAAGACTCATTTTTGGCATGAAATAACTGAGTGAATGGCACCAAACTTAAAAAGGCAGCAGAAATATCCTTCTTTTCTGAGTATTGTATCATGTAAAGACAGACCCAGGTAGCCTTTGGCAAACAGGATCTTTCAACTGAGTACCCTAGAGATTGGATATCTGGCAGTAGAAATTAGACTGAAGAAAATTTTTCTGGTGCACAGAAATGTGAAAAAATTCTACACATTAATATGGAGTAGAAAAGCAACTCCTGATTTTATAATTTTATAATGCCATTTCATGTACTTGTAGTACTCATGATTTTAATACATATATTTGTGTACAACTGCTGAAACATTCCAATTGGAATGCCTGAAACTTTATACACATGTTATAAGCAAAGAGACTGACCACAGAGGTTCTGTAGCCATTAAAACTGTCATGCATCACAGAAGTGATCTAATGAGCATACAATGCGCATCACAAGTGATATTAAGTGTGAGGGAAACCCCAAATACTACTTCACTATTCATCCATTTGATACCTGCGTGAGGCATAGGGAACTAGGCCCAAGTGATATTGATTCGTTCATTTGCCATCTGTTTGTGGAAAATCCTGCTTCCTGCTACATGTAATGGACAAAGCATTTTTTAAGGCAGCAACACGAAAAAAAGTCTGGCATTTTGTGATAAATGTGCATTGTACTGTGTAGTATTATTTGTGTATTATTGGGTGAATCAGTTGACATATTGTCTCAACTGGAATGAGCTAAAAAAAAAAAGTCCAGAAATATGCACAGCCTTAATACATGGGAAATAATTTACACTATGGCACTTTTATTGGAAAAGAAATAAACTAATCAAATTGAATGAAGACGAAATGAGTGGGTCTTGTAATTGTACCTGTATGTGCTTGTAGGTCAGGTTAACTCTTTCAATGCCACATTTTGCACTGAGTCAACAGTTTTATTCGGTATGCTTTGGATGCAACAAAGTCAAATGTTGAGGAAAACTGTTGACCTGGACTACTGTATTTCATGTAACTACAAGCATGCTGGAACTTGAATGAAAAGTCATTTTACATTAAACATGAATCTAGCACCCTTATCATATTTTGGAGCAGTTTGTTTTTGTTCGACTTGAGCTGCAGTTGACACTGCAAGAGTTAATATATATCTTAGAAATTGAACGCTCCTGATGGCTTCAGCATGTTTAAAGATTTTCTTCGCCATATCCCTGTATTTGAAAGGCCACCTTGTCTGTAGACATCTTGTCCCCTTTCCAACTTTTCACTGATAGCAGGTAATCTGATCTGTACAGCGGAGTCATTTTCCCAGTTGGGGTGGGGGGGGGGGGGGGGGTGGCGGTTCTCAGTTGTTATGACATAAATGGTGCACAAACAATATGCAGTGTTAAGTCAGAGGCTGGTCATGACACCATACAGTACTGCCAGACAGCTGTGCAGCAAGCCCATTGAAGGGCTGCTAGTGGAGCCACATGCCAATATCAAGTGTTATTATTATGCATCCCCCACTGGGGGATGCATATAGTGTTAAGTAGAATTCGAGAGCCGCCGCCGGATTTCTTATTTCTGCTATAACTCTAAGGCATATTTACGAATTACGTTCTATTTTGGTACAAATATTCTACAAGTCTGGGGAATTCTTCTGATATACTGCTTGTCAAAATCCATTGATTTTTGGATTTTTTATTAATGTTTTTCGTTTTTTGCTGACTCAGCAAAATGTGGCAAAATTGTTTTTTTCCGTATAAATCTTGCTTATAGTTGATGATAGGCCCATGGTTACTATTGAACATTAATAGGAAATCACCTATGGGCTTTCTTTTGGTGTTGTTAAATTTGACCTCGAGTGACCTTGAAAGGTCAAACTGAGGTCAAAAGCTTTTTTTCCTTATATATCTTTGTTACGGTTGATCTTAGACCCATGGTTACTATTGAACATGAATAGGAAAGTACCTATGGGCTTTCTTTTGGTGTTGATGAATTTGACCTCGAGTGACCTTGAAAGGTCAAACTGAGGTCAAAATTTTATTTTCCTTACATATCTTTGTTACGGTTGATTGCAAGACCATGGTTACTATTGAACATAAATAGGGAACACTCTGAATGGTGCTTGTCATGTAATCCCAATATAGGGCCCACCAGGAACTGCTGGGTATATAGTTGTAATTCATTTTGTTTTCACAGTTCATCTTTACATCCACAATGAACACTTATTTATAAATAAATGGAATATTGATAGGCCCAGCAGGAACTGCTGGGAGTATGTAATTTCAATGAATTTTCTTTTTGCAGTTTATCTTTGCATCCCCAATGAAAACTTATTTTTAAAAATTTGTGGACTGCTGGGACATTTCCAACATACTACAGCTACCACGACCCAGTATATTTTTAATTCAACATTTAAAAACATACCCTGTGTCACATGGTAAGCCATACGTGCTGACAAAGATATTCAATGTTATGCGTGGAGGATGCATATTAGTTTTCGCACAGCGAAAAACTCGTGTCTAGTTAAACCCCAAATAGGGGTATTTTACCCCTTTCAAAACCTGAAATGTCCCCTGAGAAAATTCTAAAGGGTCACAAGTCCTCTTTGTTTACATTTATAACTGTCTCCTCCCCTTAAGATTCTTTCCTATGACCTCCTCCCCCCCCCAAAAAAAGTTCCTAATGGAAACACTGCAATACCACCGCCCAAATTATAAAAAATTATAATAAAACTCTTTCATCATATCTAGGTGTGGCACAGGCTGGTAGCCTCAGCCCACAGTGTAATTAGAAGCAAGTACCCTTTCGGGGTTCAAGCCCGGGAGAGTCCCTCAGGCAAGACACGTCCGGGAGACTGCTCCTGAAGGCCACCAGGGGACCACTCGAAAATGGGTGCAGGACTTTCCAGTGGTACTGCACATGTACATTTCTGATAAGAAAGCAAACCTTTGTGTGTGGTGCCTGGAATATTCTTTGTATTGCTTTTCTTCATAAATATGTAAAAACAATGTACAGCTGTCCCACCCACTGCAAATTCTGCTGTATGTGGTTCTCCTGTAATTTATTTGCTACTTCGTTACTGGGGGTGGCAACACTGTTATCATCATCATCATCATCATCATCATCATCATCATCATCATCATCATCATCATCATCATCATCATCATCATCATCATCATCATCATCATCATCATCATCATCATCATCCATGATTAACCTTTTCCTGCTCAGCCCCCACTCCAAGGAAAGCTGTTGACTCCATCATACCCTGACCAGGAGAGGGTTACAAAAAAGTGACTGCATAAGTCTTGACTTGTTTGTCTAGAATGTTACTTTCAAGCAAGGCAGGCTAGTTTATTGGTTTTGATAAAGAAAGGTCCCTCTCAACTTACATGTAGATAGACTTGATAATTTATGAAATTTTATCTGTGCATAGCCTTTGATAATCTGCATCCTATGTGTACATTTTCAGAAAAATTGAGAATTCACAATTTTCAGTCAATTTACCTCTTGTAAGGTGCTGACCTGCATCAGTCTTTTTTTAGTTATGAAGAGATCCACTTCCTGTCAGATATCTAAAATCTGAAAGGAAAAATACTGCTTTATTTTCTCCAAATGTTGCAGACTGAGTTTACAATTATCTCTGTCCATTGGTTATTAAAAGGACTTGAGGTAAACGTGGTTGTGTTTAGTACCTTACAGTGATTTTTACAGTAAACTGTTCTAGTTTTTTCCCCGGCATGCTCAAGGCAGTGAATCTACCTCTGATGTAGATGATGAAAACAATTACTATAATGTATGAATTGGTTTTTCTATGTTGAACCTTGAACACACGTTCATGGAAGTTCATGCAAATGTGCTGACAACTAATCTACCTTTGTTAGACGAGTGGTTCAAAGAATAGTTAATTTCTTTTGATGCTCCTAAAACAGCAAATATGAGTATCTCTTTGAAGAAAAGTATTGTTAACGACCCTTTACTCTATTTTCAAAAAAAAAAAAAAAAAGGAAGTATCTCACCACAGGCATCTTGGCATTAACACATGTGAAGATCTAACATGGTCTTAACCTATCAGTTCCACATTTCCAAAAGTAATAAGCTGGTCAATATTTTGAATAGCAATAGTTTAAAAACGTGACAGCATGTGATACATGACACCTTAAACCTAGACTTCAAATAAGACTTTGTTAAAGGGTATTGGCAGGCACCACTCACAGAAAAAGTCGAATAAAATATCAGCTTTTGTCTTGCGGCCTTTTTCCATGTAAGGTGATGCCATTTGGAATGAAAAACGTGCCTGCGACATACACCTGGTTAATGAGAATGGTGACCACTGGCTTAGAAGGATGTGTAACCTACATTGATGTTACCTGTATTTTCTCAAAAACCTGGGCTGAACATCTTGAAAGAAATAGAACATTCTTTGAACGATTGACTTCCTATGGTCTGACAGTGAATTTAAAACAAAGATGAACTTGGTCAATCTGAAGTGACATACCTAGGCTATGAAGTAGATAGTGGAAAGGTATTGCCAAAACAGGAAAACCTCAAACAATTTAAGACTTTCGTCAGCCAACAACAAAAAAAGGAACAACTACGTTTTTTAGGCATGGCCAGATATAAGAGGAAATTCTGTAAGATTTTTTCAGAAATCAGTGAACCTTTGACAAAACTGATGAAAAGGGGAGAAAAGTTCATTTGGAATGGGCAGTGTCACTTGCCTCTCAAGAGCTGAAAGCTAAACTCACCAATGTATAAGTTTTTTCAGCCCCAGATTTTTAAAAGCCATTTAAAATTGCAGTATATGCAAGTGGTGTGGCAGCAGGTGGTCTGTTAATAAGGGACGGTATCGATAGTTTGGAACACACTTTGAGTTATTTCTCTAAGAAATTTAACATCCATGAAAGGAATTATTCCACCATCCAGAAAGAAGCACTTGCTTTACTGTTAGCACTTCAGCATTTTGAAGTGTATGTTACTCCAGGTCTGTATCCAGTACTTGTCTACTCTGATCACAATCGTGTTAAGTTTTTGGATAAGTTCAAAGACAAAAATAAGAGATTGTTGAGATGGAGTTTGTATCTAAGAGGATACAATCTGAAAATTGAACACGTCCTTACTAAGTAGGGTGTAAATTGTATAAATACTACTCATATGAAAGTATTCAGATTGTAAGATTAATGGCAGAAATACTTTTTGAGATATTGTATAGTGAATCTATTTGAATGTTAATGCCACTTTGTATAAAAGTTCGGTGTTTCTTGCTAGAAACTACTTTGCACTGTAGAATAAAATGTCTATAAAGGTTACAATTTGTACAAAGAAGCCACCTTATATGTCCAATTTTTCTTTCCCCTTGTAGGGGGATGTGTTTTGAATGTGGGTATGAGCTGTTTGGAGAGGTCACTGTATTCATTGCATTGACCTGCTTTGTTGGGGTGACTCTCACGTATCATGGTACAATAAAAATCTTAAAGGGTCGACGATGCTGTCTTGGCTGTAAAAATGCTCGGGTATGCAGTAAGGCCGACTTCTAATCGCCAGAGACATTGGAGACATCCCACTTCGAGTTATGTAATCTAAAAGTGTGCCTGGTATAGCTGAACCAGTTCAAAATATTCTGCAAGTAAATATAAATTCAAAGTCACGTACCCATGTGTCAACCTTAAAAGTATTGTTAAACAGTAATATGGTATATTATCTAATTAAGGACTGGACAGGCCTTCACTAAGCACGTATGGTGATGTCGCTTCCCAATCCCCAGGCACTGTCTGAGGAGACAGCCCTGTAGGGATTCCATTTTATTTACAGATGAACGATCAAGATTAGCAGATTCCATGCCGTACAGAAAAGCAGGTGCACAAATGGTGTTCCAGAGATGACACTTTGTTTGGGAATCCAGCTCAGGGTAAACCATTCCAACTTCTCCGAGAGCATAGAAAGATCATCTACTGCTACCGATACGGCGGTCCACGTGACAAACACCAGAGATATTACTGGTAAACAGAGCACCCAAGCTGTCAAGCTTATCTACAGTTTCTATTTCATTTTTACCTAACCACCATCTCGGTTTAGTTGAATAGGGGTGCTGACCAGAGATAAAACATTTTGTTTTAGAAGGGGCTAAAAGAGAATTGCCACTGATCAGCGTAACGGTAGCATATATTTAACAGGCTTTGAAGTCCAGTTACTGTAGAGCTAAGCAAGGTAATGTCATCTGCATTAGCATGCGAGTTAAACTTACAGGTGCCGACACGCACACCAATATCGGTATCGTACAATTCAACCAGTAAGTCATCTATGAAAATATTAAACAGGTAGGGAAAAAGCACACTTCCCTGTCTCGTGCCGGTAGTCATGCTAAAGGAAGTACTGTATTTTCCGTTCCACCTCACCATGGCGGACAGTTATACCAGGTGTATAGAAATAGCCAGTGCTCAACTGGTAAAATACTGCAAAGTTTATGGAACAGCCCGTCATGCCAAATGAGGTCAAAGCACTTCTTCGTATCTAAACTACATGTGTACACAGCACTTGCTTTGGATTTGGAGAAGGCACTAATATCATCAAGAAAACTATTACAAAAACCAGTGCCACAACGTGTACGGAAACCAAATTGTGTGTTTGACACTTTGTGTGCTGGTAGCATAAACCACTCCACTAGTGTGGAATATTAATTAGCAGATGACAAAGTAATAGGTCTATTACTGGTGGCCTCATTGCGGCTTAAAGTCTGTTTCTTTAGGATAATTACAATAATTCAGATACGGAAAACAACGCAGACAACGTTTTGAGATAATATTACAGAATACAATGAGGCCAGTATATTACACAGCATATCCGACTTCCATGAACGAGATGTTCTGTGCTGACCCCGTCGCAACCTGGAGCACAATTTCAAAGAGTTTATGATGTCATTCACTTGGTCACTTGTTACAGTTACGGGCGTCTTTTTACCAATATTTTCCTGGTATAACGTGTTAACACTATGTGAAATCGCCGACTGGCCAGGTGACAAATTACAAATTTTATAGTTACACATCATATCTCTGTAAAAAATACCAATTTGGTGTGCATGTGAAACACGATTCACCCTCTTTCTTTGTTTCTTTTTGAATGCAATTCCAGAAAGCTGTCATTTTCCTCGAATAATATAGGTTATTCAGTTTGTTGTAGCTATTTTGGTGTACTCAATCGATCTGTCATCGAATCTTACGTCTAAACAACTTTTAAATCCTTTTATAACATGTGGATACTTCACCGATCTTTGGACGCCCGTTATCCACCCATTGGTGCCAATACCATCTTTTCCAGTCACGGAGTACACTGAGGTCAGGGCACCAATACCCCTTTGGCTGATATCCCCGACCCAGGCGCACAGGAACACATCCTGCCTCATGTACTGCATCATGTATGGCATTGTTAACCCAGGCAACATACTTATCAACTAAATCCTGAGCAGTTGATCGGTCACAATTTGCAGGGATACTTAAAAGAGACATGCCAGATAGCTAATTTTTTAGTATGTGCTAGTACAATGACTTTTTCCTGTCATTAGACCAGTTTGCAGTTACAGTGCGGTTATGTAAAACATGAGACGGGTAATTATCGCAAGATGTAGATGAAAAATCTGGAGCATTGGTGTGAACATTAATCATAAATTCTAATCTGACTGGCAGGTGGTCCCTGACATTAAAACTCTCTTCCGGTACGATGCAGCAGCGGGCAATATTGTCAGCATTATATTTATTATATGTAATATGGTCTATCCATGTATAAATGTTTCTAGTATGATTGAAAAAAGTGTAACCAATACTCTTATTGGGGATAAAGTCTGTAATCAGCATATCATTTTACAATAGGAAATCAAACATACTACTACTGTGGGGGTTGGACGCGGGGGAAGGAGTACCAACGTTTATGTAACTTGTGTTATTTTGCGAGTTAGACATTAAAATGCCCACAAACTTTTACAGGGGCTAAAATGCGGTACGAATTGAGGACGGCTTGTAAGCAATCAATAGTTTCAATGAATAACTCGGTTTGTTTGGGGTTACCTTGCTGAAAGAAAGGCATATATACATATATATATATATATATATATATATATATATATATATATATATATATATATATATATATATATATATATATATATATATATATATATATATATATACAGACAATAATTTGTACAGGTTTACAAGATGTATCGCTTACAACAATCGGTAGTATTCTTTCACTGTATCCATCTAGAATACGAAAGATAAACCATCTGATAACCTGCAAATTGCGTTCAAACCCCCAAAGGGACGACCTGAAAGGGAAGTATCGCTATCATGCATTGAAGTTGTTGTAAACACTTCAAATTCACCGCTACATTGCTAATTCACGATGTCACTAATTAAACCAAGTTCACGTGAGCACAGTCAAGTTCCGTTTACACATAGCATATCGCAATTTTCCAGTCTTTTAGATATGCACTGGGACGACTGTTTAAATCCATGACAATTAAATACCTCAACGGTTAATCTGTTGCTGGACTGACGGGGTTGAAGTATTGTTTATTTTAGTTTTGTTTTGGAGTGGGCTAAAGTTCTAGGTTAGAAATTAAGACACGTTTTCAAATATAATTTATAGATTGCTGTGTGCTTTGCACCAGACGAGGATTTATAATGCTATGTGGTTAATATGTGTTGAGAATTGGACATAGGCCAAATCTGGAGGAGACAATGACTGAATATAAAATGGATTAATAGTATGGTGGAACTCGGGCTAAAGGACTAGTGCAAACAAAAAGGACATTCTTAGGTAAATTCTCGTGAAAGGTGCATTAACTACATGATTTCTAAGGACAATTTTGGTTGTGAAAGATACACGTACCTTATTGATTTACATAAAAGTCATGCTACGAGACTCTCTAATTTAAGAACTGGAAAGCATCAGTTACTAGTTGCAAGTTTGTAATAGGAAGACATTCCAACAGAAAGTAGAATTTGCAATACATGTGACCTTGAAGTAGAAGATAAATTTCATGTGTTGTGTAACTGAAATTTCTGTAAAAATACTAGGAAAAGGTTACTGAATGAAAGTGTAATTCGTTGAAACAATGTCGATAATCTTATTAAGACTGATGACCACCCTGACCTAGTCAATTGATGTAAATTTATTAAAGTCATTAATGGTAACATGAAGTAAATATAATAGTATGCCTGCTCATATTATATTAGCTTTTCCTGTCACTGTGCATATTTATATTTCATTTAGTTATCATTGTTACTGGTTTATCCAAGCATCTTTTTGTATGTTCCATATAATTGCTTGTATGAAATTTCTGGAAATAAATGCAATTCCAATTCTGAAAACTCAGTAGCGATAGGAGGACGATGGCGCAACTTTGCATGCTTTAGAAACTTTGAAAGGCCCCGCCTATATCTCTTTGGTTAGGTGATGTGCTTCATACCAGGAACGTGCCTTTGAGACATACAGTGTTTCATTTGGAAGTACCGTGCTGTTTGCAGGCAGCAGGAGCTGGCTCAAAATGAGACAATATTGACGCTTACCTTCAAAACAAATTTAATTGAACAGATTTATATTATGCGGCTTTGTATTACAGACATAGTACTCAGTGGTCATCCATTAGGAAAAGGGCTGTGACACGAATGAAAGACTGTACTATGTAGCCATCTTTTCTGGGAGCAGGCAGTATGACACCCTAGTTGCCATAGTTTCCCAGCATGCGTTGATGGGGTGCAGGACTCCTCGTACTGTGTCGAGACCTTTTTCGGGGAATAAGTGGCACACCACCCCGCATGCCATGGTCTACCAGCATGCGCTGTGTAATAATGCACTGTTGATATAATCTAGCCCTTTTGGTGCACATTCCTAATAAAACGAGAGGCATCATTTTACTGGCAGAAGAAAATAAAGAATCACGAAATTATGCCAACGTTTTTCGTATTCTTTTACGTTTTTTTGTGTTTTAAATTAATAATACATGTACCTTGGATGCATCACTACCACGTTTGTTCAAATGATCATGCTCCATTGAGTTTAAGCTCTGCTGACCATAAGGTTGCAGAGCTTATGTGATTAATCATATCGGTTATTTCTGGTTGCCCATAAACGTTTAACAGTCACTACGACAGATCCACAATTATACAAAGATCTATGTTCCTTTTGTCATTGTGGTGCCCCCTAGTGCATTATATAGTACAGGGGTCAAAAAGTGAAAACAATGAATGAAAATGCTCTTGTGTGTTTTAGTTGTAGTGGAATCTTATTACAATTTGTCGGAAATACTATTGGTGCCACCTATAGGTGAACGGGAAATATGACTTATTATTTGGTAAAATTGATGAATGTCACTATCTTCAGAAACTTTATTCCTAATTTCACCAAAATAGGTGGTTTTCATCTGAATTTGTTGACACACATCCATATACCAATAGACAAATTTTACATAGATAATTGTCTTGTGGGATGAGTCATGGTAGCGCCATGGGGATTTATTATTGGAACATTCATCATAGGTATCCAAAACACATTAAATTCATTATTTATTATTCTGAAAACTATAAGGCTAACGATACCAAATATGTCACAAATGTGTTTCATATGTAGATGCTTAATACTGAATGTTTGGGATGATCTTGACCTACCTTCTCAATGTCATGGAAGGAACACATTTCAATGGAAAAATTGTGATTGTCATTACGTCCAAACTTGTAGACATAAATACATCCAAACTTGTAGACATAAATACATGTACAATTTATGGAACATTTTACACAAAATTCTTATTTCATGTGAAGTCACGATGGTGGCACTTGGGTTATTGATCGGAAGTACTTTCATAAATTTTAAAAGTACATTGCATTCATATTAGTAATAAAAATACATTGAGGTGAAACTACAAAATTTACATCCATTATGCGTTGAGTTATTAGTTAAATTTTGCACTTTTTCAAGATCTTTAGCACTACAAAAACGGAATTAAATTCAACATCTTGAGAAAGAATTAGGCTAACATGCGGCAAATGTAAACCATATATGGACCTTTTGTATTGCATAATATAGATGTTTGGGGCCTTCATTTTTAAAGGTCATGTAAGGCATGTATTTCAACATTTTTTGTGGTGACCATTATCTTCAAAATTGTGTTCATACATCCACATACTATTACAAGGACATCATACATTTTATTGCATAACGAGTCATGGTGGCTTCACCACTGGTTATTATAATAACTTACATCATAGGTATCAAAACACATTGAATTCATTAATATCTTAATAAATTTAGACGGAACAGCAAAATTTACACCCAATGTGTATCAAGCCAATATCCAAAGTTTGTAACATGTTGTGTGATCTTGAGCTATTTTCCAAGGTCATTAAGCACTTAAAAAAGAGACTAGATTCAATATTATGATAGAGAACAAGGCGGATGAAACCCAATGTACCATAGATATGTACCATGTGGAAGCTTAATATTGCTTAATACGGACGACCTTCATCTACTTCTCCGGGCCACAGAAAGGGTAAATGCGTTTCAGGAAATGTTGGGGGTGATGGACATCATCAGAGCATTATTCCCATGAGCCTCTTGTCACATTTTGTCTTTCTGTTTTTGACTTCTCCAAAAAGCGTCCCTCAGATTCGTTCTGCACTTGTAAATTTTTATTGGTACTCACAATCAGGAAAATATTTTAAATACAATTAACTATGAGTTTTTTTTTCAATTTGTGTTTATCGATCCCTGGCAGCAACATTAATAATTAGTATTTGGTGATTTTTCCACATTCGTTTTAAAGAAAAAAATGTCTGCAACAAAATACTGAAACTTTTCACTAAATGCGACTTGTTTGCATTCTTTGCTCTTTCCCCTTGAAAAACTGACACACAGATTTGTTAATATAGGCATAGAGTGGTCTGTGCTATACAGTATTGCTCCAAGGGCGTGTAAAAACAGATCACTGTCTTCCTCCACTTTCAGAGATTAAAGTATCAAGACAGCAGTTATGGATCACAGTGAATGGATATTGAGCCCTTTTGAATTTACCCAAATACAAAAAGTCACATTAGAATTACGAAAATTGTATGCAGCTGTATTAGTAAATATTTGGTAGCCAAATACATAAATAGACGTCACAAATGATTATGAACATGATACATGAATCCCTGACATGATTGATTTTTGTTGAGGTCATAGTTTTTTTTAAACTTCACTAAAAATTAATTAGTCCCAAAACGTGAACTTATATTGTTGAGCTCACTATTATTTTTATTGAATTATTGACTTTTCATCAAATTAATTGGTTCCAAAATTTATCTACTAAGTGATTATTTGTTCAGCTCATAATTATTTTTATTGAACTCCACACAGAAACTAGTAAGTAAAAAATTGAAATAAACTGTCAAGCTAAAAGTCGCCGTAAATAATAAAGAGGGCTCCCTAAACAGCTGTCACGTACTTTATATTTGGCAGAAAAAACGGAAGTCGCAGTATAATCAAGATATTGGGAATGTCACTTAACTTAATACATGTACCGTGTCGGCTTTGCATCCTGTTATTCAATGTTGTGAAGTACTGTCATGCTTTGCCACTCCCACTTTGAAATATCAACGTGAGATCACTTTCTGACACGAAATCATCATCAAATTTACTGTCAAACTAAAAGTCCCGGAAAAATATAAAAAAAAGGCTTTCCTTGTAGCTGCCATAAGCTTTCTATTCAGCAAAAAAAAAAAAAAAAAAAAAAAAAAAAGTAGAAGTAAAATAAGGATACATGGAATGTCACATAGCTCCATACCATATAGGATATACATCATGTTACCAAATATAGTGAAAGACTCCTATTTTTCTGCCACTGTCACTATGATATAGTATCCACGTGAGATCATTTTCTGACACAAAATCATAATCCGTTGTTCTACACTTCTAGACATCCACAGTTAATTGGACTATGAATGTATTCACCAGACTTTTTCTGGTAAACCACTTCTTCAAGTGGTTTAGCAGAAAAAGTCCCGCGAGACTCGGACTTGAGTAAGTCAGCGAAAACAAATAAAGATTTTATTGATCAAACTGAGGCTGTCTTATTTGCTGCCCATGATTCAATGATATTTTACTTGGTAGATGGCAAATGCCAGCTGTGTTCCATTTCATCCTATTGTAATATGCTTAACAAATTAACCAATAGAACAATTGACCCACACCCCTACTTGCATTACCTACCACACCCCCTCCCCCAACCGGAAAAAAACAGTACCAAGCAATGTGCGTCTCTTTGTACATCCGTGAATCTGTATAGGGAAGGCACATTGGGTGGCACGCTTGAGTAGTGGGCATGAAAGATGTTATCAGTATAGTTAACCTGCACTCACTGACACAAATAAAAAAATAGAAGGAGCAAAAGATTACTCTTAGGACAAGCCAGGTGGCAGTTCCTTTGTTGCTGATAAGGGGTCAGCCAGAAAATTGTGTATGAGTTGATTATTATAAACATGGTCTGGTTTTAAATGTAATTTGGAAAAAAAAAAACTTTATACAACTTGGTGCAACAGAATTTGATGAAGCCTGGGATCTACTCGCCTATTAACATGAATGGAATTTTCATGTTTTAAGTACTTTTTAAACAAAAATGATATTGGGACGAATTGAATAAATTGGTAACAATGAAGTAATACTAATAATGTAAAATGAATCTTAAGGAATTGTTCTCTTTATAAGTATTAGACGCTTATGAATGAGTAGATATTATTTATACATTAGTAATCTAGGAATTCAACTGTTTTATAAAGAGCCTCTACATGTATGGACGCAACTCCCAGACTTATTCATCCAATGATGTGTGGCTTTCACCAAATGTAGAGAGCATAATACAGTGTGCCCTTCTGTACTAGGTACCAGGTGCTACTTTATAACAACATAATAACTATATGGGACGGTATGCAAATAATACTGTCCGATATCGTTATTGAGATGTGTTGGGAGGGTGATGGAAATTATCTTTGGATATGTTTCTGTCTTATACCAAGAATATTGAGTAATAGCTTCCAATTGGTGGGCTTTTATATATGGAGATCCGCCAGTTGATCATGGATTATGTCTTGCAATTGACCTTACAAAAGAAGTAGTACCTGTTCTTTTTCTGGACAGAGGTAAAGCAATTGATAAAGATTGACATGGGTGTTTACTCCACAAATTGGAATGCAAGGCTCACTTTTAAAGTGGCTTGAGACTTAGGGCGCTTCAGAATGCAGCCTGTGAAAAAACAAGTAAATACGTTTTTCAGACTAAGATTATATTTTAAAAAATTCAAATATGTGAGCCTAATGCAGTCACCTTAAATATCTTTACCTTTTCAGCTGAATGCATTAACATTGCATTACGTATTTTGAACTGCACTAGTTGTTTGTGGCTCGGCTATCTGTCTTACTTCTTGATGTTGTCCCGTTTGACATCATCTAGTATGGGCGATGTTCCTTGCCATATTTTGAGTTGTTCAGTTACAAAGATGCAGCCAAAGGTCATCTAAATCCTGATAAGATTTGCCACAGGCTTCATCACACCGTGACCTTTGGCATCTCGTCTGTCCTGTTTTGGTGCTTTGTGCCAGCAAGAAGCAGTTTGCATAGGACGTGACCCATCCTGCCAATCACGTTTTTTGTCAAAAATGAATGAAATATGTTTTAAGTATGCCACCTGTTACTTTCCTATGGCAACAACAATTCTATCTCCTAGTGGTTTTTACTTTGGCCTACACACGGTTACACATCTCGTAGAAGCATGCAAAATCCTTTGTCAAATACAAACTAAGTATTCCAGATTGCTTTCTCCTTGACATCTGGATGCTGTGCAATGGGCTTCGTAAGGAAGATAGGAACTTTGTTAGCATCTTCACAATGGGCCAAGAACTACTTTGGGGTGTCAAGTGTTGTTTCTGTTGCAAGGACAGATGTGCAGGTGAGAGCCTAATCCCCCACCATTGCTCACACGTAGATATGAATAGAATCATTGCTTTGCTCTACGTCTTGCTGTAAGATTCCTTTCACTGACTCCACTCCTCGTGTCGCGAGAGCTTAAATTAGGTGCACACATATTAAATCTTTCTGCATAAAGAATTGATAAATACGTTCCAAGACTGATACTGAGGAAGTGGCATTGCGTCGTGTTCATGAAACAAAACGTTTGATAATGAACATTGAGTAAAAAGAGTGAAAGATGACTTAGATAGCTTGTTTGTTGTGAAATGAAAGATGGCTTAGATGGCTTAGAACACGTTTTAATTTTGTTTCAACAAGAATGACTATGTCCGCTGATCGCACTTCCAGCACTTTCATTGGTATCTAATCATGACTGGTGAGAAACGATGTTGCAACTACCACTGTTACTTGGGTCAGCATATTCTCCCGGCATAACCAAGCAAGATATAGTTGCTATCCTCCCCCTAGAGGTTTTATCACATGCCTTCATGGCATGGCATGCCATGTATTTTTCAAAAGTAAGAATAGAGTGTATTAGTGCGGTTATTTGCCGTCCTGGTCACAGAAACCACCACAACGGACAATAGCTCTTGCTACTATGTATAACAAATACCAAAGAAAGAATTCTTTTAGTTGGTATTTGTAACACTCTTTCTACGTGAAGCTGATGTTCAGAACATTTGCTCTTCTGGGCAGTGGCTTAATGATCATGGTCCAAACCCCATCAAAGCTGGCGATTTCACATTTCTTCAGATTTTATTGGGGACAGAACTAGGACATTTTGAATGTAACATACTCCATATATGCCCATCAACTATCTAAGGATCTCAAATTAAACAAAATTCCCCCAAGCCGCTTGGACATCACCATAAACATTTACAAATGGACCAAACAGTGTGTGGGCGACTTTTCTAAAACGTGTTTTTTTTATTTTATTTTTTTTTTTTTTTTTTTTTTATATATATATCTGGACGAAGAGTTTCTAATTCCCTGCATGGAGTTTATATGTTGGAAACTCACTGCAGAGAATGAAAAGTACAAAAACTTTCCTGCTCAGCACATGTCCCTCGTATATCTCATTCAAAATGAAGACACTTCAACATAATTTGTGCAACGCGACTAAACTGTGTTTAACAATCTTTGGGGACTTTTTTATCCTGGAATTTTGCCTTATTAACCACAAAACTATGGACATTTCTCGCATATGATCGTAATATTCTACCCTGTGTTGAATCCCTATACATCAGCACATCAGAAGAAACTAGCCTTTTCCCAAATTATATGGTTAGGTGATTGAATGCATAGCTGAATGTAATAAGGAGTGATTTCTTTTATGCATTTGGTTGTCTCCTCTTTTCCAGTAGGTGTGCTTGGGTATCAGTTTTCATGTTGTTATTGTTTTATCATTGTTTTCTTAATTCTGCAGAGTTTACTGTCCACTAAGGCAAAAAATGCTTTAAGTCCAAAGGTAAATTGATTTTCGATGCTTATGTAGAACTGATCGTCGGTGTTCTTCCAGGAGAAAGAATTTGGAAGCAAAAATCTGTTTTACTATAGCATGTTGCTGTATTTAATTCCAAAAACTTTTAAGAGAGTTGATGAAATGATTATACATACAATATTATATTGTACTGCTTTTTGGGGACCTTTTAAAAATTGTTGTTAACTTTATGTTGCCTAGCAAGCTATAGAAAGCGTCGAAAAGAACAGAAAAAGTCAATACGTGAGGACTGGAATTTCATTAGTCGATAGACCGTTTTTAATTCTAAACAAAACAGCCAACAAGCATCTGTCAAGAAAGACAGGTACAAAACGAGAGGACTATGAGACACCTGGCTAAGTTCACCGTATATGTAACTGAAGCAATCCTGTAAACTTCAGGGTGACTTCAAGGTCACCTTTGTGTAGGGCAGTTATCACTGTTGCTAACATGCCACCTTATCGAGTTTTTTTCCCAAAATTGGATTATTAATTACCAAACAGTAAATGATAGCATCATGATATAGTTGGTGGTCATCAACTCAACAGTCCATGCACATTCTGGATAAATGTGAGGACCTACAGTGCGGGAGAACAGGTCAAGACAGGTGAAAATACACATTATTTCAATCAGCAAACAATAATCAAAGCGACTTTGGTTCAACAAAGTAGATATCTCGTGAAGTGCTCCTGTGCAATTCCAAAGCAATTGGCAGCGGGTTTTGATTTTGAAAAATTACAAAATAAATCATGAAATCATTGCATAGTGGCCATTTGAGTAAAATTGGTTGGGATTTACCGAAGGTGCATCCCCGTCACATTCGAAGTAACCTGGTTCACGATTTTGGAGTAGAAGTAAAAATATACATTTCTATTAAAATCTTCACTGATTTGTATGGTAATCAGTCGGAGAGCATGCATTAAAAGACCGATAACTGAACCGGAAAAAAACGTTGAATATGGGGCATCCAAGAATCATCGTCTATTGCACAATTGTTTTTTATACTTCTATAAGTAACATTTCCACCAAGTTTGACAACAATCTGAGTTACTGTTTTAGAGTAGTCGAAAATAGCGAAAACACACAGATATGGGCAGACACACAGACACAAGGAAGCAGTAAAGAATACAGCGCTACCTGTTGAACAGATAAGGGTCTAAGGGTCCATGGAGGTGTCCAAATGGAATTTCGAGAATTGGCTGAGCAGTTTAGGAGTAGATGTTTATAATTCCGCTAAAAATACGCAAAATATTCATTGAAAATGTACAAATCAATGGGTCAAAGTTTCAACAACTTCACCAAAAAGATGAACAAAAATATTCATAAAAAAATACAAAAATCAAAAGACCATAAGCATTTGCATAAATTCGATAGAGAACTAGCCGAGGTGCATCCCTCCCCAACATTGAAGTGAGTCTGATGTTGAAAATGTAAAAAATGTGAATTTAAATTGCAATCCCCATTGACATGCTTTTTAATCAATAGGAATACATGCATTAACCGACAGGTACCCGAATTGAACCACGAAGGGAACCTGAGAAGCAACTCCTGGTGCACAAATTTGTATAACCCTCCCATAAGTTTTTTCCCAACACCCTTAGGAACAGTCAAAGTGATGATTTTGGAGAAGCAGAAAATAGCAAAAACACACAAAACATGCAAAAATAGAAACAAAGTGGCAGCGCCCTGCCCCCTGCCGTTAGTATAGCGTGCATAATTCCATGAGACGAACTTGGCACTATCAATTTCTGCCGTTTCTGGCAGACACAATATCTGAACCCTTAACATGAAATTGCAAAGTGAAAGAAAATATCAAACAAATGCTTCCGTCTTTCCATGACTTATCCCATAATGAAACTCTCTGAAAGTTTTAAATAAAATAATAGAAAATCATTGATGCGTGGCCATTTGAACAAAGTTGGTAGAGACCCACCCAAGATATATCCACACCACGTTTGCGATGGACCTGACTGTCAGTTGTTTTTTTAAAGAGAAATCAATGTAACGTGGGTGGATGAGGGATAACCACCCATCGTACAAGCTTAGCTAGCCGACAAGTCAGCAGAGCGAAAAAAAAAAAAAAAAAACGGAAAGAAATTATTAAGTTGGCAGACGTTTAATCTGAGTCGAAAATCGCATTCAAGTAAAAGTACATACTCGTACCCGTTTTGGAGTGTCAATGTGTGAACAAAAAGCATAATCTGCAGAATTGTGCACACATTTTGAAATCAAAACATGCATATTATATTAAGTGGTTTGCTACATAGGCTGCTATGTTTCATGGAAAATCCAGGAGTGTGGCATGAGTTTCGTATAGCAATTGTATTGTTATTTACATGCTATGCGCATTAAACATAACGAAGTACCACTCTGAAACTAAACGATAGTGAGCATGGTGCCTATTCTTTGACCTGACTTTCATCGAAATACAGTCCCCAAGGTTAAACAAGGAAACTTGGTACACGTCACCCATTCAGTTCTACATACCCCCTCTGAATTACACAGAATATAACCACACGAATATAATCAAAGTAATGAAAATATTAACGCACGATATGGTTTATTACTGTATCACCCAATCGCCTTGTTTCTCACATCACAGTAAAAAATTAATTCTTTTTTCACGAGAAAAACAATTCTAATTGTTTTCCCGTAATACGACAAACATATTTTGGGAATAAAAGAAGTTTTTTTCTCTTAAAACAAGACAATTGAGAAATTGTGAGATTATCATAGGGCTGTCCTTTTTTAAGGAGTTCTCCCTTTATAATCAAGTAGGATCTGGCCCTTTTGTTCATTTCTTCTGAGATGAATAATGGTTTCACGATATTCGATGAAGATGACTGACAACGGAAGTTTTAGTGCCTTTGAGACATCATCTTGATAACGAAGCTGCTATCTGTTGTGTATATGTGGATGTGCTTCATGGGATATGTCTGTGCAATGCTATTCATCATGGTGGCGCATTTCAAATATGTGGAGTTCAATTGTCAGCTGTAACAAGGTAATTTTCGGTTGTAAAACTATCATAACTGGATCCAACATAGCTTTGAAAGACGGCATCATGCGATTGCTGTTTGTTTGTTTGTTTGTTTGTTTTTCGCTTTGTTTTGTTTTCATTTACTTGAAGCCTTGTTGAAAAGATCAGCTAGGTGTCCTTGACCAGAATTGCGTAATGCTCGAATAAAGCTTTCCAGATCCTGAAGTGGTCTATTGTCGAGGTACTCCAACAGTTTTTCTCCCTTTTTCGCTCCTGGAACTTGATCCTTCAGACAAAAAAAAAAAAAAAAAAAAAAAAAAAAACGATCGACATCGACAACATAAGTTTATATCGGAAATCCAAATGTTGTCCTAGTGAATGGTTGAAAAAGGTAGCACGATGCTGCAAGCAGACTGTATACTGTAAGAAGCATGTTAAATGAACAAATACGATGTTATCTGTATATTTCAATTTGAGATGTTTGATTGGATGGATTTGGTTGCGGAGTTATAAATATGATTTACAGTTCTTTGACAATTGTCTAATTCAACACGGAGAGGTGACCTACAAATATAACATCAACTTGTTAGGTACAAGATAAATATAAATGCCCCCCATCAATGGTACGTCGACTTGACACGCATAAAATGATTATCTGACAGATGGCCCACCAATTTTGCATCGACGTGATAGGTATAAGATTATTATTTGATTTATACCCCAAAATTGTATGGACTTGACCGGTATAAGATTTTTACAAGAAATTGTGAGTGTACAGGTTTTGATTTTTTTCCAATACTGTATATAACAGGCATTACTGAATCGTTCTTTCCCCTGCTCCTCTTTGTAGACCACAGGTTTGAGCGTTCTGTACATAAATGCAGGAAAAAATCGTACACATGTAAAAACGCTATATCCCTCTATTTGATTAGATGCAAGGCAGAGCTACTATAATGCTCAAAATGTGATGTACTTACAGTTAAAAGGCTTTTTGTCCAGTAGTCTAGAACTCTGTAACTGATCAGATAATCATAGAGTCCATCTTCAGTGTTCAGTTCTCTGACCAACTGTCGTCGATGGTTTGACACCACATCTTTGTATCTTTCTTCTTTTGATTTGTCTTGAAAAGAGACAAAATATATTCTTGCTGAAAATGAATATACTGTTTAACAACTTTGTACCTTTTTTGACTCATCTGGGTTAAAGTTGAAAGGCAAGTGCGGCACAATCAATCCAAGCAAAACCTGTTTATTCAGCAATGGGGTCCAATATCTTCATTTTTGTTAAGCTAACATGATGTCTGTAATTATGTGTGTTATTCCGTTTTGTAAACACTCAATGTACATGGAGAACATATATATATATATATATATATATATATATATATATATATATATATATATATATATATATATATATATATTATATATATATGTATATGTATATATATATGTATATGTATATATATATATATATATATATATATATATATATATATATATATATATATATATATATATATATATATATTCTTGCTTTAAGATCACACTGTAATGTTTTAGTGTCTAATAATGCCTTTTTCAAATTGTCCAAACAGCACTACTATACCACGAACGCATGAACCTGTATGTAACTCTCAGGAGCTTTCAGTGCAACTGCGTTTGATGTGGACTATTATAGCAAAAATGCATGGAAGCGTTCTCAGTCGTACACATACATCTTGTTGTAGAAAAAAGGGAATGTATTTCCCAGCACTTTCACTCTAATGAAACCACAATCGGCCTTGTTGTCTCTCTTCCCGCAACGCCATGTCAATTCAAAGTTCTGTTTTCCACAATGCAGTGTGCTAAATTAACTTTCATACCATACACCTGACAATGCTCTATACTACCCTGTTACTGGTGACCGAAGCCCCTTTGTGAAATTTCAGTGCCTCAATGGTTCTTGCGATCATTTTATTTGGTACCCCCACATACAAGCATTATGAGACAGCATGTCGACAAGGATTAATCTGTTGTTTTTCCTTGTAAATTTGCTGTCATTTTCCGTTTAATACTCAGAGATAACGAATACGAAAATCTAAGGCCCTACTTGGGCCCTTAGCAGACGAAGTAAGATGCTGCACACACGGTACATAACGTTGAACCGTCGTGCATTTTATTTTTCGCGAATCTAATTCTCCCTTCTATCAATATCCTAACACAGATGTAGTTGTGCTTGTATGCATAATTGCAATAATACAAGTAGGAGTAGTAGTAGTGGTAGTAGTAGAAGTAGTAGTAGTAGTAGTAGTAGTAGTAGTAGTACTAGTAGCAGTAGTAGTAATAATAAACGCTAAAAATTAAGCTTTACACAGCTATTCAATCCATATAACCTGCTTCTACACGCACATTTTTGCTTTCGTACATGATGTATCCCATTCACTCCGTTATAATATATGATGAACCCATCTAAATAAATGCCAGTATATTAAAATTAACTCCCGTGAGTTCACAAGCTTATCGTATCACACCATGTTAAATTGTAAAACCAGTCCGTGATGTATTAGAGCTACCAAAGTATTTTACACTTTAATAGTAACTTGCTGTTGCTTGGTTTCAACTGTATAAGCACAAACTGCACTGTTAGCTAGATAGATGAATATATAGCTAGGTATTTACTTTGGCAACCATTGGTTGAAAGTATGTAAAGATGGCAAATATAAAGTAGCATGTATTCAAAACATTGGTTGAAAATACTTCAAATAGCATCTGTAAAATATCATGTCTGTAAAACAATAATACAAACGTAAAAGCTTTGTTGCAGAGGTATATATCACTGCCTATCCACCTGGAGTTGGCAATGGTCAAAGAGTCAATTATCGGCAGTTATTGTTGTCTTACCTGATTCCATGCGTACACCAGAGGGTGGGTTTCCGCCAGGGCCTAATGTTAGCGCTGCGCCTGTCAAAACACATATAATCTTATATTTTATGTCTTACGAACGCTCTATTGCAAAACTGCTGCTCTACCCTTTTTGGGTCATCATATGCATGTGACAGAATTATACGTGTCTTTCTTCATGCATGTTAGCTGTTTATTGAATTTCGTTCTCTGAAATATAATAAAGAATGTTCGATATACATTGTCAAATTAGCATGCATTAGGGTGGAAGATCTGAAGTCAGCACATTTGGATAATCTCTAATCACTTTTACATATTTGTTGATAGTTTGATACTCAAACTACATGCTTCCAAAATATCAAATGTGTGAACATTAAGTTTATATGAGAAAATTGATCTCCAAACTTTTGTTCACACTGAAAAGTTAAAGCAGTGCTGAGCACATGGGGTTTATTTGCATGGGCATAATAATGAAGCATGTTATTATTTGCACAGTCATGAGTCCATGACCCCTGGAAACCAATTGACAAGGGTCACTCATAGGGAACAGGAAACCATTAGCCATGGAGAGAAGAATGGGCCAGTTCTTACTAATCACTACCATTGTTCGGATTACTTTGAAATTCTCTATTGATGTAAAAACAAATTAGTACAATCCACCTACTGGGCTGCCAATATGGAAAGCCGCATGTAAACCCACACCCAAACAAGCCAAGTGTGATGTTCCCAAGTTAAAAAGGTCTAGATTTAAGCCACAAAATATACTTTTTGTTTAATGACAACAGAAAAATGAGTATGTGTTATATTACAGCCATAAATGCGCAAGAATTTGCAACTTTTTCTTTTAGTGCGATTTTCTCGGAACTGTTTTATGCTTAACCTCTGCAATTCGTATATCGCCTCACAAACATACAAATTGCCCTATCGCATTAAAATCAACGGACTTTAAAAGAAAAATGTCATATCCAGGAAGGGTTCCCAGGATTTTCGTTTCTTACAACCCCTTCCATGACTTTTGGAGCAATTTATAGAAGGAAAATGAACAACCTGTCAGGACAAAATTAAAAATTTTAATACTTTTTATTTATGCTATTTCAGGACTAACCATTGAATTCGATCCTCGACATGGATATAAACTGTAAATTTCTTCTGATTTCAACTGAAAAAAAACAATCTTGCGTGATTTCTGCACAAAAAATGTGAAAATTCTACCAAGTCAGAAAGAAGGCTATAAAATCCCGAAAAAATTCAAATACTGCAAAAAAAAAAAAAAAAAAAAAACAACTCTATGGATACAAATCTATGGATGTGTAGTAATCAGAAAATATATAGGTTTAATGTACTTGTGAAAAAATTAAATGGGTAATTGCGATCCAAAGTTGCCAGTCTCACTTCGCACTAGCTTTCACAGCATCCACTTAAAGACCGCATCTGATGAGGTCAATTATGCAGGAGAACCACCAGGTTACAATTTGTTTTTTTGTTTTGTTTTATCCTTTAAACTGTTGCTTATTAAGTGCCCCAGTACTAAGATCATATTTTTACTTCTAGCTGTTTGGTGGAGATCGTGTCAGCATTATATATTCCCACCAAGACTGAAGACAGTACAGCATTTGGTTTGGGACAAAGAAACGGCCATTCCTAATGACACACCCACACAAAAATCATAATTTCAACAAGAGGGCTGGGTAAACAGCCCGTGCTCCGCTGCCCTACAAATTCGTAACAATAGTGGACCTATGACCATTGGGTTAGCTCATGTTCAACCACGTATTCTCCATGTCTTACCTTCCTAGCAGAACACTGATATTATCTTAGATCAAATACATGCAGTTTTGAAGTTTCAATGTTTCACGTAAGCGTCCCTATGACCCTGGGAATGAAGTCAACGTCAAAGAAATACTGTTCTGATATGTTCGTAACAGAGGACCATAGCCACGTAAAACAGCATACTCTTGGCTCAGGTAGCACTCTAGTTGCAATCTCTAAAGTTAGTAACTAAATGGCCCTGTGACCTTGTGAATGAGGTTAAGGTCGCTCAAGTACCATGTAAGTCTCTCTCTCTCCTGCCCAGAAGTGTCTCTACGCAGCTTCAAAGTATTGTTGTTTGCAGTTTTTGCAGAAATTACTTTTTTTAAAGATTTTGCCGAAGCAGAATACGAATCACCGGAGCATGACCATTTGAATAAGTTCAATAGAAAGATATGTAAGGAACATCCTCATTAAATTTGAAGTGAATCTAGCTGGTAGTTTTAAAATGAGGGTTAAGAAAAATCTGAGTGACATATTAAAACAGGTCAAACGCACAAAAATTCAGTAAGAATATTAAAAAAAATCCCAGTGCCTGCTGATGTACAAATATAGGTCTGGCGGTCCCCAGAAGAGTCCTTATGCAATACCAAAGCAACTACCTTGGCAGATTCAGAGAATATTTCACTTGCTTCTGACTGATATTTTCCTTTTGAACCAGTGTACTTGTCAACACTCTGACAATGTATTGACTTTTTACATCTATATTTGCTCATTCAAACACTTTTCTTTTTGAAATAATCTTAGTTTAGCTCCTTGAAAACAACACCATGCCTTTAACTACATGTCTAACAAACATCGAATTGCATGATCGTGGTATTTGGATTCTTGTTGATGGTCATTTTAGGCCTAGGGGACTTTTCTGATGGATTGATGTTGGTGTGAGTGTCACTCTGTGGACTTATATGGATGATGATCACTGTTGAGACGGTGGTTGCAACTAGTACCTTTTAAATACTGAATTCTATGGATATTTTCAACAAATTAGGAACCTGTGTTTGCAAATTCTCTGATGTGCTGCAAATTGTAATCCCTTTTCGTGAATAGTACAGTCCTATATGGATATGAATGATACACCCGTTCAAGCCAATTTACTGAAATAGGCCTATAATTTTAAACAAAACTTTTTACATTCTGTCACGTTCAAACTAGAAATGGCTTTTTTGACCCTATGGACCTTTGTATATACGTTTTGGACTCATTTGGGTAAAGACGAACTATAAATTTATGTAATTCAGCTATACATACCAAGGAACATTGTCTTTGGTCGGAATTGACTTGGATTTGTTTCATTAGGATTACGGTTTGGATACGGCAATGACACTGTCTAATTTAAAAGGTTTTGCCAAATAAAACAAGAGGACTGTGACAGTCCTTTGTTCCGCTAACCTTACATGCATAAAATGAAGTAGACCCGTGTACTTCAGAATAATATTATTCACCCTCACTGTTGATAACACGTATATTTCTCCTTGCTGGTTTTTCCCAAGTTAAAATTTGTTAAAAATCATATTTGAGAGCACCGCCATTCAGTGAACAAATTTGGTGGAGACCAGGTCAATGTACATTCCCAATAAGTTTGAAGAGGATTCAATGAACAGTTCGGGAGAAAAAGTCAAGAAACGTGAAATGAGCATATTTCTAAAGCCAAAATTAATCACAGCGCTACTGGTTGAACAAAGTACGATCTAGGGGTGTCCAGAAGTGTCCCAAACAGTTACAAGTCTTATCAGTTTGGGAAAAGACTTTTAGAGATGTTACTGAAAAATAAACAAGAACAGTTTTTAAAAATCTTAAAATCACTGGAATGTGACCACTTTGACAAAATTGGTTGAGACCTATCTAAGCTACATCCCCACCAAGTTTGAAGTGAATCTGGTCGATGATTTCGGAGAAAAATTTAAAAAAGAAGGATAGGAGGAAGAGGAGGGAGAGGAGAAAGTGGGGGAGGAAAAAAAAGGAAAGAAAGCGAATGTCTCTGTTGGCACACAGATACATTAAAGAAACCCACCAAAAACGGAATGTCTGTGTTGGCACATTATAAAACATTACAGCGCCACCTGTTGGACAGATTAGGGTTTATGGATTCCCAGAGGTGCTCCAAACCAATTCTGAAGCCATTGGCCCGTTGCCTTGGGAGAAGATCAAGGTTAAGCATGCAATAGGCAAAAACAAATATATAAATATCCAAAAACTACTG
The DNA here is from genome assembly GCA_964020975.1 of Hermodice carunculata. Lineage (NCBI taxonomy): Eukaryota > Metazoa > Annelida > Polychaeta > Eunicida > Amphinomidae > Hermodice > Hermodice carunculata. The sequence continues at coordinate 57,889,275 of OZ026626.1, forward strand.
ACGCATAACCATTTGAACAAAGCTCATAGAAATACACCCAAAGTAGAGCCTCATCAAGAGTAAAGTGGATATGGCAACTGATCTTCAAAAAGTTGATAACATCAAATGTGGATAGTGGATGGATGGGTGGATGATAAACACAGACGGACACTATCAGTTTAGCTGACTTGTCAATCAACTGAACTTAAATAGAAATAAATTATTGCATAATTACGGCTTTCGCAAACTTGATAGGGGACATCTGGGGAACATCCATGCACAAAAGCAAAATACTGCATGCTACAGAACAGTTTTTGAGAAGTCAGAAATGTAAAATGTCCAATTGCAAGACAGAGGGAACAAAGACAAATGGATTCATAAACTCTGCTGACTGACAAGTCAGCTGAGCTAAAAGTCCAAAAACTATGGGAGTGTGACAGAAGGAACTGTACAGATGGGGCAGAGACTTACCACTGGTACATTCCATCCAGTTTGATGAATTTTAACTGGCATGTGCGTTGAACTTTTAAAATTTTACCCATTTCTAGCGAGAATAAGTCAAAGTCAATATGGAGCTTTTCTTTGTTACGATTGAATGCCAGGTGGAATTTAGGAACGCTGTTGACCATATATGTCCTGACAGGTCTCATCTACTTTTCTGATTTAACCCATTCCTGCTCAAATTGCCAAAAAGGTGCCCAAATGTAAATTGCCTTAACGTTTTTACTCAAATTTCCTGTTTACTAGAAAACATCTTTGCTTAGCTTTGTACGTTAGACTATTCGTGAGGGCATACCTGAGATCATGATCAATGCCTTTTCTTGGGGGGGGGGGGGGGGGGGGTTGTGGCCGACCCATACCAAGGACAGCTTCTGACTCAGTAGTGCTCTGGACAGGATTGGATCTAAGTGTTTTGCATGAATGTGAGATCAAGGTAAAAGATCTAGAACTATCACGCAGAAGACATTTTCCAAGCAGTTGGAAAAACATTCACAAATGCCGGAGCATGATATGAAACGGAAAGGAAATGAAGATACAAGCTAATGCTGCTACCTCCAGTGTAAAACAGAAAACTCGGAAAAATAGTAAATTGGCAAGCATATCCGTGTGCAACAAACGATTTTTTTAGTTTAAAGGGTGTAAACAGTTCTGCTAACACCAGCGTCTAAGTGTATGTTAACCATATCACTGGGAGCCCACAAAATGTCTTAATGGACAGTTTGAGCGCTTGAAATTTTGCCCCCCCCCAAAAAAAAAGAAAAAGAAAAAAGAAACAAACAAAACAAAAATCACGAAGTTTCAAGATTTAAAACAATATCAAAATGTAAACGAAGAGTAGAGTTTTTAAAGCAAAATTGTGAGATCTTAAAGTCCAAATGTTGAGAAAATTAAAAAAAAATGGAATTTGGAACTAGACGTTAAGGGACAAAAATCCAAATTCAAAGTTAAAATAATAATGGAAAATCTCAAAATTTGGAGTTCATAAAACTTAACCTTGATTCCATATACACGTTGATTTCTGAATAATTTATACCAGGTATGGAATTATGACGGTATTTTACAAATATTGTGTAAATGTATTTGTTGAGTTCCATCTAATTTGCGTTTTTTCCACTGCTCGCTGAATCCATCGAGTTTAATCGACTCCTGTGCAATTATATATATATATATATATATATATATATATATATATATATATATATATATATATATATATATATATGTATATATACATATTTGTATATATGTATATATATGTACTTATATTTATATATACATATATATGTATATATATACATATATATATATATATATATATATATATATACATATATATATATATATATATATATATATATATATATATATATATATATATATATATATGTACTTATATTTATATTTATATATATGAGACCTCGATCTGTCACTTCGTGTACGTGAATATGCCACTGGAATAGTCATATATGCAATCAGGGCGGAAACGGCATTGAACCATGTGAAATTTTAAACGAGGACGCTGACGTTCGCTGTACAGTTGTTGTGATACTTTATATGTGTCATAAGTGCACGGCAAGGTCTGGGGAAGACATAGCGAAAGTAAGTTGTAGATGCATTATTAACATCCAAATGAACTTTTACTGATTTTATTACCAATCAGGGATTGCTTTATTTATCCTTAACATTACAGTTTACCTTTCCTCTTATTTTTCTCTATCGTCGCAAAATTGTCCCTGGCGAACATCAAAATGAAAGTAAATAGTTATACAAGGAGACCTTTTACAATTTTCATGATTCAGTTCCCATGGTTTTTATAAAGACAACAAAGTGAGAATACGGTAACTGAAGGCAAACGTACCTTAGAATGTGAAGCCCCAACTTGACAGCAACACGACGTTAATGTCAAGAAACAAATGTCGTCACTGGTCCTGTTATCTCTGTCAACTGTAAGGTGGCGGATAATATGCTTTACTGACCCTCTAAGGGGGCTCCGGAAAGGGTAAAATATTAACATGTTCCGCGACATGTGACATTCTAAGATCCAAAACACATTTAGGCACTTAACCGCTGAAGAGCTGTTCTCATATCGGTCTGGTTTCCATGGCTTTCTCGCAAACATTATCAAACGAACCCTGTCACAGTAAAAATTACGGGGAAAAAATAAATAGATAAAATTTTTCGGTGCTTTCGTGTTGCACGTTTCATACGTGGGCAGTGACAGGAGCGGAACTGTGCTATGCATTGATGTTAAAGCACATACGGTAGCTTGGAATACATGAATGATTGATACATAAACACATTAACTGAAATAACAATATGAGACCCAAAGTGGAGAGATTGGTTCATTTTCCCAGTTTGAAGTTTTATCTTACACATGCATAGCCGCAAACAAATAAGAGCAAGTTTGCAGTTTCAAATTTTCCAGTTTTTTTGTCCATTTAACATTGGGTATCAAAACAATAACACCAAGTACTGTGCAAAACATGCTTCTCTTCCACACTTAACCACATGTAGCCGTGTGCGATTACTTGCGTAGTAATTAACTACTTTTGACCCTAAATTGAATGAAAGTTTTTATATTCACCTTTCAGACATTCTAGCCCAGCATGTAAGTGCTGAATGATAAAAAAATCTCTCAATTCATCCGTCCCACACCAGGACCGGGAGTCAGTCAAAGGCTTTCGTGAGCGCCTGGGCAGAAATTGACAGTATTTACTCACAGGTGCGGGCCCAGGATGGCTCGGGGGGGGGGGGGGGGGACCTGTACTGAGAATTGAAGATCGGGGGTCGGCCAAGGCCCCTGCTGGCAGAGCTCCGGCTGGGGTTGCGGGTTGGGGGGGGGGGAGCAGAGCCCCCGAAGCTTCAGGTTTTTGTGTTGTTTGAAGGGCACAACCGGCTTATTTCTGTTGCTAAAAACAGAGTCGGTTTATGATTATTGAAGACTCGAAAGTGATTGTCCCTTAATACAACTTTGAAAACCAAATCTGTTGGTCTTATTTAGAGATTTCCGCCTGGTTTTGAATTGGCCTGCACATTTGTAGTTTCTCTAAAACAGGCCACTGTATGTTGCCATATCATAGATTTAATATATCCGAGTTAACGGATTTAAACAAGTACCATACATTTTCTTTATATGTGCTTGTTTTGGAATTATTGTATTTGTGTCTTTTTGTCCAAAACCACTTCTTAGTAGTCATTACCCTATTCCGCAGTCCGAACTCTTTACTATCGATAAGCTAACCTGTCCCTGTCTAACTTATATACACAGAAGTACTATTGTCCATATTGCACACGTTCCTCTGTAAAATATTTTCATAGGCTGTATTAGCCCAAATAAATTAAAGGGTCTTGAGCGGGTAACTACTCAACATGTTTCGGAGCCCTTTACCCGTACATGTCTCTCTGATTAGCGGCTCCTTGTCTAAGCTAAATATTCAGCAAAGACAACCCATATAATAATGAATAAATATGAACGTGGCAATTGATGAATTAGCTAAATACGTGAATTTTTGCTTATAAATGCAGAGCTTCATATCAAAGAAGAATACCTGTCAAACAAACCATAATTACCAAATTTGCATAGCACAGGTTCAGATAAGAACAATTTGACTTACCCCTGAACCAATATGTACCCTTTCTAGCTGGACAGCTTATCCTAGTTAAACCATCCGTAAGTGTTTAACTGAAGTATATTATCTCTATGCACTGACCTTCCCATACATCTATTTTTTTTACATAAATTAAACACTTTGTTATCATACACACCTTTGACATAGACAGCGAGTCCTCCTCGTATAGATCAATTGTAGCCCGTGAAATCAAATAATTATCAATTTCGACAAGTCACTATTCTCGGTTAATCATATGTCTCTTGTAGGCACACAGCACCAGGGGGCAACCCTGTGCACTCAAATTATGAACAAAAAAATAATAAGTTCATCTAATTTTTGAATGAGGAGATTCACAAATAAGACTTATAACAGTAAACCGATTTTGTTTGTTTCTTAAATAAGTTACCAGCTCATCAATGTTAAAATATGGGGGAGTCGGTTCGGTTGAGCTCGTATCATTGTCATGAGGTTGCTTCCATAGAACTGTTTGGAGGGAGTTTGCGTCTACACCTCCAAGATAATCAAATTTGTTCTCTTCCATTTTTATGTTATGCGGGTAACACCTGTGGCTGAAACACATTTTGACTTCTGGCACAGTATAAAAATAATGTACGATATGCTACCTGCATGTACACCTGGGCCTTGCGGTTTACACCTTCGTAGCAACCTTCCAGGCTAAGACTGCAAATTTTCACTTTTACTGACCATAAACACACAAATTTAAGCAAACCTGTTCCCATGATATTTGTACATCGATAAATACTTTGCATAAAAGAATGTAGGTCTATGAAGTGTATTGTAAAATGGATAAAAAATAGAAAAATAGTAAGCATTGTAAGATTTCGTCTGCCGTCAGGTCCGATTCAACGTAAAATCCTGAACTTTGGCTCAGGATTTTACGTTGATAGTTTAGGTTGATCCTGTGCGGTCAAAAGGCACGTCAAACAAATACCTTCCCATGATGCATTTCTTTGTTTACATTGTATACGTATGATCGTCTTGATTTTTGCGAAAAAAATAGTTACTTTGAGTAAATCCTTTGAGTAAATCCATTCTAATTCAAGTCTTTCAGTGTTAAATCATAGGACCAGACAGGAGAAGGGCAGGCCTAACAATTCACGTTATTTGTGTCGTATGAGTTACTCCACTTTCCATCCGCTCCTTTGACTTTGATAAGTGGCTTCAGCGACACTGCGATGTGTACCGTCTGTCTTTCTGCTTTTAGGCGCCGTAGTTTAGGCTTAAGCTGTCTTCTTTTTTCTTGTGTGCTTTGCATACATCGTCCGACATGAAAAATAACTGTCCTTTAAACTTTATAAAATAAATAAATCCCTGAAATCGCAGTTACTGTTCTGCACCATTGTGACAATATAACCGTTTCACTCGGTTCGCCTCTATTTCATTTTCTTAAAAATAATTCTAAAGGTGTCAACATTGCCTTCGTTGTTGAAAAACTAATAGATCTCAGTCTTCGTCAATTATTGTTGTATCAAGCCAGCATAAATTAGTTAACCACGTCAACTTACACCAGAATACTTTTAAAATTATCAAATGCATTAAGCAGTGTTTTGGCTGATTCTGCAACAGGAATAAAATAAGTGATGTCATTTGCCAGTTGTTTGTTGTCACAATGTTTCACCGTCAGGTGGCTCCCGCCATTTTTTAAACTTGTAGCACGCGCTGGGTCACAAAATCGCCCATATCGAATTAACATGCACCACTCATGTCCACTCCCTAGACACACGGGGTGGGTGGGGAGGGGACACAAATTCCTTGGCGATGCTGTTGCTTTTATTTTCTCGTGGTAAGTTGTTAGTTCTGTTAACTCATTTGGCATAATTTAAGCTGAAATGGAAGTCATCTAACATTTGTTCTCTGACACACACGGTGTTCAATCACTTGGTAAATTTCGACCCAATTCACATAATGTTATCTTTATTTGTTGTTGCTGACCCGACGCAGGTCAAATTGTTACTACTCTTGCAAAACCTCTCCACAGACGACTAGACATTGCAGTAGCGGTCCATTTGAAAATGAGGGAAGTGACGTCTGCTTGACTGAATGTAACCATTTGTGTTTTCGTTCTTCTCGTCTACTTTTAGTTTTTTGTTTGTAAATGCAACATAGAACGCATGAAGGCAACTTGGTAATATATTGTGCAGTTATCGTATGCTGTACGTACCTCTGTTGTGATGTGTTTAACATACAAGCGCATACATGGATGTAAAAAACCACTGCTATATGTTTGGCATAAAATTGTTTGTGTATTACGATTCGGATTCAAAGCTCAGTACGGTTGCCTGTGGATTTGTAAAGATGCAACGACAACGCATCTTTGTATCTGGGTCAGTAACCATTTCCTGGTGTGCATGCGACTCATATTGCCATATCTGGACAATTAACACTGATTAACATTCATTAACTACCTAGTGAGCAGATAATACAGGTAGCGTGTTAACAATCTTTGTTTAAATACAAGCTAAGTTAACACTACCTGTCTTCCTGGGTCTAGATTAAAAAAAAAACTCTAAAGATAAACAATTGGTAGACATGCAACGATCACTACAGATATTAACATGGTGGGTTTCAGGTGAATGTTAAACAAACTTTCAACGATTTTACATGTTTGGTTTTATGTGTGTATTTGTTATTGAATGAGATCCCCCATGCTAAACATGCGCTTGGCATGATGATGATGATGATGATGATGATGATGATGATGATGATGATGATGATGATGATGATGATCATCATCATCATCATCATCATCATTCAACTAACCTGGATAGTTTACTCCTTGCAAGGCCTCTCTGAAAACCAGGCCCATCAGCAGTATCTATTTTTGCAGATAATATAAATCTTGTATTAAAAAAAAGAGGAATGTCACCTACTATAATACGTTTACTCCTCAATATGTACACGAACCAAACTGTTAATGTAGTGTTGGAAAATACATTGAGCAGACCATTTAGGTGCAGTAATGGTGTCAAACAAGGAGGAGTTCTCTCTCCGATCTTGTTTGGGATATACATGGATGAACTTATTCTTAGACTTAGAAAATCTGGCTTTGGATGCCACATTGGTAACATGTTCGTAGGTGCACTTGCGTTTGCAGATGATTTGGTACTGTTATCTCCTACCATAACTGGTCTCGGTAAATTACTGGAAATTTGCTCGGTTTATGGAAAAGAGTATAAAGTGGTTTTCAATCCGTCAAAAAGAAAATGGCTGTCCTACTCGGACACCAAATCATGCAAATCAGTTAATATGGATGGTAGACCGATTGAGAAAGTTAATGGGTATGTTCATCTAGGTAATTGTGTCGGAGCTGATTCGGACACACGTAATATCCAACGATGTATAAATAAGTTATATTCAGAAGCCAATATTATAATGGCCCAATTTTGGCATGCTTTTTCCTCAGTGCGGTATAAATTATTTCAGTCCTATGCCACGTCATTTTATGGCTCTCAGCTGTGGGACTACTCAAGCTGTGAAGTAAACAAACTGTTTATTGCGTGGCGTAAATCAGTAAGATTTATATGGAAGTTGCCTTACAGAACCCACAATGTGCTATTGCCAGAAATATGCAGATCAAATCCATTTGAGATTCAATTGCATTCCAGATTTCTGAAGTTCATTCATAAAATTTCCCAAAGTGATACACTCTTACTTAGAACATGCTTCAAATTAGTTATGAACGGATCACGATCGCAAGTTGGACGATCGTTCAATTGTATATTACAGAAGTATGATATTGAGAGAAGCCGATTTACCCATGAATATATTGATGACATTTATTGTACACTGAAGGAGAAATCGTGCCCACCTTCACCTGAACTGAAGGCACAGTCAGGTCTAATACGCGAACTTTGCGAGATCCGTGATGGCAGCATGGACTCTCATCTACACCATACGGAGGTGGTGGAGCTGATAGAGTATTTGTGCACTCTCTAATATGACTGCTTTGTCCATGAACTTGTATATGTGAAATATCATGTTTGTTTATATTTTTTCTCCTCAATATTGACTGTTTTTTAAACTTGCCTGTTCCGTCCAAGAACTTATGCAATCGAAATGTAATATTTCCTTATATTTTTTTTTCTCAGTACTGATTTTTTGAACCATGTGCACTACGAGTACGAAATAAAGATATATATATATATATATATATATATATATATATATATAAATCCTTGTTGTGCCCACCATCAATCTAATCTCTTAAAGTTTTCAACTAATTCCTGAAGCGCGTAAACATCACTGCAATAATGCAACATTTTTTTTACAGATACATTGTACTGATAAATTGTGCAGATATAATAAGTAATTGGAAACCCTACGATTCCAAAAAAACCCCCCAGATGGTTTGGTTGGATTATCTGCAAGAATGACAAGATAACAGAACCCCCTCTTCATGGGAATGTCGCCTTCATGCGTCATTATTCTGATTATTATACTCATTACTGTAAAAAAAACTCATATGGTAACAGTCGTGGCTCTTTTACCAACATGCTGGCACATCAAGGACGTCATGCCAGAGATACTGATATCTGAGTTAATTTTATGCAATGTACATGCACATTCGTATTCCTGTCCCACATACAGAAAAGGATCTCTGACTGAAGGCATAACCAAACTGTCAACTGCCAATACTATTCTGGAGGTCTATGCCCAGAGCTATATCCAATCATTACGCTTACATCGCTTTTTCTCATCAGGGATATATATGTATATATATATATATATATATATATATATATATATATATATATATATATATATATATATATATATATATATATATATATATATATATACACACACACACACACACACACACACACACACACACACATATATATATATATATATATATATATATATATGAAAAGTAATTATCTTTATATGAAGCCAGGTCCCCTGTGCGGGTGTCATTTTTCTTATCATATCATTGAACTTTTTATTTCATTGCAATAAAATTTAAAAAAAGTGACAGAATTAATTACTTTGAACGTGAATTGAGAGATGCGTTAAGACGTCCACAAAGGACCTCAGTTTAACCTTTTTGGGGGGAAATATCTCGCAACACAACCTCTGTTCTAGACTTGACCGTCATGTAAGTTATTATGGGGGAAATTACAATACTATGTTCCGGGAATATATTGAACTACTCACAACATCATTCTTCTTTAGTGTCATATTCCTTACATTTTGGTTTTAGACAAAGAGGTTAAAAATAGAGAGACTTGAAACCTTTACTTTTTAAAATAAATAATTAAATAAATAAATAAATAAATAAATGAACGAACGAATGAATAAATAAACAAATAGATAGATAAATAAATAAATAAATAAATAAATAAATAAATAAATAAATAAATAAATAAATAAATAAATAAATAAATAAATAAATAAATAAATACATAAATAAATACAAAACCACACACAAAATGAAATAAATTCGCGAAATATTAATAATTCACATGCTTGATACAAGGGTTTGTGACGAGTTTTTGGCCAGTTCCATGAAAAAAAAGCTTTCTTTCTCGAATATTACTTTAGACCTGTATCATTTATGTACATTTTAATTCGCTTGATGTAAAATAAATGCATGAAGAAACACGATAATGTACAGTCTCAATAGGCATGCCACTTAATTTTACATTTTAAAATAATTCTGTATTTTCAGTTTTTTTTAAGAACCATAATGGACAACTGTATACAGTTTCTGCATCGGTACAGAAAAGAACTGACAGAGACCATTGATGTTGACTCAGATCAACTTTTGGACAAACTTTTAGGTGCCACGGTCATCACAAAGATTCAGCTGGACAGGATTATGGTAAGACAAACTTGTCGGCTTAACATCGTTTGCCTTCTGTGATTCAGCCCTGAATTCCAGGACTCAATGTTTAATCCCAACTTCTGAAACGCATTTCAGAGGACATCTTGGCATGATGAATACCGGGATACTTACCGTAATTGTCTTTGTATTATATAGTGTTCTCCAACAGCATTGATCAGATACTGGTCAAAGGTAGATATATAGTAGAGTTGGTGCCTAACCAAATTTGTCACGCTTACAAAATATTTTTCTGGTTGTTCGTATTTTTTTCGGCTCATTTGTGGTCCAATTTCTGTGCATATCTTCTATAAATCACCGTCAGTCTGTAGGTGTTCTCTTTCTCCAGTCCAAATTTACCTACAGTGATATAAGGGAATAAATCTGAAATAAAGTGGGGATCTTTTCATTTATTTTCTTACTGGAGAAACTGCATACCTTTACAGCAGTGCACAGCAGGCAGGGCACATGCGGCCGTGCGACAAACTGAAAAAGTTTAACTTGTTGTGTAAAAGAACATAAAAAACGTGGCTTTTCTAAGCCATTCACCAAATTCTCTTTACTCTTGATGGGAATGCACCATTCTCAGATTAGTTGAACAAAGACGTCCTGGTAACTACATTTAGAAGCCACTATTCAATGAAGATTGAAAGTGAAATAGATATATGTATTCTAATTGTGGTTATGTATATTTTAGTTTTGTGGCATTGGAGGGAAGCAACATAGTCTGAAAACTATACCTTTCCTGGGATATTTGAAGTAATACACTAGGGAGCCACAAAATTTACTGAAGTTTACCTTTTTGACTGACGTTTTTCTTCTTGATTTAACTGAGTTGTATTTAATTAACAGTGGTTAGTAAAAGCAAGTACCTTCACTTGTACAGGAATGTACTTAGTAAGTACAAGGAAGCACTTTTCAGGGACATTGAGAACATGCCTGGGAGTATGCATTGTCCCTTTATGTTGTCAGTGCAATTTTACAACAAATAAGAACAGGGAGGCAGACGTCAAAGGCTGGACTGACTGCATGGTTGTTATAATTGTCATGGGAGCCATAAAATTACCTCTTCTGCCCTAAGAATGTATTCAGCAATGGTTGAGTGAAACCAGCATGGAGAAAGAACATTGGATTTGATTGGGGCGGGGGGTTATAAATACCAACTCTGCTTGTTACAGCCATGGTTGATTTCAAGACTGCTTTGACACTGTGACAATGACTTCCATCATGTTAGTCTGCCTCATATGAAAGATACCTGTCCTGGTTGATGATGAGCGATCTTTGTTGATCCAAATGAGCTTTAGTGTCAGAACATCCTATAGAATTTCTTTTTTGTTGGTCACTCAGACCGCTTAGCAAACATCATACGACTGTTGGGTTTAAGTGAGGAATGTCTGACTAAACAACTAACCACTGCCTTTCATACAGTCTGAGTAAGTCTATATATATATATATATATATATATATATATATATATATATATGTATTAGACGAATGATGTAAAGTTTGTCGTAATTTGGCTCTTTACAGTAAAACCTACTCTAGTGTAGCACTAGGCCACCCCACAGGCACGTTGGGAGGTTACGTGCATCGATAGTGGTATCACACTTCCAAAAGCAAGCTAATATCTTCCTTGGAATGCTACTTGTCTGCTTAGTGATTTCAGCCTGGGGAATTTGATTACACTGGTCTGTGAGCCTCTGTAACAGCTAGTCCAGGGCGACTGCAGGTTCCTCATGCTCATACCTGATTCGATGGCCAAGTGCATCCCACAAATGCTCAATGAGGGATAGCTCAGGAGAATGGGCTGGCTATTGCAATGGGATATTGTGTTGCTTTAGATACTGTATGCTGACTTGGGCATCGTTTGATCATGCGTTATTCTGTTGAAACAGCAGCCCTGGATATTTTGGATTCATTGGTCAACTGTGGCTACCACCTTATCCACTTAGTGCTGGCCTGTCAGTTGTCCCATTCACCCTGTTGAGAGCTTATGTTCCTGTTGCTGTTACGCCCCCCCCCACCCCTCTCCACACACATCATGACACAACCTCCTCTGTAGAAGGCATGTTTAATCATACATCTTTTAACAAACCTCTGTGAAGGCATTTTTGGAACTCTTATTCTTCAACATCCAAGCAGAATCGGGATTCATCTTACCACATTACGCTGTTCCATTATTTTCTGGATCAGGCTGCATGTTCCTCACACCACTGTACCCAGTGTGTGTTGTGTGCAGGACTGAGAGGAATTGCTAATGGCAGGGCAGTGTGCACTCAATTTGGAGGACACGAGTCTTGTTAAGGGTAGACTAGGATGCTCTCGTGTGGCAGGCATGGCACCACTGCTTTCAATACCTTTCGGTGGAAAGAAACCTGTGCCTCTTCAGATACTGGACCAAGTAACACTCATCCTTCCCATCTGAAAGTCTCAGTAGTCCAGATCCAGCCTACCGGTTGCAACCTCTTCTTGAAAATGCTACCACCACCTTTTAACTTATTGCCTGGAGTACCTAGTGCCCTTTTAACCCCTCGCTGGGAAAGACTTTTCTCTAACATTACAATTAGTCTGTCCCTGTCAAATTCATACAGCTGTGAGTGACTCGTACCATGTGGCATTGTAGATTCACATTGATCCCAGTAGTGCAATGGCCTTCTTATAAAGCCCATAGGCACCCAAATACCAGACACACATTTCACACTTCTCTACCCGTCTGGTTTTGAGGATGTATTTATGTTTACATAATATTCCATACAACACCCATATATTCCATGTCAAGGTATATTTAGAGTGGCCCATGTTAAACCAATGGGGGGTGGCATCTTTTTCCCCAAGCAGTATGGTTACATCAGTTTCTTTTTTTCAATCTATGGACCTCGGAAGTTGGCAGTGACTCAAGTACTGTAACTAGTTTGACTTTCTTTATGGGTAAAGTACCCTTTACGCTATTGTCATCTGCACATGATATAATAAATCCTTTATATCCTAACGTAGTCTGTGCTTTAAAATATGGGTTAGTGTAATCATTTTGAAAAAATATTTTAACTTTGACAGACAGGGGATGCAATACTAATGGAAAAAGCTGGCCTACTCCTGAATTTTATGGAAAGAAAAAATTATGAACAGTTTTTAAAGTTCTGTGAGATACTTCACCACTCCGAAGGGCAGAGTGCAGCTGCCGAGATACTAAATCATCTGCCTCCTGCTGTTTACGAAAGACTCTTCAGGACATCTGGTATGTGACCAAACTTAATCTTGTATTGCCTTATATCATTTTTATTATATTGCATGAAAAAACAGAAAGATCAGAATTATTAAGGTAAAGCAAGAGGAGGAGGAGCAGCAGTATGAGGAAGATAAGTAGAAGAAGGAGTAGAAGTAGTAGTAGTAGTAGTAGTAGTAGTAGTAGTGGTAGTAGAAGAAGAAGAAGAAGAAGAAGAAGAAGAAGAAGAAGAAGAAGAAGAAGAAGAAGAAGAAGAAGAAGAAGAAGAAGAAGAAGACAGAATCATGTTGATAACTGCATCAATTCAAGTCTTTTAAGTATTATTTTTAGGCTTTTAAGTATTATTGATACATAAAGATCATGCATGTCACCACTGACGCAAATGTCAGGAAGTCATTGTACTCAATACTCTCCAGATTACCCGTTTTCAGTTGTGACTCTCCTCTTCGTTTTCCACACAATACAATATTTTATTGAGATCCAAATTAACTCTTATATTGAGTTTCATTGACCATTTAAGGTTTCTAATTCATTGCATAGATTGATTGGGCATTAAGAATTATAGATTCGATGGACATTAGGTAGGGAACATGTTTACATTGTACAAAGATAATACGTCATGTAATACTTATAGATTAATTCGTTATCGTACACCACCATTGAGAATATTACTATTATAATCAATATAGCAATAAAAAATTTCACTAACACTAAGTTATCAACTAAAAAAATATCACTAACACTAAGCTATCAACTTATAGAGACGCTGTTAGACTGCTTTCCTACTGTGGCAGTGGTTCTGATTCATAGGTTAAAACAGAACCCCTTCCTTTCTTTTTTTGAGTGACTTCAGCTCCATTCGGCGCTTATTAATAACTTTCAACAAGTGGAAGCAACACCTTTCCAGCTGGTTTATCTCCCGCTATGCCTTACTAACTCTAGGCCTGCGGTGCATCCATATGACACAATTTTGAAACAAAACCTCCCCATGAAAGCATATTTCCAAAGCCAACCAATAACTTATATATATTTATGTTTCAAACGACATGCCTCTGCAGAATTTAGGGTACAATAAATACTTAGATACCCCTCATGATATTAAAAGTAAAACCGTTCGTTATTATATGTAGGTAGATTAAGATATTATCACGAATTGGCTTTAAACTAATCCCGTGAGCACGGAGAAATAGCCATAGCTGGCTAATGTTCTTTGGAGTCTGGGAAAAAAAGTTTATTTTCTGGTCCTATCTTGCGCATTCGTCACGCATCTGTGAACCCATTCATAATTAAATTGTATGTATGATTGCTTCTACGTTGCACTGATATAATCATAAACTTATTAATGATACATCTGGAAAAATTGACTACGGAGTAGTTTTCTTTAAAGACTTGTGGGCGATACCTTGCATTCAAACATTAATTGATAAATAAAAAAGGAGATCTATTGTAGGCTTGAGTAAAATTTGTGTAGAGCTTAAAAGTAAAAAAATAAATTGATAAATTCATTTATTTTGATGTGCGAGTTCTGAGTATGAAAAGAACGCAGTGTTACTCTAGAGTGCATATATATATATATATATATATATATATATATATATATATATATATATATATATATATATATATATATATATATATATATCCTTGCGCAAATATTTAAAGCATATCCACACCTTAGTTTTTATAATTCTTCTGGAAGAAAACAACTATAATTGGCTCTTAGGCTGGACGGATAATCACTTTTATTTTGCCTTAATTAGCACACATGTGGAGTTTGTCTTTATTGTGACCGCTCCATTGTTTGTCCTGGACAAGGGTGGGCCCAACATTTGTCTGGAAGAGGCAATTGACCACAGCATATGCGTTGTATGCATTCACTGTGAAAACTACACTAAATCGTTCGACAAATGGTAAAAAGCACGACATTTTTGAAAGAGCTGGATGGTCATGGCATAGGACAGCACAAGAATGTATTGAATGTCAGTCGACTGATGAGATGGTTCAACATTATCATCATTTTTTATTGGTATAATGAGTACTCAATTTAATTCTAAAAATGATGATCTTTTGCCCATTATCTGTAGAAGTGTACACCCCCCGCATACTGAAAGTACAAATTCAAAAAAGATTAAAATGTTGAATCATCCCTAAGGGAAACAGGTAATGGATACTAAAGAAAGAGAGCTGCCCCGCCAAAGTAAACTGGCTTAATCGTCTGCAGTAGGAAATGAGAGATTGCCTTTTCCACCGGTAATAAAGGCCGGCATTACCTGTATCAGACCAAGGACATAACTGTATGTGAGAAAACTGTCAGGCAGAGATGAGAGTAGCAGACATTAACTCATACATCCCAGCATGCGACAGAACACAGTTATAAATTCTTCCATTTTTCATATTAAATTTTTTAAGGTCTAAAAAAATCAGCATTTTGATGTTTTAAAATTTCATGAACGGCTTTTAAGTGATAGAAATGTCAGAAAAACGTGGGTGGATTTTTGTCATGTACTCCTAGCTGATTAATTGGTGATAATTGAAATACGAACAACACCTGAATGTCAGTTAAAGACAGGTGTATAAATTATGCTCTGACCAGCGTCACATCATTGTCGTTTCTCAGCATGGAGTTCTCACCTGGCCTGGTTGACATTTGACCTAAATGACTACCGATGAGGAAACTCTTTGATGCAGTAAATCTGACTCAGCTAACTTTATTTTACCACAACCTACAACATGCTCAAAATACAGTATTTTCACATTACACACTATCTCCTCTGTTATACGCAACCAGCCAATCACATCACAGCGGGGGTATGAAATGTTCTCAGATGAATTCCAACTTTGTTTGCGTTTACATGACGGGGGACGGAAGGATTGAAGAGAAAAGAAAACACGCTATGAGCCAAGACATGTCAGCCACATTGACAGGTTTAGTGGAGGACCTATCATGGTTTGGGGAGCAGCATTTAACGCTGGAAATAGTGGATAATGACGCATTGAACTGCAGTACTACAGTGATATCTTTGACCAGATTGCTGTTCCATTTTTCTTTCTTTTTGTTTTTTTTCTTTATTTTTGAGCAGGTTTTAAAACGTTCATTTTCAAGGACTTAAATTTGGACATTGGACATTCCAGAGCCCTTCCTGTGGCTTCTGAGAGTGTATTTATTCCTTCTTGAAAATGTACATGCTCATCAAAATAAAATCATAAATATTTTGGTACAGATTCTAGAATATTTCCTTCAATACTAGAAACATAACTTTTCTTAGGAGTACGTTTTGAACGAAAATGAACTCTACATGTTTTATTAAAATTAAATTTATTTGCCACCTCTTGCAACAAGCATAAAGTTTATATAACATTGTATGTAAATTTTCTTCTGTGTCCACCATCAGGCCTAAATCTTCAGCATACACAAATGCTTGCAATATATTACCACCAATATTTACTCCTAAATTTAGTTCGGAGATCTTTTCAAAGAAACCATTGATATAGACATTGAATAAAGCAGGGGACAGGAAATCCCCCTGTCTTATCCCGCATACTGTTTGAAACCAATTAGATCGAGTACCGTTGAATTAAAAAAAACCCGGAGGTACTGGAATATACAGTTTTAACAGCTCTATATAATTCTCCACTTATGCCTTATGATAACAGCTCATACAATAGCTATTCTCTGCTTACCCAATCGAACCCTTTCTCAAAGTCATCGAATGCAGGGTAAAGTATCATTATTTTGAGATACCTGATTTCTTTATGTTGTGCTAAAAGTATATGCATGATCTAGACAAGAAAGGTGTTTTCATCATTTTGCTCATTAGAAACATGCTCCAAATTAAAGGGTCTTCAGCGGGTAATGAATCATTAATTTAGGTGGGAAAGTCAAGGAGCCAGTGATACTTTAGGGGCAGGTAAGACAGAAAAATCTTTGCATGGGCGACTTTGAGATTTTAACGGTTTTAATAAGATGAATGTCCTTTCTATAAGTTGTCAAAATTTCAAGCTTTAAACTAAAGTAGAACTAGGAGAAAAACGCTAAAAAACACCCAAGCATCTGGACATCGGAACGTCCATGTGTCATTCTTTTGGTTTTCAGCGCCCAAGCGGAACAATGCTACCCGTCAATCATACTTAGTCTCTCACGTGGCTACAGGTATCATCGGCCCATTGCAAAAGGAGAGTTGTATCACGGTGGCACCGTGAAATCAGGCGGAATGCCGGAAGTATGTTTGTGCAGGGGAAAGATGCAAACATGCTAATATATCACAGCGTTAGAGGTTTACTTTATACTTATCTTGCTTGTTTTGCGTTCTAATGAAGGGAGACTTTAAAGTTCACGAGCAGCGGGAATCGTCAGATGATGTCCCTTCAAAGGCCGTGCCGCAATGGATTACCCCAGTGGTTCTGCACCCCAAAGACAGGCATGGGAAAAACTGACACTTTAAGCAACAATACCCACGTACATAATAATATTTCATCGAAACCCAATGATGAAGATATCAAAGTACAATAAAAACATCGAAATTAGCATAAACATGAACATAAGGGAAAACACACAAATAGTGATACAAAAATCAGGTTGGAAAGAGAAATGAAACTCATTGACGAAGCAACTACAAAATAATGACAAGCTTACTAACTAAAGTGTACCAACAAGTCTTACAAGCTAAATATATAATATATACAGATGTGAGTAAATAAGATAGAACACTATTCCTAAAAAGGGGATGGAGAGGTAGGGGACGGAAGACCAAACCTGACACCCGTCCACTTACCATGAGTGGCCGTAGGCCACCCCACTGAAGCAAGGCAACACAACTTGCGTTGCCAGGCCTGAAGTCACGGGGCCGATGGGCGGCCTCCATGACGTCATGCTTTGAAACCAGATTGTTGCGGTCGCCGTTTGACAGATCGCTGAATAATATTTACCACACTTCAAAGGCTCTTTTATTCATATGATTGGCCAATAATTAATTGACAACCTCACCAAATTTTCAGGGACGATGTTCACTACGTTTTGAACAAATATGAGCTTAACTTCAGCAAACGGTTTTGTTTGAGAGGAAAATGATCAACATCAAAGGCCTTTGAAGCTTGTTTTCACAAAAACGATAAAAGGACAAGAACCCCACCTAAGAATGCTTATTCCAAGAAAACGGATGGGCGAAATTTAATCTGGTTAACGGATATTGATTTTGTAATGTCTGAACGGCAAAAACGATTCAGAGATTTTCAAAATTGTATTTTGTTCTCTTTCTGTGAAATGAAGAATATAAACTTCCTGGAAATCAAAGGGAAAATTGAAATGTCAAACTTTGAGGATAGATAACAGGAAACCTAAACCAAACAGGAATAATCATAGGATTTTTTTTATTGCCAATATGTCAGGATTAAGATGCAAGTGTAAATATGATTTTATCACAAATCACAAGGGACATATCGACATTTATGAGTTGGGTGCTTTGGGGTCAACTTTCAATACTTTATTCGACAACTAACATCACAGACATCCAAATACGGGACATAAAAATTTTTTGGAGTACGACGGTTACACACATATATGATTTGTTATCCTTACGCATATACATTTTGAGCTGGGATTGATTAAAATGGGATTTATTTTTGGTGTCTGAGCTGTCCTTAAGGTGGTGTCGGGCTCCACCTTTTCAATCAGGAAATCAGGTCAACTCACGTCAGTGGCTGTATTCTTAATACTGAAAATGCCCATGCAAAGCTATTTGCTTTTGGAATTGTTAAATTCTCACATCATTTTGTGGGAAATTACTTGAAATTGAAAGGCTTGTTTGCCGAGTGCAGGTATGCTTGTGTATCAAGGTTGCTTTGTTTGTTTCGGCTTCTTTTGAAGCAAAGGTGTTCTAAAAACAGAAGAAGAAAAAAAAGAGAATTGCACAGAGTATATGTAATAAAGTAATACACACGGAACACTTACCATTTGTATTTTAGCTTTGTGTAAGAGAAAGCAGGAAGACAAAAAACACGAACTCCAAGTGGCACGTCAGGTATGTTTTATTTAAATAGGTTTTTATACAGATGATTGCCACGGCCTCTGTAGAGGCTGGTGCCAAGTCTATATACAAATTGTCAATTCAGACATCATTCGACTGACAAAATCCCCGTGATCGATTGAGAAAATCACCCCATCGATTTTATGCAGCAATCATATTTTTCATCACATCAGGTGTTTGCCTCCTTGTTTCGCCTCACTGGCTATGTTGATGTTTGCTATGTTATTAATAGTGCCCTTGTAGGATGGCAGCCCCACATCTGTACCCAGAGATCGATATTTGTTGTTGTTGTGTTTGGTCATGCCATCTATTATATTGCTCAATGCATGAACATGTACATATTTATATGGTTATCCCTCTAATATCACCCACATTGGGTGACAATGACCTTACACTTTCCAACCTGATGAAGAAGAGTAAGCTATTAAACTGAAATGATCGATTCAAGTGTAGATCTGAAAATTGAAAGAGTTATGATAATTAGTTTGAAAAATTGTGGCTGACTCACAGCCCCACTAGAGATTAGTTTCATGCCACCATTTTTATAATTAGTACATGATAGGGATTCAGCAGGCACAATTCCAAGATATTCCAACCTGCTGCAGGGGCCACTTTTTCCGGAGACAGTAGTTTGCTTGCAGTGTATATCATACACAAGTGGGTAGAGTTTATGGGTGTCGTCTTTCTGGGCAGGCTTTCGTGCCTTACCATCACACATGCACATATATATTTAAAATTCTGGGCTTCAACAAGTGGCGCCACAAATATCATATGGAACTGAGATTTTGACCTCCTTCAGAGACTCCAACCCTCCCAACTTGGATGGGAGATCTGCCACATTTTTATGATGAAAGTCAATCAAATTTTACAACCTCCCGCCTGATTAAAAGTGCTCTCCATAGTAAGTGAATGGGGATCCTACTGATAGCAGCTGTTTTTGTAATTATCTTTAGTTTGCCGTGTCTGCATGTTAGAGTCTCTGGACTGGACTGGCTATGGAGCAGAGAGAAATTGTGCATTTTTTTTTGTTCAGAGCTACACTTAAGCTGTGGCACTGTTGCTCATGTTGATATAATAATACATTTCATGTAAAATGTCACTATCAGGAATTAAGTTTCAAGTCTTTAAATTGTAAGAAAGAAAATAGTAGATATATTTATCATGTGTGTCAATGTGGTGTTATAAAATTAGTTAGATTCATCTTATGTCAAATTTTCATTCACTTAAGGAAGAAGTAGAAGTTATAGATACATTGTACCCCAGTTGTGATTATATTTTAATCATGAGTTGTTTCTTTCATGAAAACTGTGTACTGCAGCAAAGAGAGATTGCCATAGGGTGGAAGAAGATGAAAAGGAAGAGTCGGAAGATGAAGGCATTGACATTCCAGATGGCTCAGATGTCACAGTTAAAGTTCAGTTATCCAATGAGGACTTATACTTTGAAACCTATACATCAAAAAAGGTGAGGGCAAGGAGCTATGCCTGTGTGTATGAGGTATAAGTGGTCCACATGTATGAACCCCTCAAAATTTTCAAAATTAAAATTGCATACACAGCTGTACTCAGCAAAATGTGTCCGATACCTGAGTATGTCACATAAACAAATTAAAAAGCAAAAGAATGAGTATTGTAATACAGTGGTCCCTGTCTTGAGAGGCCACTCCAATGAGAGAGCACCTGGCTTGAAAGGTCACTTTTGGCATGTCCCTGCTGCTATCTTTTCCATGTTATTGTACCTCTAATAACAGGCCACTTTTGGCCCTTGGGGTGCCCTCCCAAGACAGGGACTACTGTATTGATGTTTCAGTGGAGTATGGGCAAGCATGAAAGCGATAAAGGTCCGTTTTCAAGCATTGTTCAGTTGCAACATGTGTGGTACCATAGGGTACAGAGGGTCAATACACAATACATGTGTGGTACCAGCTGTGATGTAAAGATCAGGGATGTGATTTCCCAACATTAAAAAAGCCTGAAAATGACCTAAAATCCCCTGAAAGTACATGGTATTAACATATAAATATGAAACATAAATTTTGGAAAAAAGCCTGATTTCAGGTTTTATCCTGAAAAATCACATCCCTGAAAGATGTCATCCAAAAATATATGTGTTGAGTTGACATGTGAGGCCTCTCCCCACGGACTTTTGAAATAAAATATTTTTACACTAATATGTACAAGGTACCAAAGTTGTGATAGTGTTCACCAATAATGCTTGTAGGGTTCAACGGAAAATTTTGTTTAAAAAAAAAAGTAATTAAATTAAAAAAAAGAAGATATTTTTAACAAAAATAATTACTGGAAAGTCAATGGAAGACCTATCATTATTATTATTATTATTATTATTATTATTATTATTATTATTATTATTATTATTATTATTATTATTATTATTATTATTATTATTATTATTATTATTATTATTATTATTATTAAATCAGCTTGGGGAGGTCTGCCATATCCCTTTGGAATCATTTAGTACACTCTACCAGCATACCCAACTCAGACAAGATATGTGTCTAACAGGTGGTTTGAGTAAATTATCTGTTTATATCCTGTCTGCTCTTTTTCTGTGCAATTAACTAAAACTAGTATACAAAATAGGATTAGTAATGGTGAATATGACAGATTGAATTATTTAGTAAATAACAGGATTTTTAATATAGAGGATTCCACAGAGCGTAAACTTTTAAGGGTAAAATAGTACGTTTATGTGATAACACAATTGATGCTTAAGGACAGGTAAGACACCAAAAATAAATCCCACTTTAATCAATCCTAGCTAAAACTCTATTTGTGTCAGGATAACATATCATACATGTGTATAATCGTCATACTCCAAAGAATTTATATGGCCCGTATTTGGGTGTCTGTGATGTTAATTGTTCAATAAACAATTGAAAGTTGACAGCAAAGCATCCACTCCATAAATGTCGATATAAGGCACTAATTATTTGTGATAAAATCATAGTTACACTTGCATATTAATCCTGACATATTGGCAACAAAAAACGACCCTACTATTTTTTATGTTTGGTTTCGTTTTTCTGTAATCCATCCTCAAAGTTTGACATTTCAATTTTCCCTTTGATTTTCAGGATGTTCATTTTCTTCATTTCATAGAAAAAGAACGAAGCAAAATTTTGAAAATCGCTGAATCCTTTTTGCAGTTCAGACATTGCAGAATCAAAAGCCGTTAACCGGATTAAATTTTGCCCAGCCGTTTTCTTGGAATAACAATTCTTAGGTGGGGTTCTCGTCCTATTATCCTTTCTGAGAAAACAAGGTTCAAAGGCCTTTGATGTTGATCATTTGCCTCTGAAACAATACCAGTTGGTCAAGTTGTGCTGATATTTGTACAAAACGTACAAAACATCGTCCCTTAACATTTGTGGAGGTTGTCTATCAATTTTTGGCCAATCACATGAATAAAAGAGCCTTTGAAGTACAGAAAGTATTATTCAGCGATCTGTCAAACGGCGACTACGACAGTCTGGTTTCAAAGCATGACGGAGGCGGCCCTTCGGGCCCCGTGACCTCAAGCCTGGCAACGAAAGTTGTGTTGCCTTGCTTCGGTGGACGTCCTACGGCCGCTAGTTGTCTGTGCACGGATGCGGTACCTCTTCATCCTGTTTTCAGGGATAGTATTTTATTGTATTTACTCATATCTGTATACTTTATGTAGTTAGCTTGTTAGACTTTTCTGTACACTTTACTTAGTTAGCTTGTCATTATGTTGTAGTTATTTTGTCAATGAGTGTCATTTCTCTTTCCAACCTGAATTTTGTAACGTTATTTTGTGTGTTTTCTCTGCTGTTCACGTTTATGCTTATTTCGATGTGTTTATTTGTACTTTAATTTCCTCATCCCTGGGTTTCGATAAAATAGTATCATGTAGGTGGGTATTCTTGATAAGAGTGTCAGTTTTTTCCCGTCTGTCTTTGGGGTGCAGGACCACTGGGGTAATCCATCGCGGCATGGCCTTTGAAGGGACATCGTTAGACGATTGCCGCTCCTTTTGAACATTTAAAGTCTCCCTTCGTTAGAACACAAAACAAGCAAGATAACTATAAAGTAAACCACTAAGGCTATGATATGTTAGCATGTTTGCATCTTTTCCCTGCCCACAAACATACTTTCGGCATGTTGCCTTGTTTCGCATTGCCGCCCTGATACACTCTCCTTTTGCCATGGGCCGTTGCTACCTGCAGCCACGTGACAGGCTGTTAAGTATGATTGACGGGTGGCATTGTTCCGTTTGGCGGCCGAAAACCAAAATAATGACACATTGACGTTCCGATGTCCACATACTTGTGTGGTTTTTGGCGTTTTTCTCATATTTCTACTGTAGTTAAAAGCTTGAAATTTTGACAAGTAATAGAAATGACATTCATCTTGTAAAAACCGTTGAAATCTCAAAATCAGCCATGCAAAGGTTTTTGGTGTCTTACCAGTCCTTAAGAATTTTACCAAAGTAAAGAATGTCACAAATGTTGGCAAAGAGTGTGTAACGCACAGTATATCATTTCTTGTCTCCATACAATGGACTTTAATTGTTTCATTACATTTATTCAAATTAACAATTATATCTCTTCAAGCATCATACATTTTGCTTGTACATATACATTTAACTGTTATTAACTTTAGTGAATTTTGATGTACTGTATACTTTCCATATAGTGTATGTGCGTGAAATGCATGAGTGAATATGTAGAGGAATAGAAAGTGTGGCAAACTTTGATAAATTTGAATAAAATGTAACTTCCACCATTGACTGAGCTCTTCAGAATGAAAGTATGTAAAGCAATATGTGCGAATGAAAAACTTTCTTTCTAACATCTTTCATACAAAATGTATCCCTGGTTTCTGTGGGCAGTTTTAAGGGAAAATGTATGCCTTCCTTGTGTATTTCTTTGTAAAATACCCACACCCTTGCAGGACATTAGGCAAGACCATTGGGGCATGACTTGTGTATTCAGTTATTGACAGGCCAATTAAACCATTGTTCTTGTATACTCACACATGGGTTATTCTAGTGGTTAATTAAGAAAATCATTTTTATCTCATTTCATACTATGGTCACAGGCCTTGGTCAGTGGTTCTGGCACTGACTTGCATGCAAGACTGTAGGCATGTTGGCTCTTGAACTAAATCTCATTTCATGAAGACTTTAAATATGCAATTGTCATCTCCACTCTAGGTAATATACCGAAAAATCAGGGACTGGTATGGAATGTGTTCAAGTTATTTGTAAAAGAGGGTTGTCAGTGAAGACCAACATACTAAGTCTTAAGCCTGTGGTTTTTGCTGCAGTAGCTCATTCAGTAAGGTTTGTCAGACATTGCCAAAAGTACTGACAGAGACGTTTACCATCACAAGGTGGAGCCACCATCCTTTGTGATGACAATGTTGTAGGTAGGATCTATAAAGATAGTGTGCCCAGGTTGAATAACTGCCACTTCAGGAAAGCTGTTGACTTAGATAAGGTCTGGCCAGGAGACAGTTAATGCTCCATGATTTTTTTTTTCACTCTAACCTCTTACAAGCCTGGGGGGCAGAAATATCCGGTACACTTTTATAGTCACACACCCCTTATTGCCAGATTTTTCCAGCGTTTTTATAATGACTAGTACAGGCCCTTTGACGACACGAAAATGAAAGTATGTGGTGTATATGTGTGTACAAACCTACCAGCTGGGTGTCTGATGATCACTCGAGTATAGAATGTGAATATAAATACATGTATACAGCAGTTTCGAAGTTGTTCAAATTTGTCATGGGTAAATTTACGTATATTATGCACGATGGCTAGGAGAGGCTCACAATGCCTTGAAAATACGCAAAATGTTTACAAACATTATTCCTGGCATCAAGGAAGTTAAAATTAAAGGGTATTACTGAATTTTCAAAACCGTTTTTTCTTCTTCTTTATTTTCTCTTGGTGTGTGGGAATATCATGGGTGTGGCGGTTAAGGCATTAAACTGTTAAGGAGTCTCACTACATGTATGTCCGTTTGATATCAATTTTCCCCCCATAAGTAGTATGTCCGTATGCTCTCAATTTTATTGATCTCTGATCGATTCAGAGAGGTGATTGGAAATGCTAATTGATTTCTGATAGGTGATTGGAAAATAGGGGATGCTGGGGGGTCAGTCTAGGTGGCTATAAGTTGGTATTGACAGGTCATTGATTGGAAATCTCTGATGTATGTCCGTATGCTCTCAATTTTATTGATCTCTGATCCATTCAGGGAGGTGATTTGAAATGCTAATTGATTTCTGATAGGTGATTGGAAAATAGGGGATGGGCATGGGTCGGTCTAAGGTGGCTATAAGTTTGTATTGACAGGTCATTGATTGGAAATCTGTGATAGGGGATTGATCTCTATTTATTGATTGGAAATATTGATCAGCTGGCGACATTGCAAAGATTTGGCACAAAGAAATCCGAAATCTTTTTTTTTTGTTTTTGTTTTTGTTTGTTTGTTTACTGCGCTCACTTTTCAAATCTTTTAACGGTTCTTCGATGCGCCGAACTTCTGCTACGTTGTCACTACAAAATCCCTCATTGGATTCTGGCCATTGCAATGAAATTGAGCCATTTAAGGCGGGATTAATACAACGTCTAATCAACTCGGAACTTGTTTGGAACACGTCAGGTGATTGTTGATTTTGCAGTACGGCGCAATCAGGTATGTTATTGCAAGGTATATGCTCCATTGAATATCAAGTGACGGATTAAAGAGGCAAATTACATTGAAAAAAGCTCTTCTGTTCTGCAATTAACATGCCGGTGACGAAATTCAAGGGTGCCGGATTATCATGTAGTAAATCAATGCGGGAAATGCGTTCATAGTTGATTGCTGCCGAATTTCAAGGGTGCCGAATTATCAAGTGACGGTTAAAGGCGGCCTGACTGTAGTAACTAAATTGTTTCAACAATTCATTTGATTAATTCAAAAATGTAAAATAATTTTTGGCTCTTGGCAATACATCAAATTATTTGGTCTCGTTCTTACACAGAGTTAAACGTTCTGTTCTATTTATTGTATGTATGGAGAAATCAACCCCCCCCCCCAAAGTAAATCGTCTTCTATACCTATCATATTTGGAGCAATCCACCAAAAAAAAAGTACAGCATCTTCAACTGCCCCAGAGAAGCACTGTTTACACACACTTAACACGACAGGGATGGCTGTATAGCTTCCTCCGTCGATATGATATGTAGTTCGTGAGTGCTGGTCCGCAATCTGGTGATGGCAGTGCTATGGTCTGCATTTTTTATTTCATTTAAATATGTTTCATATGAAAAGTTTTGTTTGAAGAGTCTCTTAAATTTTAACTTGTTATCTTCATAATGATTTTACTTGCCATCAGTTGATTGCCATGCAATGTTCAATCTCATTTCCATCTTTCCATCCAAATGTGGCCAGCCAACTTGATCAATATTTAATCTAAAGTGGGCTGATATTTTGTTGACGCTGTACAGGTACGTATTTTTAACATGTTGGAAGCTCCGAGCTGAATGGCATGCTGCCTTCAGCAAGCTATCATTATCAAAGGAATGTATGTAATCTAAATACTTAGTAGTCTTTTTCCACACAATAATATATAGAAGGAACCACTCGAATACCCCATATATAGACATGTTTGTTGCTCTATAATATATATTCATGACACAAATTTACAAAAGTGCAGATGAAGTTTTTCATATTTAGCACCCATGCTCCAGTGTTCTTTACTTTTGGTGGATGTGCCATACACGAAAATAGCCCATAGCTCTGAACCAAAAGTAGAATTGGTATCATTAAATTGTCAACGAACTTCAGTCCATGGATGGGACTCAAATTACAGTCACTTGTAGAACCTTTAAAAGTAAAAGTGAACCTGCTATGCGTTTTCGTATTGTAATTTGTGTCTTTTTGTCCAGAACTACTTCTGAGTAGTCATTAACCGACTCTGCAGTCCGACCTCTTTGCTCTCCATAACCTGTCACTGTCTACCTTATAACATATGGAAGTACTATTGTCCATGTTGAACACTTTTTTCTGCAGAAATTTGACATAGGCTGTATAAGCCAAATTAAATTAAAGGGTTTTCAGCGGTTAACTACAGAGAACATGTTTCAGAGCCTGTACCCGTACATGTCTCTATGAGTAGCGGCTCCTTGTCTAACATAATTATTTAGCAAAGACAACCAACATAATAATGAATAAATATGAACGTGGCAAATGATGAATTAGCTAAATGAGTGAAGTTTTGCTGATAAATGCACAGCTTAATTGTGAATGAATCTGTCAAACCAAACAATAAAATTAGTACAGTACAAGTTCAGACAAGAACAATTTGACTTCCCCCTGAACCAGTATGTAACCTTTCTAGCTGGATAGGTAATCTTAGTAAAACACTTGCCAGTGTATACCTGAAATAGAAACAAACTGGGGCATTATATTCAGTCCAAGTGAATGTAAAATCAACAGTTGCATCTTGAGCACCTGTACAAACCGAGAGAAATTCCAACAATTACTACACCAATGAACACCCTGCACCAGCCATGTAAAACTAGCCCCATGATAACACCCCACTCATCACTTGTGTTCGTTACAAACGGCTGCCATAGAATTTCACTCACAGATATCACAACGCCTTAACAGCGATATTCCTTTACATTTTGAATTGCTTGTTAACCATGGCAGGAAATGCAAGAGATTAGTCTTCCACTTATGTTGAGCTCCAATATTCCGTTTTTCACTATTTTAACAATAAGATGCCACTAAAAAATATGAATGTAAATTACTTAGTTGCGATTGTAGGCCTTGGGCTGAAGTTGACAATATGACCATGTTATTGGCATACATTAGACAGTTATGGAATTTATTAAGCAGCATGGGGGCTTTTGTTATTCACCATATCATTTGCTGAAATACCATGAATAAAGAGGTTGAATTGTAGACGACTCATAGCATCACCCTGCTTGACTCCAATATTAGAGGTAAAAGATCCTGTTCCCCAATGACATATTTTCACATGGATTTCACTCTTGTCACAAATATCTTTAATCACATTATAGAATTATGCTTTGTGCCAAATAATTGTAACCTGTGTAATAAACCAATTCTCCATAATTTGTCAAAGGCTTTCTTCAAATCTTCAGAATATGCAAAAAATGTATACGTTTCTCTTTTTGCATACTTTTCAAATAAAATTCTCTGCACAAAGATATAGCCTGTTGTACAAGCGCCACTGTTGAAGCATGTCTACAGCCGGGCAAGGTAGTGTCAGAGGACCATGAACTGTGCTGACCGCTGTGGTATAGAAGTCTGGGTGACATCGCGCACAGAAACAGAGTCAAAATTCACGTTACATTATACATTTTATGGGCTCAATCTGGCAACAGTGGAGCAGAAAAAAGGTACACTTTGATGATTAGGGTTGCAGCACGATACAGCGATGGCCAAGCAAGGTAGGCCTACTTTCAGAAAGATGCTGTGATCAGTGGCATTAAAGCTTTGGCAATATGCAACTGAAAAAGTTTAAATTATCCAGTAGGCTTATAATTAAAAGCTTGTTCATTGGAATTGGAATAGCTTCTTGTAAGCAGATCATAGGAGATGCAAGTACACTTTTTGTGTCAGAGTATTGACAATAAATATGAAAACAAAAACAATTGTCTAATTTGGACTACTGTATTCTACATGCAGCATGATGCAATAGATCTATTATGTAGTCCCAGCGGTTAAGCTTGCAAATGTCACTGTCTTTGCTAACATTTGGCTGCATAATGCAACAGAAATTTCGACTTTGTTCCTGTGTTGGATGTCGCCCAGACTTTTGTACCACAGCTGACAGCGCAGTTCATGCTCCTCCAACGCTACGTTGCCCCGCCGTAGGCCTGCTGCAACACGTGTTATCAAAGTGTACCTGTGTGTTTCGGGTGGCTGTTGCCCGGTGCGTTTAATCACCAGCAGCGCAGCACCTCCGACCGGATATCGTCTGAACCTGGTCAAAGTTAGAAGACCCTTTCTTCACTCCTCGCCAGAACTGCTTCACAGCCGGGCCTGTTCTAGTTCCACTCTGTGACTGCCCCATCATTTATTTTTATTACAATTTTTAGCTTTTTTGTTTTACAACGCATTAATAAAGAAAGGGTCTTAATCAAGAGTAGTAAGCGCTTATGCATTGGTCTATCTGCTGTTATGCACCCATTGCCAAAGACTTGTTGTCTGGTAAGTCAATCAATGGTTACATTTGATTTTTTGCTAGCCCTGTACACATGTACTAATACCAACCTTGACACAAACTAGAGCCTATCATGTCATCGATACTATTTTCCTGTTAACAGCCAGGTATCTTACAACTTCTCACTTCAATGTCTTCACACCCACATTTTCCCACAGTTTTCATTTCTGGAACTGGATCTTCCTGTTCCAGTTCCTTCATAGAGTTCATTTATCCCAGTTTGTTTGTGAGGGTTGGAAGATGTTAAATCAGCCACATAACATAAGCATTCCGCTGAGCATGTACCGTTTTTGTCTTGCTATACACAGTGACCTGTATTGATCCAAACTGATCCTGGGGGCCGTTTGTGAAGATACTGGAAAAATTTTAGGCCGTGCTGACCAAGGTCTGTGGGGCCCCATATGTGTTTTCATAAATTCGAACACATTTTGAAATGTTTTCCTCCACATTGTCAATAACTACACTCTGGGACTTCCCACAACGTGTACAGTGAAGGCATGTCTGGTCCCGGGGGATTGGGGTCTTCTCGCCTTTTTGCTTGTCTGTCTTGCTATGTTTATTGTCACTGGTCCTGCGTGTTGGACGTGCTTCATGACAGGTCAAGCGTTCCAAGCGCTTATGAATATAACCCCGCTCGAAGGCAAGACAATATAAACCAGAAGTGTGAGCTGGTCTGTCTACGCAGGCAAGTGGTGCATGAAGCAGTAGATGATTTCTAGGTAACACCTGTAGCTACCTGTGTGCCTCCCTATGTCATAATGCATTTAGCTTAGTTCAATAAATTAATTACATTTGAAGTCCAATATCCTTCAAATTGTGGACATCATACGGAAGCTCGCTGGTGTCAACCTAATTTCTCTTTTTGGCTCTACTGACCCAAGGTTGCAGAGTTTCTTGCGACAGCTCATGTCTGTCCATCCGTCCATAAACGTTTGCACGATTAGGTCCACAGCTTTCAAGGTAGCTCCATATAACTTTCAGGACTTGAAGGGTGTATGAAAATCTAGGTCCCTTTTGATATTAGTGGCGCCACCTACAATATAATGCATGTCAAAATGTGAAAATCCCGGACCACATTACCGCTCACAGTTTTTAAGTCAGCCCAATATAACTTTCCGGACAGATAGGGTGTATGAAAATCTAGGTCCCTTTCCATATTGGTGGCGCCACCTACAATGTTGTGCGATATGGATGTCAAATAGTGAAAACCTTTGTGACACTTTAGCATCTTTACTTTTTGGCGGATCTTCACGAATTTTGGTGGAATAGTGGGGAAGGTCATGGTCCTAAGTTTCTAAAGATAATAGTGGCACCGCCTATAATCTGACGGAAATTATAGGTGAAAAAGTGTTTTAATGTAAAAAAAATCGGTATGTGGAAAGGTTCTTAGATTAACCTTACCAAATGTATACAACAAATAGACCATGTCCAAGGCTAGAATGCTATGTAATATTAGTGACCTTGATCTATGTTTTTGAGGTTATCATGCCTGCAAAGTTAAAAGAGGTGATTCTGTAATGGCAGGTGGAGTTTTGGCATCAATGGCAATATTAGCAGAGCACAAGGCCGATGGGCGTCTTGTTTTCTTATAATAACCACATTTTATTTTGTTATGACTAGAAACAAATCTTGATTTCAACTTTTTTTCTTGTTATGGCAAGAAAAAAATCTTATTTGATCTTTCTTTCTAGTTATGTATATCGTGCAAAAAATCTTGGTATTTCAACTTTTTTCCTTTTTAAAAAAAAAACAACAAACAAAAAAAACCTGAAAGGTTCTTGCAGAAGCGCCAGTCATTTAATACTCAATGTTTATACTGCTTATGAATACACTTTCACATTCAACATCATTTCGAAACAAGCAAAGTATGCTTCAAATTAATGAGGGTCGTGTCATCAGCATGATAAGACAACGGTTTTATTGACTCAAGGTTGGTAAATCAACAGCAGTCAGTGTGGATGGGAGGGCGAAGCACTGATAAATATAGCATAGCTTGTCACTCAGTCATCTTCTTGCATGCAACTACTGCATTTCACCTCGATAACTCTACTGTTCATTTTACCAGCATCCAAGCTTCTGCCCCCATAATCAGCCAAGGGTACAGCTATGTGACCAACACCTGAAGTGATCACTGGGGCCACCTGGTGCCAATTTCCGCAAGGCTTCTGCCATTTATGCTTAACTATTTAAATGTTGCATATCTTGGAACTTACTACAGGTAACGTCGTCCGTCTCAGTTCAATTCCCATGCAAATTCATTTTTCCCTTAAGTAGTGATAATATGCCAGAATACAAAATGTGAAAGACCACTGGTATTTATCTTATGTTTTCGTATGCTTTGCTACGGACCGAATCCAAAGTCAATATTGCTAAATTTCAACTTCGGCAAGCTTTGAAGGCATAAAAATTTGCTTTGAAGTATTTTTCTAGTTTTGCCTTGTGTCCCCAGACAAGACAGTAAAACAATTGGTCGCCACTCTCTCTCTCTCTCTCTCTCTCTCTCTCTCTCTCTCTCTCTCTCTCTCTCTCTCTCTCTCTCTCTCTCTCTCATCTCTCTCTCTCTCTCTCTCTCTCTCTCTCTCTCTCTCTCTCTCTCTCTCTCTCAGAATGTGCTCTTTCCTTTTTTTCACTCCATTTTTTTTTGGTGATGACTAAAAGTAAAACGCTGTACGAGCCGATAGCTTCCATTTTTGGCACGAGTATAGCACTTTGATGAAGTTTAGCATACATTTCAAAATCGACAACTCGTTGAACATTTAGCAAATTGGGGACATCGGAAGATTTAGACCGCAAGTAGCATCCAAAGTATTCAACTAAAAGGCCCAATTCTTTTAGTGCGATTCTTGGGGCTGCGTATCTGTTGGACACTTTACTTAAACTGTGGTATTTACATGTGTGCTATACATGGACATTTCGAAATTTTAAGATTGAAAATCTACAAAACGGTGATAGACAAAAGTGCTGCTCTAACTTTAATTCATACTTCTGTTTTATTGGCGTATCCAATGGACCATAAATAAAGGTTGTAAATTTTTGACCTTATGCTAATTAACGACCATTGAAAAAAGTTATAGAGTGAAAATTTTATCGTATGTACTATTTTCCTGCCGCAATTCGAGCTCACGGTGGATGACTTTTTGCCCATGCAATGAACCTTCTATTAAAGACCAGAATATATCGTGCCCACTGATCCAAAGATTTTTTTTAGTGGGGGTGGGGAAGAGAGAGAAAGGCTGAAGTGTTAACTGACACTGCAGTAACATGACTTAAAAAGAAGATAAAATAGCGAATAGCAACATTAGTTGCCGGCAATTGGAAGCACTACATGAGACTTATGAAAACAACGTTATTTTTCATACTTGAGTGGATCACTTTATTTATCGTAGTTGTCAAATGCCGTACAGCAATGACAAATCCAACACTGAAGACGTCAGAGCTAGGTCGCGAGGATGATAACACTGATGCACGTTGAAAAGATACTGTGAACTAGACGGACTGCATAATTATAACATGTTGTCTTCTTAAACCCTTTTTTCCTAATTCAGACCGGGGATCAGATTTTTTTTGTATGTCACCTAATGAAACGTCGCTAAAAATAAAATAGATAAAAATTAACTTGTGATTAAGACAGTTTTTCACTGGACCCAGCTCGCCGGGCTGTGTCATTGTGATAAAAGTCTTATTACTCAATAAACCCTTGTTTCTCGAATTTTGAGGCTGTCTTCCTATTTTCCTCCACTATTGACAATTTCCTTTTACATGTAAAATGCGTCCATAATAATAATGATAATAATAATAATAATAATAATAATAATAATAATAATAATAATAATAATAATAATAATAATAATAATAATAATAATAATAATAATAATAATAACAACAATAATAATAATAATAATAATAATGATAATAATAATAATAATAATAATAATAATAATAATAATAATAATAATAATAATAATAATAATAATAATAATAATAATAATACTAATAATTTTATTAGGAAAACTACCCCTTTGCAACGGGGGCATCGATGGAACAGGGTTAATTCCATGATGCACCCAACTATCTTACCCATTTAAAGTTTGCTTTCAACCGGTGTAAACAATCATCAATATCATAATTTTTGTCCCCTGTGCTAAAACCTAGAGATAAACCACTCATTGGGAGAAAACTCTAGAAAGCGTAAGGACAAGTACATCGTGCACTTTTAGTTTACAATGTAGAAAATAAATGTTTATCATCGTCATATTTACAATGTATAAAATTAAAGTACACTTCAAAATAGATAAAACAAATATACAATATAGGAGCTTCATTTAAAATCTTTGGAATCTGCACCTTACAGGGAACTGTGCAACTCTATTTCTTTACTGTGAACAGGCACAGTTGAATATATATATATATATATATATATATATATATATATATATATATATATATATATATATATATATATATATATATATATATATATATATATATATATATATACATTAGCTCATATATCACAGTTAATTTTCAAGAATCTACACAGAAATGTCACAGCCAGCACCTTCAAGAGCTACCATACGGCAACGCCATGCTTCTTTTAGAAAAGTTTTACAAGCACTGTCAAATATATCATTAATAGCATGGTCATAATTGAATGATATTCCAAACAGTATCGTAAATTTTGCAGTTAAGGCAGAGCGAGTAAAATGTTCCCATACAGGGGTATAGCCATGTTCCAACAGGCATTTTTCTAAATTTCGCCAAATCTTAATTCTTAATTCCTTGGAGTGTTCACATGTGAAAGTGAAATGAAATAAATCTTCTATACCTTGATTACATAGTTTACAAATTCCGTTGGACAAATTCCATCTCTGTAATGTTTCTTCCAATCCTAGACATCCGGTTCTAGCCATAAATGGTAGTCTAATGCCCTTGAAGTCATTTACCTGGAACATGTATCTCTCCCCGTGCGTGGAATACTTAATGAATTTTTAATATGACAAGGAGGACATTTCATCCATATCTTTTAAAAAGTCATATACGTAGTATTGCGTGGACAACCTACAAAAAGGATAGATCCAGTCACCAGTATCTCTACAATTTACGTTATCTAATCCAGCCTCGGACAAGATTGTGGTTATCTGTGACATGTATGGCGAGCAAGATTTATGACCGGAGTGAAAATTTGTTTCTAAATCACAAAGTACTCGTTTACACAGTCTGTTTGCTCGAATGTTATAATTTACATGATGATAATATTTTACTCTCTGTTTATTCAAGATGGTTATCAGTGGTAGCCAGCCAAACTCCCCTAGTGTTGCCACCATTGCAGGGGTACCTCTTACTTGTAAAATAGCTCGTGCCACCGTGTACTGGAATAATCTTACAATACTTATGCTTTCCTTTGTATTGTTAAACCATACTGCACTACCATGTGAGAGTGAAGGCATTATTAGGCTTTTCCAGAGACTGTCACCAAACGTTACTCTATTTATATTGTCGTGCGATGAGAGAATACTACATATATATCCATTTAAGCGACTAAGTTTACCTTTCAAGTGTTGCTTTATGTGTGGAGAGTCTTGTAATGACTGGGCAAACGTTCTGTGTTTGTACCTGATCAATGTTTGCTTTGCGCCACGTGTTATAATGGCCATTGCACCTGGGTCACAAGACCTTATGACGACATGGAATTTAAATGCTCCACTTGGCGAAAGAGAAGTACATAGAAGATTTGCTGCAGACGGAGACTGGCATTAGCGTCATGAGCCGACCGCTAACATGGAGCCACCTGGATACAAAATGAGATTTGCCCTTTTCCCCTTGAATTAAGACTGCGTCAGCAGCTTTTCTGGCATGGGTTGGCCACTAAGAACCTAACCATACCAATCAAAATTGCATGCATGTAGACCTGGAGCAGGGGATCCTGATAGGGTCCCTCTACAATTTTCAGTCAAGTTGTCTTTCATTACTGTTGAAAACACTGAGGCAGACCACATTTGCCCGCCAGCCAGTCGTGGCCGGTTTGGGTGGGTGGGTGGGGTAATATTATGCAAATCATGTTCAAGGGAAATATTGTGTTAACCACAGACTCGGTATGTCTTATTAAGTGTATATTTCGGTGACTTCCATATGAATATTATACGGTTTACCCATAATATAATGCACGGAAGCTTACTGGTGTCGGCCCTATCTCTCTTTTTCTCTTGTTATAACTACCTCTTTTTGTCATAACGAGAATAAAAATTGTCACAGAAGTTCAACTTTTCTCTTGTTATAACCACAGTTTTTTTTTTTTTTTTTAATAAGGAGAAACAAAATCTTGTGGTTTCAACTTTTTTCTTGCTATAGCTATATTTATTTTCGTTACAAGAAAAAAACTTGTTATTTCAACTAGTATTTTTTGTTATAACAAGAAAAAATCTTGTTATATTAACTTTTATTCATGTTATTACAAGAAAAAGCTTATTTGAACTTTTTCTCTCTACAACGAGGAAAAATAATCTTACCTAAATTTTTGTTTGTTATGACAAGAAACATTTATGTTATTTTAACTTCTTCCTGTTATAACCAGAAAAAATATTGTTATTTCAATTTTTTTTCTTGTTATACCAAGAAAAGTCTTAACATTTCAACTTTGTTTCTTGTCAAAGCTTGATTACAGGTAGATGATCACTTCTTTTTATGTTCAGCTACAGAAGTGCTAGGCTGGATGTGGCTTGACTTTGGCTTTTGGAAATATTAAAAAGGTTTGGCATGTGTGTGTGGGGATAAATATGCAAATAATGTTCAAATGAATTATTTCATTAACCACAGATTCGATATGTCTTTTTAAGTGCATATCTCCGTGACTTGCGCATGAATATTATACGGTTTACCCATAATGTAATGGACGGAGGCTCTGTTGTGACAACCTTATATCTCTTTTTATCTTCTTATAACTACCTCGTTTTGTTATAACCACGTTTGTTTTTGTTATAACACGAAAAACTATCTTTTTATTTCAACTTTTTTCTTTGTCATGAAAATAATAATAATAATAATAATAATAATAATAATAATAATAATAATAATAATAATAATAATAATAATAAATTATTTATAGTTTATTCAACCCCCGGAACCGGGGAAAAGCATTCATACATCGAAATAATTATAAAATATGATTAACAGCAGATATATAATGTGACACGGGCAGACATACAGGCCAGCGGTCTCACATAGAGTGCCGTTTCCCTTTATATAATAGGTTGCTCGTGCAAACAGTGTAACGGGGGATGTAAACATGTTCATATAGAAAAGAAAATGAATAAAAGTATTTCATTGATCTAAGATTGCTTTAAAAGATTAAAAAGCTCTGACCAAAAGGAATGACAGTAAGTGTTGGCTACTCCAGGGTTTAACAAAGCTCTCATTGTGAAGAAGAAATCTTAATGAGTCGGCATCTGGCTCATGGGTATCATAGTTGTTGGCCAGTTTACGACCGCAGTCATTGATGTTAAAATATGCCTCGATTGGGGGCACACCGGCACATGCTACTCTATCGATGACTGTGTTTCATTCACGGCGACCATCCAGAACATACTTAGACATGAGAAAACTACATAACGTTCTATTTGGAGAGTCCATTCGACCAACTCGGTTTAGTATCGCTGGATGATATGTCGGTAACAGGACTAATGTCCAGAGATCTCAAAAGACAACTATTGTGGGTCTGCTTTCCGAAGCCCAACACCTGCTTTAAAATAGTGGCTTGTGCTAAATTCAATTTCTGCGCTAAGTTATTAGTAAAATACTTGCAATCTAGCCCACACGTAAAACATGGTATTCCAATCGTTTTCCATAGATGAACCTTGACTTAATTGTCAAGATTTGGATAAGTAAATCCTGCACTCATGAAACTTCTACATGATAAGATTCTGTTGTCTGCATGACAAGTATAATTATTCGTACTATTACAATTTACACCAAGTATATCTAGCGATTTCTCACATGACATAGGAATTTGACCCAGGGCCCACGTGGGCTGTTTAGGAAATCAACTGGTGTGTATGACCATGCACTGTGACTTTTTCAATCCAAAACTGAACACCATTGCCATTTTTCACAACAAGAAAGACACTTGTAATAACCACATATATTTTTGTTATAACAAGAAAAACAAAAACAAAAAACAAAACTTGTTATTTCGACTTATTGTCTTGTAATAATAGGAACGAATCTTGTTATTTCAACTTTCTTCTTGCAACAACAAGAAAAAAAGCGCTTGTGACTTGCGTATGAATATTATACGGTTTACCCATAATATAATGGACGAAAGCTCACTGGTGGCAACCCTATCTGTCTCTTTCTCTTAGTATAACTACATCTTTTTGTTAAAACGAGCAAAAAATAAAACTTGTTATTTTAACTTATTGCCTTCTGATAACAAGAAAAAAATCTTGTTGTTCCAATTTTTTTCTTCTAATGAAAAAAAAGCTTGTAGTAACAAAAAGGCTTGTTCTTTCAACTTGTATTCCTGTTATTACAAGAAAAAGCTTATTTGAACTTTTTCCTAGTTATAAAGAGGAAACCAATTTATTTCGTTTTTTTCTTGTTATGACAAGAAAAAATTGTTATTATAACTTTTTCCTGTCATAACTAGAAAAAACTATTGTCATTTCATTTTTTTCTTGTTATATCAAGAAGAAACTCTTGATAATTCAACGTTTCTTCATGTCAGAACTTATTACAGGCAGATGATCACTTCTTTTCATATTCAGCTAAAGAAATGCTAGGCTGGATATGACCTGACTTTGGCTTTTGGAAACATTGAAAATGTCTGGCACTTGCCTGGTAGAACACATTCCAATATTTCCCTCATATTGCCAAACCACTTCCATGCCCCTAAAAATACACCCACACACGCACACACACACACACACACACACAAAGAAGAAGAAGAAGAAGAAGAAGAAGAAGAAGATGAAGAAGAGCCCCTAAAAATACACCCACACACGCACACACACACACACACACACACAAAGAAGAAGAAGAAGAAGAAGAAGAAGAAGAAGAAGAAGAAGAAGAAGAAGAAGAAGAAGAAGAAGTGTCCAAATGACACGGATGTTTCTGCCTGTCTTTATCTCATCAGCTTTGGAAAGAGTTGCATGTAAGACGACAACATATTGTAAAATCTTCACATGGATAATAATTATGTACACATAACTTTCCATATATTGATTGATATTCCTACCAAATTTCATGGCGATACCAGAAATACTTCATGTCACGGATGCTTCCACCTGTCATTGCCCTCTTCAGCGTTGGAATGAGTAGCATGTAATTGGTGTAAGACTTCAACATATTGTAAAAACTTCACATGGATTATAATTATATACACAT
The DNA here is from genome assembly GCA_964020975.1 of Hermodice carunculata. Classification (NCBI taxonomy): domain Eukaryota; kingdom Metazoa; phylum Annelida; class Polychaeta; order Eunicida; family Amphinomidae; genus Hermodice; species Hermodice carunculata. Next base: position 57,928,076 of record OZ026626.1, read on the forward strand.
AACGTTTCATATGTTCATTGATATTCTTATCAAGTTTCATGGCTATACCTGAAATATTTCATGAGCTACACTTGGCACAAGTTTGACAAAAACCAATGCTCATTTTCCTGGAATTGTCCATCATCACTGAGTTCATTAATTATTATCAACAGAGGATAATTAATACAAGAGACCAACAAAACACCAGGGGTACATCTTCACATAGAAATTAACATTGCTCTGAAGTTTGATAGCTGTACCTCAAACATTTTGTGCAATGCACATGACATAAGCTTGACAGGAGCCAACATTTTCACCGAATGGACATTTCCATAAAGTTAATCAATGAAAAATGAACAGAGATTAATTAACCCGAGAAACAAAACTAAACCTCAGGTGCACATCTTTAAACAGACATAAATAAATTATTCTATTAGGTTTCAAAGCTGCATATAGAAAATCATCTTGATATATCACAAGTCCAATGTCGAATCAATATTTTCACTAATTAAAGATTAATTATTTGAGGATGATTAATCAAAGAGACAAACAAAACCCTATGTCCACATCTTCATATATTGATGAATGTTCCAAATTTTATACGTTTACTTTAAATGATTAATGGGATACATGCTACTCAAATGTGACAAGTCTAGCGTCGAATCAACATTTTCCTAATGTTCATGGATTATTATTGAACACAGAATAGATAGTTCAAGAGACAAACAAAGCCCCAGTTGCACAGCTACATATATTGATAACTGTTTCTAAAAAAGCTTCTTGATTGTATCATAAATGTTCTTTTTTAGATACGCGCGACACAAATCTGACAGTTTTAATGTCGGATGGATGGAGGGACAAAGGCAACTCTATATAACTCATAGGAGGGAAGGACATAAAAACAAATGTATAAAACATTTTATATCAAAATATGCTTTGAAAATACAAAGTTTATCTAGTTACAACAAGATTAAGAAGTTAAAGGAAAAAGAAAAAATGTGGTTATGACCAGGAAAAATGTGGTTATAACCAGGACAAATGTGGTTATAACAAGGAAAAAAGTTAAAAAAGCAATACTTGTTCATGCTAGTACAAGGAGAAAGTTGAAATAACATTTTTTTCCTTCTTATAACAAGTAAAAGGGTTGAAATAACAAGATCTTTGCTTTGCTATAAAATGGAAAAAGTTGAAATACCTGTACCAAGATTTGTTACCGTTATGCATAATAAGAGAAAAAATTAAAATTCTAAGATATGTACGTCCTTGTTATAATAAATAATGAAATAAGAAGATTATTTTCTCATTATAACAAGAAGCGATGTTAAAAAACAATATTTTTTTCTTATTTTAACTAGATAAAAGTTGAAATAACAAGCCTTTTAGCTATAACAAGACCAAATGTGGTTATAAAAAGAAAACGAGAAGTCCATGGGTCTTGTGCTCTGCTGACATTGCAACTGATGTCCAAACTACAACTGTCATTACAAAATCACCAAACAATGCTAACGTAATAGTGAGTCTTCCGATGAAAGGAAAAAAGCCGTTGCACATTCACTCACGGGCTCCCAGTGCTTTCATTAAGTTCTCCAGGTAGGTTACCTGGTGCAACGCGGTTGCGGTTGCATCGGGAGACCAAATATTACGTTTCCATGTTTGCTCTCTCTGGTCATAAAAGACAAGGTAGACAGACCAAGTTGCTGTATTGAACAGGCTTCGGCGACAATTATTGCAAGTGTATTGTGAACGATATGGTTAAAAACGCACTGAAAATGCATTCAACATAGAGTATAATAGATCAGGAAGACATACATATACAAGTTTTTACTATATTCGAGCAAGGAATATGTAGGCTTACTTTATTCAAATGTATGCAAAATGGTATGCATAATATTGGTTCCTAGCTATATATTGGCCTTGTGGTATTACTAGATAAGGTGCATCGATGATCTCGCACTCAACATATTTTCATACGGCTGTGTGCAGAAACTCAAAAATGTGTGTACGCGCTTTTTCGACCTTAGAATCAATATGTCTTTCCTCTGTCAACCTATTTCATCTTTACAAGCAGATGTGATACTCGAGTAAGTATAGAAACACACAATTACAAAAACCTCCTGTTGGCTTTCTGGACGAGTTTCTTGGACAGCATGACTTGATCAACGGACGTCGATTCATGAATATCAAAATACTCTGCTGAACACAGCGTATCAAAGCATGAAACGTGTGGTCTACATACCCAGCAGGATGTTGGAAGCAACCGACGGATGTGCTAGCTACATACTAAGCGTTTAGTGACACTGCAGCAAGGGCAATGAGGCACAGTGATAACACTGTTACAAAATACTGGTAACTCAAGGCACTTTTCAAGTCATAGCTCAGGAACCCCACCCTAAACTACTGAAGTTGTCATAACATGCTTGTCACTTAGGAAACTGATGCAATAATGAAGAAGTACAGCACTCAGAGTACGCTTTATCATACATGAACTAATACAAGTCAGCACGGTAAAAGCAAATACATAGAAACAGAACATGCACACATAGTTGATACAAATTCCATGTAATGCGGCGCGCATGCGTCAAACAGAATGAAAATGTGTAGACTGATGAACTTTTGCTAAAATGTGCACATAAACTAATGGAACGATCGGGAATTTTAAAAGTTTGGATTATGCAAACGAAGGATATGAGATCAGAAAGAGATCAATATCATGGCTAGGGAGGGGCTGGATTCAGACGACACAAACTTTTTTTCTGTCTTCGGATCCGGCCAATATTTGAAATTCAACAACATGGCCGCTAATCCTACATATGTGATGCCGAGAGTGGACAAAGGAGCCACTGTGGAAGAAATTAGGAGACCCTAAGTTCGACTAGCCAAGGTATTTCATCCTGATAAGAAAACCGACCTGACTGCGACATAAAAGTTCAAAGGGATCCATGCTGCGTATAATACGGTTTCTGAACTTAAAGTCAAAGTGGGCAATAATACAGGGACCGTTGGGAATGGGCAACCAACACGTAGGACAAGTGACAAAGGACATAACAAGAAAGATATGCTGAAACGTGAGGAAGCCCTATACCCTGGGAACAGACATGCCTTTACGCTAAGTGGGAATTCCCAGTCTGTAGTTATGGACATTGTGTAAGAAGACTTTAAGAAATGGATTCGAATTTATTATGACACATATGGAACTCTCTTGGTCAGCGTGGACTTAGCTTCCCCAGTATCTTCAGAAACACAATTGGTCCCATAGATCAGTTTGGATCAATAGACGTCACTCTATAAATCAAGACAAAAAGGGTACATGTTCAGGGGAATGCTTATGTCATGTGGCTGATTGAACATCTTCTAACCGTCATGACCAAATTGGGACAAATGAACCCTTTGAAGGAATTGGAGCAAGAAGGTACAGATCCAGATATGAAAACTGCGGGAAAATGTAGGTGTGAAAACATTGAAGTCAGGAAAAGTTGTAAGAGACTTGGCTGTAAACAGGAAAATAGTATTGATTACATAATAGGTTGTAACTTATGTCAAAGTTGTCATCACAACATGTGTACAGGGCTAACAAAAGAACATTAAGAAACCATGATATTGTCATCGAGCTTTCTTTTGGGGGGAGTGCACGGCCCATTAACAAGGAGGATCTTGTCCCTCATTTCAATTTTTTCTAGATAAATTATGGCTATTAGATATTCGATGAAAATAAATGTCAGCAGGATTTTCCGATGCCTTAAAGGTTTTAGATAATCATCCTCATGAATAGCATATTCACTGTAATGTTCATGAGGATGTGCCTCGTGGGATATGCACACACGTTTGAGCATTGCCATTCATAACGAAGGTCGCAGCAAATATTTGGAATTTAACCGTTGTTTAAAACAAGGTACATCTCTGTCAGCAAAAATTTGTATAACTGCTTCGCCCATTGCGGTGTAAGACTGCGGAATGGGGTTGCTTATTTGTTTGGTATTTTAGGTATGTTTCATTTCATGTGGAGCCTTGTTGACGAGATCAGCTACAGTAGATGTTCTTGACCGTACAAGATAATAAATCTCAAATAAAGCTTTCCAGGTCCTTCTGTGGCCTATTGAGGTGGTACTCTAGCAATTTTATCCGCCTTTTTCCCTCCTGGAACTTAATCCCTCAGACAAAAGAAATGAACTATTCATTTCATCAAAATCGATAATCCACACATTGTCATAGGGAATGGTCAAGAAAAGAAGCAGACAGAGGGCATACTAGAAGTACGTTAAGGGAACAAGAACGATGTTCTCTTTATATTTGACCTAAGTTATGTTTGATTACAGGGAATGAGTTTCGCTCTCATTAATAACATTTACAGCTCTTCAGACAATTGTGTAAGTCATCAAGGCATAACGAAAATGAGCAAAATTCGAATTTGTTAAACGATTTGTAGCCATTTTAATCAAAATCGAAAGCAAAAGTACTCTGGCAGTTTTGTATAGTATTCGACTGTATAGGTATAAGATCATTCTCACACAGAGGCCTGTTCAGTTTTTTTACATATGCTCGAGAGATGTTATATGATCTGACATATGCCTACCAATATTACATCGATTTGATGGGAATGGGGTTTATCGGATTGATGCCATGCAAATATTAAATGCACTTGGCAGGAACAAGATTATTGCCTCATAAGTGCCCATAGATATTATGTTAACTTCGCAGAAATCTATTTCTTAGCAGATGCTGCACCAATGATACATCGAAGTGATAGGTATAATAGTATTATCTGATAGATGACACAAAATTACAAAAACTTGACAGATATGAGATCATTATGTATAGATACATATATGTATATATATATGTATGTAGATATGTATATAGATGGATAGATAGATAGATAGATTGATAGATCGATCGATAGATAGATAGATAGATAGATAGATAGATAGATAGATAGATAGATAGATAGGCAGATATTTTGAAGTACTGTATAGAACATACGCTACTAAACCCATCTTCCTACTGCTCTCATATGCTGACAAAACGTTTCTGCTTCCTATACTTAAATACAGAGAAAATGCATATACACATAAAAAGCAACATATCTCTCAGTCTGAGTAGTTGTGAAAGAAAGTGAGTACAATGTTTAAAATTCGATGTACTTACGGTTGAACGGCTTTTCTTTGCAGGTCAAGTACTCTGTAACTGATCAGATAGTCATCAGTCCATCTTTAGTGTTCAGTTTTCTTACCAACTGTGGTTGACGCTGCGATAACACAGTTTTGTATCTTTCTTTGTTCCATGTAATTTATAAAGACATACAAATACAATATTTTTTAAGATTGCACTGTAATTGGTGAATGCCTAATAATAACTTGGTCCTGTTGTTCAAATAACACTAATATATTACAGGCTCCTGAAGCTCTTTGTAAATCCCATTCGTGCGTCACTGCATTTGTGTGGACTCGAATGACGAAAAAACGATATGAAAGCTTTTTCAGTCGTACACATACATTTTGTTGTCCAAAAAATAGAACACACTGCCTGGCATTTTTTGACTCAGCAAACCACACTCGGCCTTTTTATCTCTCTGCCTAGATTGCCATAATTCGTGGATCTGTTTTCCCCGATGGAGTTTGCTAAATTAACTTTAATACCTCACACCTCACTCTGTGCTACCCGACAACTGGTGACAACAGTGCCTGTACAGCGCCTTATTAGCTTTTTTGATCTCTACATTGGTAAATGTAACATTTATATATATGCATGGATTATGAGACAGCATTTTAAATATAATTATTATATTGTTTTTTTCTTGTAAATGTATTGCCATTTTCCATTCAGTCTTCAGAAATTACGGGTAACGAATTCCAAGGCCCTGCTCTTGGCGGAACAAGTAATCTGCTGCACATGTGCGTACATTTACATCTGATTCATATCAAAGACATGTCTCTCTCTCTATGACTTATCCTATGCTTAAACCGTCTGCAAATTTCTAAATGGTATAATATGTATGCCTAGTTTATTTCCTATACCCTGCAGTGATGTATTTTTATTCCCTGTAATACTCTACCAGGATCAGCTATACTCCCCTCTCCATCCCACTGCAGGTTGTTCATTTGGTGTGTCATATCGATTGTATAGACATCTTACCAATATCAACTGGACTAATATTTGTACTTTGCGATAACTGATAAAACAAGCAAACAGTGGGTTTTCTTTCTCTTCATATGGCTGCATCGTAGATTTAAGAGCAGATAGTGTGTTGTCACAATATATTCAGATGTTCTGCATCTTTTCTTTACACCTGTTTAACAGGTGTGCCATATTTTAGTTCTAATATAAAACATTCATCTTGTTTTCAATATACAAGTACAGAAGTTACTGACTCATAGGATGTGTGATGACAATATTCCGATGATTTTGTTGATCACTTCTATTGCTCTGCTTTCACACAGAAATTTGTAAGCCTCATGGCCGTCTGGCTAAAAACATATCTCCGTCATGTTCAGCACTTAAAGGTTGGCATATAGGAGGCAATGGATATTTCATTGCTGCAGTGAACAATTTGTTATACATTCAAGCAAAACCTGCAACGTAGCCAAAAAATAAGGGTTGCTGTGTAATTCCTTGATTTGGCCAAACATCTAGCGAAACTAGTAATCAGTACGTTTCGGGCTATTTCGTGATTTTTCTTTTTTTTTGGGGGGGGGGAGGGGGTGTTTTTTTGTTTGTTTTGTTGTTGTTTATTTCCCTTTTTGTTTAGGTTTGTTTATTTTGTTTTTGTTTTAGTTTAAATTCCCAATAGCCAAACTGTGTTTGTTGCTTTTATTATGTCTGTCCTTTCGGTTTTTTGATTAACCATATTTTAGGAGCTTTCACAAGAATGCATTTTCACTTTGAAGCAATTAGCTTGGAACCGTGACAGCATTAATAGTTTGGCTTTTTAACATCTCAAATTAATGTATATGAATTTACTCTACCCACCCATCAGTCTTTCATTTTGGTTGCTTCGTGGATTTTCTTAATGCGATCCTTAACTAAAGTCATAACAAGATAGATCTATAAGTTCCGTCACTTCTGTAACAATATTTAAATAGTTCCTTCTTTGTCTTGCTCTCTAAATTTTTGCCTTTTCACGTAAAAAAATACAGTGTTGGCCCTATAAAAACTATTAGATAATAAAAGCTGAAACAACTCCTCAACAGATCTCATTATAAACCATGCTCAACTTGAGATGTTAGGCCTTTATATTATTTCAGCAAATGTTTGTTCCAATTCTCTTTGTATGCAATGTCGTGACACAATGCTTTTCCAAAATATTCTACCGTGGTTGACTTCTTTTCATCGCCGTACGTTAGAAATAGAGCAGCCCCTATTCTCACCATACGATGAATATAGACCAAACTTTATCATCACCGTACGGTAAAAATAGTCAAAACACTATTCTCACAGTACTGTGAAAATAGTCACTCCGAAAAGGAATTCTTGCCCCCACACTGTTGCCTGCTGAGTGACTTATAAATTTTGTTACATCATATTTTTCAGGACAAAAAACAAATACCATTGAAAATTAGGGTACGGACTCAATCTAACCATGGACATAGTCCATGGTCAAACGCTTGCCACTGAAATAGTAAATAGTAAATCGGGGGTGAAATTATGGCTAACAGTCTTTTACATACATCCAAAAATTAGAAAGGGGCTAGTTCCGTGCCTGCTTAGCCTATCGTGCCATCTTTCTATCTGGCTTGCTTGAGTCTGCTAAGGCCTGCTAAGCAGACAAGCCAACAAAGCAAGCACACGAGACTGTCGCTGTAATTGGTATTAAGATATGCTCTGAGAAACCCGTCAGAATATTCACATATCTCTATTTGTATTTTAACGTTGGAGAAATGCCTTGCACAGTGGTTGACATTTGCCAGGCAGGGAAGGATCACCCGAGCTGCAGGGTGCAATGGTGGCTTCATGGTGGCAGCATGTGTATGCCGCCATAGTGCTTTGGCCGAACCCAGTGGTATGCATTCGTGCATCATTTGTCGCCTGACCCCTGGCGGGCCATGCCGTGGAACGCCGGGAGCGGGAGATTATGGTCGGGCCAGTATTTCCCTTTCAGTCACCAACTATGGTCATGGCATATGGGTGTGTAAACATGTGCGTAAGCTTGTTTGCATGCATCTGTGTACACATATTGTTCAATATGGGGATATACATGTGAGAATGTGTGTGTGTGTGTGTGTGTGTGTGTGTGTGTGTGTGTGTGTGTGTGTGTGTGTGAGTGTGTGGGTTTATAAAACCCTACGAACGACTGGGGACACATTTATATTCTATCCAAACTAACTGGGGCCATTTTTCAACCGAGGACGTCCCCACTTCTCTACTATTCTGCATATGAAAGAAGTCACACATATCTGTTATTTAAACATCATGTTAAAATGGCCCCACTTAGATAATGATGATTGCCCCTGTTGTTCGGAAAAGAACATTGGTTTGTGTCTTTGGTTGGACAGTAAAGAACGAGAATCCCCAGTTAAAGGTGTGTGTTCCCAGTAGTAGTGTGTCCGCACTTGATGTACCCAGTTATGTCTTATGAGGTGAAAAACGATGTATCCCCACTAGTGACACACTACAAGTGTGTGTGTGTGTGTGTGTGTGTGTGTGTGTGTGTGTGATACGACACGATAAGTTTATTGTGTATAGGCCCCAGGCCGTTACAACTGAAAAAAAAAGAAGAAAAAAGGCACAGCACATGCTCCGTCAAGATTTTGCAATGTTACTTTTTATGCCTTCCATTGACTGTGGTCAACACTGCTCCTGTATATAAAGTCTTGTAAAATAATTGTATAAAGTGTTAATACTTGTGTGTCATTTATAAAATAGGACGTGTCAACACATTAAATAGCAACTCAATAATGTAATCAGTTGGAAAATTCAGAGCTGTATACCCGGATTACATAATGGTAATGTGTGTGTGTCTGTGTGTGTAAGTCTGTGTGTGTGTGTGTGTGTGTGTGTGAATGTGAGACATCTGCTGCTCATACTTTTTCTGAGTTTGAGAGAGAAGCAAATGTTGGCTTCAATGAAATGAAAAAGCGAGTTACGATCCTCATCATACTCATTATATCTCCCAACTGGGAGAAATATATAACTGTACATGTACATGTACATACAAACTGTATAATATCATGCAGGTATATATAGATGTTGTCAACTTCATCTTTGCGCAGCTGGGCTCGCGGGCCAAACGGACACTCATTGGTGCTCGGGGACAACCCATGCCCGCACCCACACCCGCCCTCTTGCGCACCGCATAAACACACAGACTCAATCTGTAATTAACCCGTGGGTAGCTCCTCGGGGCAATTGCTGGCCATGCTTGCAAATTGCTCGCGGGCTGCTCGCGGGCAGAGGTTACATTATTTTCAAATGCACTGTGTAGGGTAGACAGTGACAGGTAGCTTATGGAGAGTAAAGAGTTTGGAATGTGGAATAGGGTAATGACTTCCAAGAAGTGGTTGTGGACAAAAAGATAAATATAAATATGAAAGTACATCTTTGCAAAATCCAATTTTAAGCTTCCTTACTCAAAATTCTAAAATCAGTTTTCTGGTACTTCTCTCGTGCTTTTAAAATCCAAAATATTTAACATGTGACAAAGATGGGTGAATTCCATTAGTGGACCTTTTATAACTGGTACCTCCTCCTAAATGGAAATTGGAAACCATGTACTAACAGGTAACAAATTTTTATTACATTCCATCATCTTCATTACTTTTCATTTGGATAACATTTTCAATACATGGCCAATAACCGAAATAAAGTGGATAAACAGTAACAGTTAAAAACGTAGACGTGGATACTTAATACTCAAAAGATTAAAAGTAATACTTAAAAGAATTTAATAGATGCAATTATCAACATGATTCTGTCTTTGTCTTCTTTGTCATCTCCTCCTTCTCATTACTTCTGACCTTTCTGTTTTCCATGCAGTATAATAAAATGATGGAAGACAATACAAGATCAGGTCCAGTAGCCTGAATAAAACCAAATATCCCAATCAGTCTTTCATAATCAGACAGAAGCAGATTGTTTAGTATCTTGGCAGCTGTACTCCGTCCTCTGGCATTGTGAAGTATTGCACAGAACTTTAATAACTGTTTATCAGTTTTTCGTTCCATAAAGTTCAAAATGTGGCCGGATTTTTCCATTGGTGTTGCATCCCCTCTCTGTCCATGTTAAAATATTCTTTCAAGACTACTTCACTAACCCAGATTTAATAGTACAGACTACAGTAAGATATATAGGATTTGCTTTATCATGTGATTATTACAATAAGGTAATGCGTAGTTTACCCATAAAGATTGTTATACCAGTAACAGTGCCTGTGCAACTGCCAACTTCCCAGGTCCAAAGATTGAACAAAATGATGAAACCAAACTGCTGAAGAGAAGGATACCACTCGTATTGGTTTAACATGGGCCAATCTAAATATGCCTTTACATGGAGAATATGGATTTTGCATAGATGTGCGAAATGTGTTTCTGGTATTGGGGTGCCTATGGGCTTTATAAGGGGGCCATCGCTCTACTGGGATAAATGTGAATCCACAATACCATGAGGTATGGGTCACTCACAACTGTATGAATTTGACAGGGCTAGACTCATTGGGATGTAAGAGACTAGTCTTCCCCATCATTGAGACGACAAAAGGTGCCCCAGGCCACAAGTAAAAAGGTGGTGGGAACATTTCCAAGAAGAGGTTGCAAGAAGTGGGCTGGATCTCAGCAACCAAGACTGTCAGACGGGACGGATGACTGTTACTTGATCGAGTATGTGAGGAAGTACAGGTTTCTTTCCACCAAAAGGTATTGTAAGCAGTGGCGCCAGGCCTGCCACATCAGAGCATCCTAGTCTACCCTTAACAAGACTAGTGTCTGCCAAATTGAGTGCACACTGCCCTGCCATTAGCAATTCCTGTCAGTCCTGAACACGAGACTTGGTGGGTACAGTGGTGTGAGGATTATGCAGCTTGGACTGCAAATCGGTGGAACAGCGTGATATGGTCAGATGAATCCTGATTCTGCTTGGATGTCCAGAGTTTGACAAATGCCTTCTCAGAGGTTCATGGAAAGATGTATGATTAAACATGACGTCTACAGTGGAGTATAAAAGATATTTGGGGCAGGGGAGGGGCAATTACAGCGACACAAACAGCAGCTCTCAACAGGGCGAATGGGACACTAACAGGCCAGTGCTACATAGATATGATCCTGCCCACAGTTCACGAATGGATCCAACAATATCCAGGGCTACTGTTTCAACAGAGTGCAGCAAGGCCACATACTGCCCAAGTCAGCATGCAGCATCTACAGCAACAAAGTATCCCATTGTCGCCATGCCCAGCCTAATCTCCTGACCTGTCCCCATCAAGCATTTGTGGGATGAACTTGGGCATTTAATCAGGGATGAATGTGGAGACGGTGCAACCAACCTGGACCAACTGGCACAGAGGTTCACGGACCAGAGTAATTAAATTCCCCAGGCTAAGATCACCAAGTTGACAAGCAGCTTGCTTAGGCAGATCCAAGCTTGCTTTCAGAAGTGTGGTGGTAACACCCTCTATTGATAACAACAACAACAAAGACAACAACAACCAAAAAGGTCCTTTTAATGAGCACCATTTTTTAACAAAAGATATGGAAAACGCAATGGTATAACAGGGTAAACAAACTCGTCACACACATCCACATAACACGTGCATAATGTTAAACAAGCAGGGAAGCATCTTTTTGGCCCCAGCAGCATATTTTCAATGCATGTATTTTTTAAAAAAGGACTCTATGTCAACATTTCCAATCTGAAGCAAACTCCAACCTTATTTGTAAAATGTTTTTCGACAAAAATGCCAAACTTTGACAAAATGTGGAATTTTACATTATATCATTGCAAGCCTATACGACTTAAAATATCAGAAGGACTCTTTTATCATTGTATCATTTTTTGTGTGGATAAAGTGTGGAATTCTGACCATAGTAGTTACCTAAAGAATCATCACTGGTATAGAATTACCTTAACTCTTTCATTTACAGAGTTCCAGTGCAAAATGTACCCCAAGCGTGCCAAGGCAAGATATTTACCTGGACAATTCTAATGGTCTCTGCGCCATTTCACATGCTGCTGCATGAATGAAAGGTCAGTTTGTAAAGAATATTAATCTAGTCTTGTCATGTCAACTTGAAGCACATCAACCTGTCTCGAAATTGGCAAAAGACCAGCTTAAGTTTTTTTGTATTGGCAACTAACATAGCAGAATGGTAGCTTCCCATCAACAACCAGCTAAAGCGAAATTATCATGCTGCCCTACTGCATTAAAAAAGATTGTCCAAGAGGTAACTTGTTTGTCTGCAGTCAAGGTCTGTTGCTATGCAGCCTCTTGTAGCCCCTTCTAGCCTTATCTGTGCACAGTAACTGGCTCTTTGCATCAACCCAGTGGATGTCAATTAGCCACCCCTGGCCTTAGTGGCAGTAAATTGCTTGATCAAGAAGCTGATTATCCTTATCAGGTAGGATTAGATATGTGCTGCAGGAGGTTGCATATTACCAAACCTTGGTTGTAGAGAAACAAGGTCATCTTTTTAACGGAGAGTAGTATCGCACGTTGTCGTTTGGTAACAATTATTAGGAGCCCTGAAAGTACCCTTTTGCCTGAATTTCATGTTTTTCCTCTTTATTTAACTAAATTGTACGCAGTGAACAATGGTAAGTTACAAACAAGTATCTTCATTTGTACGGGAATGTTCTGCGTTAGTACAAGTAAGTACTTTTCAGGCGCATTGAGAACATGCCTGTGAGTACAAATCGTCCTTCTATGTTGTCAGTACAATTCTTGAACAAGTTAGACAGGCAGGCAGACCTCAAAGGGTGGATTCAGAGCAAGGTTATCATAATTGTCATGGGGGCCATACAAATGCTCTCCTCTGGCCTGAATGTATGAAGCAATTGTACGAGTAAAATCAGCAGGGAATGATGGGAAATGTCACACCACAGGGGCATGAAACATTCAAGAAAAGTCACTGGTTATAGGGTTTCTGTCCTTACTGGAACAGTTGGCCAGGCCCAACAGTGTCTTCACATACAAGTCCAGATATCTTGTTCACTTACCCATGGTGCAAATGTCATCGTAAAAGCTCAATTTGTGCAAACATTATCACGTCTGCAAGGGTAAGAGATGGACAGACAACATAGATATTTGGTATATTGCATCCCTATGAAAATATGGGTCTAGTAAGGTTGAGAGTAGGTTCAAGTAAATTAGGGCAGATCGGCTTGCTTTTAGCTTTGCTCCAATGCTATGATGCCTACACAGCATACTCAAGATCCATGTCGTGTCCACTTCACTATGTAATAGAAATAACATCATGACAGAACTTGGTCTGCTTAAAACCAGAAGTAGCAGGCCTATATTTTCTCTTTCTATCTTTGGCACAAGTGATAAAATTTGGGTTTTGAGTGGTTGTGCCTTTATGTTTAGGAAAAACAACTACTATAGTCTGTCGTAAACAAGAGTATTTCTTAGGTTTGGAGGGACCATTTTAAAACTGCCAGTTGTCCTTATTGAGTGACTGATTGCCTCCAGTGAAATTTGTTTCTTTGTGTTAGTATTAGAAGATGAATGTTGATGTTTTGGTAAGTCTTGAATTTGCTGTCATTGTGGGTTTGAAATTTATGAATATGGGTGATGCTTTTCTGAACTTTTTTTAGGAAAAATGTTATGTTAACAGAGGCATTTTGCCTTTTCACGAATTGATTAGAGTATACAATGGGTTGTGTGGGTGATCTATCCAACCCGGTATGGGGTTACCATGTTGCATCTTGTTTTGGTTGTGAAATTACCCGATTACTATTATCATATATTTTGTGATTCCCAGGTTACTTTAATGTGGAGAACGAAATGCTAGCCTTATGATATTTTTAGCTTGGCCTGCTACAAACATTGATTATAGCTGGAACTTTCCTTTTCTTCTTATCGTTAATAGTAGGTATAAGTGGTACAGTGGTTTTATTTATAGAAGAAGAAAACTAGTTATCTTTCTCCATGTTTTTGTTCTTGCTGAGATCAGGAATGCTGAGATATTCCCTGTCTCAGTTTTTTTAACTACTATATGCAACTAATGTGTTCACAGAGACAATCCCATTTGCCCTTTGACCACTAGAACCTTAGTTTGCTAGCTGGTTACAGTCTTGACACCCATCCACAATGGGACAGTTAAAATTGTGCGCAGGCACTCCATCTGATGTAATGTTATCACTGAAATGACACATAATAGAGTCAACTGATTAACTTTGCTCCTTGCGGGTGACCCTGCAAGTTTTTGTCACATATGGGTGCACGTGTGATCATGACATTACAATTCCTTTAAAATTGTCTATATGCTACCAAACAACCCAAAGCACCACAGGTAATTGTGCGTACTCCATCAAGTTTCATATAGTTGCTGATATATGGTCGGGAATGTGAATATAAGCCAAGAGACTTGCCTCCTAAGGATGCCCTAGACTGGCTTTTGCTCTCTTTTGAGGACGCTGGTCAGGGGCACATCACAAACAATAGCAATATGGGGGATCCTTTGAAAGCAACTGAGAGACTTTCCTTGCTAAACATCGCCTTGCCCTACAGAACAAAGGCTGGAGCACATTCGACATTCGTGAAAAGGGCTAAACAGAGACCAAGTCTCTGGCTATACTTTAAACTGGTCTATCATAAGTATTTGGCGACTGAAAATTGGGACAAAAAGTTATTTTGAATGTTAAGCAAATACTTTCAGCATTGTACATTAATGGGGAAAAAGGGAAAACAGTCAAATACCCTTTTTAAGGGGAAAGGTAACATTCAATATTCTTGCATTTCTCCATGAAGATAAAGCATTTACAGACAACGGCGCAATAGTCCAGCCCCTGAACGGCTTTTTCATCACCCAAAGTTAAGTTGATGCTGCAAAGTGTCCACTATTGGCACAATAAATTCGCAATTTAAACAGTTTGGAAAAAAAACAATATATAACTAGAAAGATCCTGGGCTTATTATTATTTACCAGTGTACGCGCCTGGTCTGAGAAGTTGATCAGGTTATTTTAGAGTCATTTGGACAACTATGATGATGACATGAAGAAGAATGTTGTGCTCCATTTAGTCACTCAAATCAATACTCCCATACCACTTTGGGGGGTATCACATTGCACATCTTTACCCGTCCCGTACGTTCAAGGTTCTCTTGGGATCAAGGGTTGACTCTGATGTAGCCCCAGCCACAATACTTCTTCACACTATAGCCATGAAGCACACAGCTTTGTTATAAGACTACTCAGTTATTTAGGCCTCAGGGATCTATTCAACGTGAAGAGTTAGAGATTCCTTTGTTTTATTGGGAAACTTATGTTCTTATTACACAAGCACAGGGAGATTTTCTTCTCTCATTTGTTATATGACCATCTCCTTTCAAATTAGATAGTTAATTGTGCTGTCGATAGTGGACAGCCAGGGATGGGGAGGGGGGAGCTCTGGCAGTGCAAGTTATGATGGAAGCACCGCTATTATAAATAGCTCCTTTCGAGGGTAGGGGGGTTGTGAGGAATTTAAATACCTTTCTTTGAATGTCATTGGGTTATAGTATGTAGTACAAACAAATATAATGAGCGAAGATTCGCACTTCAATTGCCCCTAATTTGCATGATTTTAGGGTAACGTTATTTTATGTTTATTGAGTCCAATATATTGGATTTGGTACACGTTACCGGGTCCTACACCGATATGGACGCGGATAAGCTTTCTAATCCCATATATAATTAATGTAATGACTGTAACATAGTCCTATGCAGTGATTTTAATTCCGTAACAAACACATTGGCAGACTTTGTTGAAAATGATAATTATGTGTATTTACCCTCACCAGATGAATATGTTACTGATGAAGGCATTGGTATCTGTGCTTCTAAAGACATTAAACCTCAAAATGGCAATGGCGTCAACTTAATAGATTTATGTAAGACAACTGGACTGAAAATAATTACATTCACACATTATAAACACATGGTGTAGCTAAAGAAAGTGTATTTTTAGAGCAGTTTAAGTTGAGAATACATGACATATATACACAAGATTGGCTTGGAACTCTTGATAACAAGCCAAAATGTAGAAGCTATTGTCATTCCGTGGACAGCTTAAAATACCATACTTATTTGTCTGGTATTTATATTGTAAAACACAGGATGGCTTTATTACGTCTGCGTGTTAGCGCACATAGACTTCGTGACGAAAAAGGGTGAGAGGCCACCGCTTGCTGTTGCAAGTAGAAAGTGTTATTTCTGTGACAACTTACAAGATACATGTCATTTTATTTTAGAGTTTCCAGCATACAAAGCTCCGAAAGAGATATATGCCACATAGATTCAGATGTAAGCGTATGTGTAATTTCATTCAACTTATGTCCTCTGAAGATTCCTCCTTTTCATGTAGTCTAGCAGCCTTCGTTTACAAAGCTTTTGAGTTGCGAGGTAATTTGTTGAAGTAAGTCTTTTATTTAACTTCCTCCATTTTTACTGGTTACATGAAACAAAATGTGATATAAACTATTTATATTCCTTTTGTTCACTATGCTACACGTACATGTATCATGCTTTGATTTTCACTATTATATATCATATATGTTTGTATTGCTCATGGGCCGGTTACGCCAATTGCAGAATAAATTATCATTATCATATTATTTATGTGGCTCTTCCGTTGTCTCCCTTGCATAAAGAAAGAAATGAAATGCTGGTGAAGACATTTTTCAACTGACTACCTTATTTTAATTATCTTGCTTCTGTGTACCGTGCCTGTATTCAACATTCATTGAAGAAAAAAAACACGACTTGTGTTGGCTCACGATTCGCAAAGTACTGAGCCATAGTATAGGTTATTGAAAAGTTTTCCCACCGCAACACTCAACATCACTATAGACTGAGCACACGTATAAGGTGTGTGATTTAATTCTCTTTCTGGTGCTTTGTGCAGCTCTTATGATGCAGGTTTTTCATTTATTCTTCATGATTTTTTTCTTGTCTGAAACTCGGATTCGTGCTGACAGGATTTGCTTAATGCCAAACCAGTAAATTATGCTGTCAAACTTTGTCTATTAAAGGTAAACGACATAATGGGCATACTGTAAACTTTCACTCAAACTTTCCATTTACGAAGTAAGAAGGTAAATACATCAATATTAATATTTAATCTTCTCTACATTAGTAATCCGTGGCTGCATCATGTATTGTGTTTTTACATGAAAACGGCTGGTACGTGGAAACACACACACAGAAAGAGAGAGGGAGAGAGAGAGAGAGAGAGAGAAAGAGAGAGAGAGAGAGAGAGAGAGAGAGAGAGAGAGAGAGAGAGAGAGAGAGAGATCACCTTCATATATCTAAATTTGATTCTTTAATAATGCATGGCTCGAATGTTTGCGGCTTTAACGCACCAGAGGAAAACAGACAAGCAGAAAAAAAGAATGAATGAATGAATGAAAGAAAGAAAGAAAGAAAGAAAGAAAATTCACGCTAGAGAGTCTAACCCACGAAACTGAAATCAATAAGGTAATAAATGTCCATTGCTGTAACCAGTCAGCCATTCCTACTCATATAGTTACGCTCGCGTTCAAGTTAACAAACGCCAAACGCACCAACGTTTCCCAAACACTTTCAGTGAAAGTCGAATGTTTTGCAAACGCGTAGCAAACACTTTGCCAAACACTTTCAAAACGCTTTACAAACACTTTGCCAAACGCTTTCAAACACTTTTCCAAACGCTTTCAAACACTTTACACTTTGCGCCAAACGTATATGTGATACATGTACATGTACACTTGGTAATCTAATTCTAATGACAGGAATATTTATTAACAAGTGTCTAGAAAGCTTATCAGCACCTAAAAACCCGAACAACATTAAATGAAGAATTAAGTCTTTAATTAATTTTAGTTGAATTAGACACTTGGGTAAACGTATTTGGATCGTGTTTTATATAAATATATACAACCTGTAATGCTGGATAAGTGTACATTCACATGTAGGTACATCATATATTGCTGGACCTGTTGAAAATACGTTTGGAGATTCTTCACCATTTAAATGGAAGTGTTTGAAATGCATAGTTTGAACGTGTTTGTGAAAATGTTTGAAATTGTTCAGGAAATTGTTCAACGCGTTTGGAAAGTATTTGAACGCGTTTGGAGAAGTGTTCGGTAGCTTTTGAAAGTGTTCGAACGTTTTGTAAAAGTGTTTGAGATTTTTCTCAAACGCTTTCCAAACGCTTTCCAAACACATTCCAAACACTTTCCAAACACATCCCCAACGTTTTCAAACGTGTCCAAACACAAGCCAAACACCAGCAAAACGCGAAAAAAGCGTTTGGCTGTTAACTTTTAGCCGGGCGTAACTCTATGTTGTGACTGTCGTTTTAAACATGTTAAAAATTTAATATCCAGCAAACTTTCATTACTTATTGTCCATATTTCCGAGTCCATTTTTGAAATATTTCTTCACATTGATGTGTCATTATTTATGAATACACTAGCTGTCAGTGAGACAAAATGACAAATTAAAAATGATTCACAAAGCACTTGTGTCATTCCCGGCAGCCGTTGTGGATAGAGTCCCCGCTGATTTCTACAGTCGAGAAAGCATGCCGTCGTAGTTTATGGGTGAAGTGCCAAAATGATCGTGTATAATTTTGAATCTGAAAACTTAAGTTCCATTTTTGCAAGAGTATGCTCAAATGAGCTGGGACATTGTGTCGTTAAGCAGACTTAAGGGGCACAAACATTTTCCCAAAAGTGTATTAAAGTAAAGGCGCCTCGGACGATCCTGAATAATGTGTCCAGGCATTTAGTATTACCTCGCAATGTAAGAAAGATCCTTTTGATGTAGTGTAATTCTAGACAAATTCCTTTGCAACGTCCCATGTACAATGTAGGTTCAAAGTCCATTTTGTTATAAAGGTAATATCTCTTCAGCTTTTATTTCAGTATGTGTTCAGCTTCTTTTGTATACCGTTAGTGTCGAGACATATAATAAAAGAACGAAAGAGAGCGAGTTCACGTGGCGAGAGAGAGAGAGAGAGAGAGAGAGAGAGAGAGAGAAACAGAATTCACGCGACGAGAGCCATTATAAGTAAAAATTCATTTCCATTTTCATGTGTCTGTTCACAGTCTAAATAGAGGTACATTGAACTCATACAGATGGGACACATTATTAGTTAAATATATTTTATCCCGAATGTCAAAGTCTAATGACACATATGTGAAAGTTGGTTCAGTTGCAAGCCATTATAAGTAAAATATATATTCAGTTTCATTTGTCAAGTCACAGTCTAAATAGACGTATATAAGCTGACACAAGTGGGAAGCAATATTTAGTAAAGTTATTCCGCTTCATTTGTCAATGGTCTAGTCAGAATTGAAAGACCTTTATATGAGA
Source organism: Hermodice carunculata (assembly GCA_964020975.1). Lineage (NCBI taxonomy): Eukaryota > Metazoa > Annelida > Polychaeta > Eunicida > Amphinomidae > Hermodice > Hermodice carunculata. The sequence goes on from OZ026626.1 coordinate 57,947,536, forward strand.
ATCCACGCAGTGAGACGCCATTATAGGTGAAATAGAGACTCAGCTCAATTTTTCTAGTGAGATTCTGAATGTATACATGCAATAAAAAAAACATATGTAACTGCAACTTATTTTCGGTTTCATCTCAGGTTCTACAATCAAGATATAAAAAGACATACAGGACAACTCACACAGCCTGGTAAGACGCCATGATAAGTTTAATGTATTATTTAACCTCATTTTTTTGCAACCAGAGGTTATGGCTATGCTGTTTTATGCCCGACAAAGTTTGATGCCAGGGTGCCAACACAAATCTATGCACCTAGACAAGGGGAACGAGTTGTCAAATTCATCATGGACATGCCACTTTAGCGTAGCTAAACAATCCATGCATTGATAGGTTATAGCTCATTTACCATATGGCAACAAATTGTATTTTCCTCATGATACCCGTACCATACACTGGCATTGAAAACCAAATATAGGGCTTATATAGGTCTCCTATGATATGTCCATAGGCCTACCTAAGGTACGTGTGTGACGTGATTCCTCCTCCTCGTGGGGCACACTGGGCAAGCAGTAATACTTGGCGAAGAAAATCATATACTTTTATTTATGCATATCTGAAATAGTAGGTCTATAGTATAGATCACAAATAGGACCTACATTGCACAATAGACCATACTCTCCAAGAATAAGGGATTCATCTTCAAACCATTTCTCATACATACGATTTCAGCACTTCCTTGTTAATCAAAATAATGAAAAGGTTGTAGGTGGATTATGGGTAAGTCAGACACTGCATAAAGTCACCCTTGAGCTTTATGGCTTATTTTGATGAGTGCAGGGAACAGACTGTGAAGAAAAATATTTTCGTTGGTTGCCCAAGACTTGATATTTATTCATTTTATGAGAATTTAAACTGTTTGAAATCTTAATGTGCTGCGCACTGGTCACTTTCAACAAGATGAAAGAAAAATGCTTTTAGAGATAAATTCTAAACAAATTTTCCCCTACATGATAAAACTTCTCTTTAAGTCTGGGTGCAAACCCATCGCTTATTACATTGTTAGGGCAGAAGATGTTATTTTATGGCACCCATGAAAATTGTGATAGCTGCTGGGAGTGCAGACTTTGAAGCCCGCCTGCCAGCTCTTACATGTTCTATGATTCGGCGACAACATAAAGGGGCAATTCATACTCCAGGCATATTCTCAATGTACCTGAAAATTACTTACTTGTACTTACTCAGTACATTGCAGTACAAGTGAAGGTACTTGCTTTTATTTATTAGTACAATTCAGTTAAATCAACCAGTAAAACGTCAGCCAAATGTGTAAAATTCAGTTCAATTCCAGAATAATAAATAAACATAATCACAATTACAATGCACATACTTATTTGACTTTCCATCTTCATTGAATAGTTGCTTGCACATGCAGTTACCAGTGGGTCTTAGTTTAACTGATCGGAGAATGCACATTCCCATCAAGAGTAAAGGGTATTTGGTTTTATGGTTTAGAAAACCACATATTTTAGCAATTTATGTTCTTCAGTTACGTTCAACTGTGGAGTTTGTGGAACAGCAACACGGCCCTGCCTGCTCTGAATTACTGTAAAGGTGGTAGTTTCTGCAATAAGCATAGAAATGAAGAAATTTCCCCTGGACTTCAGAATTATTTCCTTATATTACGAAAATTAGGAGACAGGAGCAGGAACGCCGAGAAACTAAGACTATTTCATAGAAGAAATGCATACAAATTGGAGCCAAGAAAAAGGAATAAAAAACTCCGAGAATTATATTTTTCGGGCGTGACACATTTGGTTGGGCTCTTTCGAATTTACATTGCCACTACGTTTGCCTGGGTACCGGATCAATTGTGCTGCAAAACGCTATATACTAAAGCACCGCCAGAATTAGTAGCCCTGTACTCACTATGCCAAGTTGCCCTGTACTTACTATGCCAAGATGTCCTCTGAAGGGCTTGTCAGAAATCGGGATTAAACTTTGGGTCTTGGATTCCAAGGCAGGAAACTGAATGAATATATATGGGGCATACACCATGGGTCTCCAGTCATTGACCCATGCTGTATTGTTTACTGAGCACTTCTGTATAGGGCAATGTTGTTTCCACGATTTATATATATCTAAAAACTCTGGAAACGAGCGACGTTTAATAAAAAGCTAAACAAGATACATTCCTACCAATTTCAAAGTAAACAAGTGCTCGATGATGCAAAGTTTTATGTTCCCTGCCACCATATTTTTTTCAAGTGTGGCATATAGAATCTTTTTAACATGATATCAATAGAGACAAACAGTCGCGAGCGTTGAAAGATTCACCAGCTAAACAAATACTGCTTTAATAAATCATATTCCTGAGTGTTCCTTTTATATGATACAGTGTATTGCAAACTGGATGCAGAATATAAGGTCAGAATAGTATTGAAACATGAAAATATTACACTAAATGCAAATTGAAAATAATTTAAAATAAGATGATGTGCACATTAGCAGCTAACACTGTTTATCCTGCCAATACAAGTTACAACGGTATTTGGTATTGACGATTTCTTATCAACAATAAAGCTTGAATGTAAAGAATTAAAGAAAATGTTGCTGATGATGAAGTTTTTCATGGGAAAAGTCAGCGCTTGCTTTTCTAAGAGGTGCTGATATTGGATGCGTGTTGGAATGCATGGCATGTATCTTAAGTATCATTATCTGTTAACATTTTTGCAGGGACCTGTGCTTCCTGTTTACCGTAAAATGACAAAAGTAATGAAATGGTCTGTATATGGTTAAGGTAAAGCATCAGCATAAATTCATTTGCCACATGATGTGAAGATGAGATCGTGTGTGCATCCTTTGGTGTGTCTTGCTGTTGTTATCCATTGATGCCGACCAATATTATTGGTAATCTGGATAACGTCGGCATTATCTGAAGTTACGTTTTGCTGATAGATACATCTTAACTGCATAGAATGCTTTTCTAAGAGGTGCTGATATTGGATCCGTGTTGGAATGCGTGGCATGTATCGTAGGTATCATTATCTGTTAACATTTTTGCAAGGACCTGTGCTTCCTGTTTACGGTAAAATGAAAAAAGTAATGAAATGGTCGGTATATGGTAGAGGTGAATCATCAGCATAAATTCATTTGCCACATGATGTGAAGATGAGATCGTGTGTGCATCCTTTTGTGTGTCTTGCTTTTGTTATCCATTGATGCCAACCAATATTATTGGTAATCTGCATAACGTCAGCATCATCTGAAGTTATATTTTATTGATAGATACATCTTAACTGCATGGAATGATTTTTTTTCTACTGAAAGATGGGACCTTGCAAATAGACCAATGTCATTCGAAATATCTTGCATCCAACATCTTTCTACATAGGTGTTTTGTTACTAATAAAAAAGGGTCCAGTGGTACTCGATTTATACTGTGTTAATAAACATGTTCCCGAAATGGACACACTGTTGGGACCTTTGACCCCAAAAAATGGGTCACTCAACATCCTCCTGCATTGGTCCATAGTTGAAAATATCAAAGCCGTAATTTTCATTCGCACAAAATATGTAAATCAGCGTGCCAAAAATGGATGGGCACTTTGGCCAAGAATTAACAACACACGTCTCTCCAATGTTGCATAACTGCGATGAATTTTGCAGACAGATGGATGGCCAAGCTAGTACAGGGATAGAAAGACTGGCTGCCCGTATCCATATGAACTCCATGTCGCCCTATACCACTGTTATGATTAAAAATAATAAATAATCTTATTTCAAGAAATAGAAGATTAAATGGTAAATAAAAGGAAATAAAAATGTTCATTGAAAAACATTGTAAACCAGTTGTACAGCATGTATCCAGTTTATAGAACATCTGTCCTTCACAGTTAGAGGGCTAACTTTGCAAACGTGATACAAATCAAAAGACAAGTTCATGTTTCAGGCCTACGTGTAAAACTTTTTTTGGCAAACACACACAAAGTCACATTTAAATATTTTCATATGCATATCTAAAATGTCAGAGTTCGGCCATTTAAGTATTTTCTTCTTTATTTCATATAAGAGAAACTGGATGCATGTGGTCACATGACCAAGTATGGCTGGTATGAATACCTCAAGGAGCTGGCTGTTCTTCAGCCAGCCTGGGGTTGTATTGCGGAGAAAAGATTGTATTGTAAGGCTCGTCAATACAAGATTTTATTATCTTACAACCTCATGTTTTCTCTTCTCTCTGTTTGGTTTTGTTTTGTTTGGTTATTTGGCCCCTAAAGTATTCATTTTCCATTTCCTTAATTATTCACATCTTTTATATTCTGTTTTTGGCACTTTTAGATGATAACTGGTCTCTCTCATAAATTGTATTGCATTTATTTATAATCAAACCATAAACTTCTATTTTATGGTCTCTTTGAAACTCAAAATCAATGTTATGGCTTTTCCTGGACCTCTCATCAAAATCTACGCCAAGCGACTGCTTAAGTGATAACTCAAGTTGACATTCAGCCATAACATATGGTCGAGAACCGGGTATTTCAGCCAAGGAAACATATGCTGTAAACTGTCAAGTTATTTTCAGCTTGAAAAAAAAAAGAAGAAAAAGCCAACAAGCTCACCATGACGGACGCTGAGTTCAAGGAAGAAGTGAAGAAAACCCTGGAACTCCTGAAGGACCAGCTGCAGACAATCGGGAGCAAGGTGACTCAAGTGCAAGAAGAGACCTCCCCCATGACAGGCAATGGGAGTTTTTTTCGCACACTTACATTCAGTGGGCTTTCAAGAACTCAGATCTTTTGTGTTGGGAAAAGATCCCAAAACTGTGGATGAAGCTGACAGTGCTGCCCGTTTATATGAATGTGTGGGAGCAGCAGGTCACCAGCAACCACAAGTGACCATGGATGCTCTAAATAATGTAAAGGACGTAATTGAAAGGCTTGAAAAAAGAGTAATGAGCATAGGCATATCAAAAGAAGAAAAAGCAAAGCCCCAGGGACAGAAGCAGCATCAGGACAGGTCAACAAAGGGCACAATTATTTGCAACAGGTGTGGAAGAAGAGGTCACAGTGCCCAAGCTTGCCCAAACGCAAAATTAAATTGCTGGGGGTGCCGTCAGCTAGGGCATATCATTTCAGAATGCAAAAGTAGACCAAAGTTCAATCAACAAAATTTTCATCAAAATTATGGTCCACAACCAAATTTTGGGCAACAAAGTTTTGGTTCTCAGAATTTTGGGCCACAGAACCCATTCTCACAAAGTTTTGGTGGACCACATAATCATGGCAACCACAATTTTGGGCCCATGTCTTTTGATGCACAAAATAACCAACAAGATTTAAACCACTAAAACCCCACTTTAACAGAGGGAATAAAGCGGGAGAAATATGTACTCTAGGCCCTCATTCAGACCCAGAATGTGAAATTGCACTTGTAGCAGACAATTTTGTTAATGTGCAAATCAATAAAATTAATGTTTGGGCATTGGTGGATACAGGGGCCCAGATATCAGCAATCAGTAAAAATTTTTATGAGCAGCTGGCCTTAGATGTGAACTTGAAACTTGAGCCATCAGTCATATGTAACGCCAGTACTGCAGCAGGCAGTAAAATGCAAATTTTTGGTCAGACCAATATCACATTTTTTTTTTGTTAAATGGAAAAAGAAAACACCACAAGTCCACTCACAAATTCCAAATTATACCAGGGCTGTCACATGATTTCATACTGGGAGTTGATTTTTTAACAAAACAAAAGGCAGTAATGGATTTCTCAAAAGGAAAGATAAACTTGAAAACTAAGTACCAAGTGCGAGTCATTGATGGTATTGAAATACCAAACAACACTGTTATGCCTATTTTATGTAAACTGAGAACACAAGGTACAATGCCACATGGTGTATCTGGAATGTTCAGTGGGTCAAAGCATTTATGTAGGTTGGGTGTACCACTGGCTTATTCAGTGAGCAAAGTTTTGCCAGGGAATAAAATCATAGTTCAGGTTATGAACACACAGGATGCTCCATTTCAGTTGAGAAAAAAAACACAAGAGTGGGTTGTTTGGAAATTTTCCAGTCACCAGAACAAGTGCATATACGTGTTATTGACACCGAGTCTACAAATTGTGGTCAGGGAGGTCACACATCCCCAAACATTGTAACTGATAGCAGTAAGTTGCCTGATAAACTGAGGGATATTGACTTGAGCAAATGTGACATTTCTGAAGATGAAAAGAAACAGTTTATACAGTTGCTGTCTGAATACAGTGACATTTTTGCCAACACAACAGCTGAGCTGGGTAGGACACATTTGATTGAGCACAAAATAGAGCTTGAGGAGGTACACATGCCTTTTAGAGCAAGACCATATAGGGCCAATCCTGAACAGAGGGAAGAAATTGCTTGGTTTGCCCAGTTTTAACATTATTTTTACGATAGCTGTTTTGGCACTTGCAGTATTTAATTTCTATAAATTGCGACTTGTACGGACACAGTTGGCCATGCTAGACGAACAAGGTCCCCCCAAAAAGCCACCCAGGGCATTTGTTATGTCTGCCTTATCTAAAGCAGACGATATTGATACGAACATAAATTCTGAAACAATAGAGCTGAAGGCGTCTCCTGAACACAAACCTGTCACGTACGCTCATGACACTGAACCTCAAACTGAACCCTCAGCTGAGACAGGCACACAAACGTCACTTGAAGAATTACCAGTGACCGGTACGAACCCAAACAATGTAACTTCAGACGAAACTGATACCAATGAAAGTCCGATGTCTGGCCTGGTTTACTAGGAAAAAAACGCGTATTTACGTTGCCATTGTTTCCCTGGTCATCCAAAGTTCTTGGTTTGGCCCAGGCACCAAAAACTATTCTCAGCTGGAAACAAGTGCAAAAAGTGGAAATTTTTCTAAGTGTTTACATTTTTATTAGTACGTGGGTCTTGTATAAACGCATATATTAGACTAAGTTAGCAATAATCTTTGATAACTATTAATGACATAAAAGGCAAGACTGTGAACGCCTTTGTCATTTTTGTGATTTCACATGTTGATTTAACACGAATAATCTTTAGCTATCATTGTTTCTCCTGTTAACTGTTATCCTTTGAATAATTTTGAATAAAGGTTTTCATTTATTCAGGAAAGGATACGAGACATTTTAATGTCAGGCATATTTATATTTCATATACCATATATGAGATTCTGAACTGAAGTATTTGTGAATTTTTCATTTCTTTCACGCATTATACGATTGTGAAATCACTATTATTATATATACATATATATTCACAGGAGGCTGACAACAGAAGAACTTCTGTGCAGCAAACTGTAATTGACATGTATGAATATGGTTATTCTTTATGTCGCCAAAATGGAGGCACATCTTTGTTGATTGATTGTCGGTTATACATGCACATATAATTTAAAATGTACCCAATTATGATAGACAAAGTGCATTGTGTCAATTAAGTCTTATGTGCGAGGTGGCAGAAGTATAGGATTACGAGTTCCGATCTGTTTTATAACATGAAAAAAAAAAAAAAGTGAGAGACACCTGCAGCGCCTTTGTTTGTATCCTCATTTTACACAGCCATACATAAAATTAAGCAAGTTGTTCTTCTGCGGAACAGAAGCACATTTTTGTGAACGCAGTTTTTTACACCCCCCCAAAAAAAGAAAAAAAAAAGAAAGAAAGAAAGAAAGAAAAGTCTGTCCACATGCATATTTGCCTGCTCATCTCTTCTTGCCAAATCGCACATACATTATATCATTTGATTGCACAATGGTAAGTCACAACTATCTTGACATTACCAGATACACTTCATGGCATTTACCACCACCCCCCCTATTCGTATATAATCTTTTTTATATTAGTATAAAGGACACTAAACCTGTTGTCCTTGGTGCGGATGCCACGACACACAATTGTTCAACCTAAATATGGTAACCCTTGTGTTCTCAGAGTGCATTTCATATTTCATTCGTATATATATAACCATACAACTTCTTTTTTTTTTTCATTGGTGTATGTGTTGGATATCACATGCATATTTAAAGCAATTAATATGGTTATGTTGTGTCTTGTACACACACATACCCCCAAGTTATTAATTGCTTGTTATTGTTATTATTATTGTTTGTGTATAAGTCAGTAATGAGATGATCTATGGAATTGGGAGTCACACGCGTTCGGCGTAACTGCAGTGCGCCGCGGGTTTTTTTTGTAAGATTGTGATGGATCATTTGAATTTGAAGCAATTATTGTCGTAATTGTATGTGACAATTTTAATGTACTTCAAATACATGAATGACCGCATTTCAATATCGGTCATAAGAAATGATTTTTGAGTCACAATGAGATTGAGGATTTGTCGCGTGATATAGGTTTAGTTGAGTGTATAATAACTGGTAATTGTTACTTGGGAGACGTCTCAAGATACGGTGCCGGGTGTGTTATATTCATAATATGGCAAGTTATGACATAAACGTTTCAATTTTGAGACGCGATAACATTATATCCTTTGACGTTCGCAGATACTCCTAGCTGTCAGCATACAGTAGGAATAAGGACTCTGTTGAAAACACACACACACACACACACACACACACACACACACACACACAAAAGAGCTGATTTTTTTATATACTTGAGGAAGTACTTGTCTTGCTTTGTGACGGGAGATTCCCGCCATATTGGTGATTTAGCGTATCTGACACTCAGTACACGTTTGATCTATCAGTAACACTTTGTCACCGCGACCCATGTACTATGTAATCGCATATCATTTATATAATTAATAAAATATATACACAGTCACAAAAAGGTTTCACGATGTGCACATTTGTATGTACTCATGCCCATTCGAGCGGCTCCCCACAAGTGATTTACGGCCATTGTTCTTTTTTTTTTTTCTCACAAACAGTCCCTCCTTTCGGCTATCTGGACAGTGTTTATCTGTCTAATTATCAATAAACTTTCAAAGTTCCGATTTCGTTTGTAATGTCCTTGTGCATTATATTGCAACTCGTGAATCCAATTTGTGACATCCACATAAACTTGATGTTATGGGTGTGACATGCAAATACGCAACTTGCAATCGTATATAATGGTATAACAAGTTCTCTTGTTCTTTGTTCTTGTTTCTGCGTAAATTTGCTTTATATTTGCAGGAATTCAGCCATAGATCTTATCAAATCCTGTATGATGTATCATTTCATTGGCGAGCCAAATAATTCCGCAAACTTCATTGTCATTGTGAATGGCAGTTGCTCTCACCGCAACTACGGTGTGTGCAGTCATCACATGCTACCAGTACTTACCATATAGCCGCACAACCACGCCCAACCACGGATATGAGGGAGTTGACATTTCATTTTCCGGGTACTCCGACGTTTACTCCTATTTATCTATCCATTTGGACGACGATTTGAAGAAACTTTTCATTTCACAAGAACATTTATATCTTTGGTCAACACAGAATCATCGTTTCCAACTTTTCCTCGCTACCGACCTGTTCTCCAGACATTTGACCCAGACAGCCCAATTTGCGTCTCGTAATTTGACCTTTCACATTGCATTCTTCTCATTTTCCCGCTTATTCCTATGCTGGTGTGTGCGGCCTACTTCGATACAGTGGACATTCGCTACTGAGACTCTTTGCATACTGAGTTTAAGTCATTTTAAAGATATTTTTCGGCTGCGTTTCATTTCCATGTGGTGAGCGTATAATACCGACATTTTACAGAACCTTCGTTGTGTTCACGACATTCAACGGCATATCTAACCGAAATGGGACATTTCGTCTTGACGGTGGGAGTATGTTATGATTAAAAATAATAAATAATCTTATTTCAAGAAATAGAAGATTAAATGGTAAATAAAAGGAAATAAAAATGTTCATTGAAAAACATTGTAAACCAGTTGTACAGCATGTATCCAGTTTATAGAACATCTGTCCTTCACAGTTAGAGGGCAAACTTTGCAAACGTGATACAAATCAAAAGACAAGTTCATGTTTCAGGCCTACGTGTAAAACTTTTTTTGGCAAACACACACAAAGTCACATTTAAATATTTTCATATGCATATCTAAAATGTCAGAGTTCGGCCATTTAAGTATTTTCTTCTTTATTTTGTTATGGATATGGATAAATAATGTTTAGGATTTGCGTTTCATTTTTCTATGCAGCAAAGTGAATCATTGAAGTTTCTCAGTGCAAGTCTTATGTGCGAGTATCTGATCAGATTTCCTTCTGTGCACACTCATACTGTTTCTGTTTATTACATTATAATTTAATTCCGCTTGACTCACTGTTTTACTGGTGGTCTTTTCACTTCACGTGCACTTGACTCTCCCCATGAAGCACCCAAGTGACCAGTTTACAGGATGCTGGATGTTGAATTTTGATACTGCTAGGATTGTCCAGTACACCACAGGAATTTCTATGTTTAAAGACTAGCGTGATAACTTTTTCCTTCAAGAAATTACTCAACCCTATGTCACTCATAATTATTGTACACTTATATGGTATAAAAGCCCTCCTCCTCATCAGATGTAATGAATTGTAATTGATGTATCTGGCACTCCATTGGTTTATAATTTGGAGGTAGATTTTGGAAATACTTTGGTACTGATGAAGAGCTGTGAGCTCTGGGCTTTTGCCCGTGGAACCGCATGAGAAGTACACGTATTCATGTATCTGCTGTAACTCGTCACAAGGATGGAATAAAATGACTGAAGCTTCAACATCATCTTCGTACTTGTGTATATACGACAAGAGCTATTTCCCTAAGATCAGATCATGGTGGAGAATCTAATCATGCTCCAGTCAAATGGATTCCGATGGGAACTTTGTGAGTACAGCAGACATTTCTCTCCAAGTATCTTTTGCTGACTCTGATTGCTTCACTAGTGACACATTGGACTCAGCTGCCTCACCTTTTACAGACCTCGACCAACATTTTCCTACTACTACAGAGGCGTCCGGCTTTGAAAACATGACATCTTTTAAGATCTCTCTTCCGAAGTTCAAAGGACTGTCGGCTGACAATGCGGAACAATTTTTATCTGACTTCGCCAGCTACCTTACACTTCACAAACTAACAGAGGATGCACGCATTGTGGCTGCATTTCAACTTCATCTGGAGGGCCCAGCACTCACATGGTACAACAACTTACCTGCTCCACAAGCAGAAATCCGCACATGGGCAGAATTGAAGAATGCTTTCAAAGCACGGTATATAGACATTGATTTCTCACAAAATCCCGCCTTGTTGGCTGAAACAGAACTTTTCAATATTATGAAACTTGCACCCAGCCAGTCACTAGATGAATACCATGCTATTCTATTGGACAAAGGAAGACGCCTGAAAAAGCACGACACTGACATTTTAATTCGATTCATTGATGGTTTGCCCCAGCATCTTGCTTTCTTTGTACGTGCAGGACACCCAACTGATCTGTCCCAAGCTTTATTATCAGCCAAGACGGGAGAGGCCTATGGTTACCGCATCCAGACTCCCTTACCTATGATGTCCCCTGCTACACCTGTTGTTGCTGCTGTGTCACCAGCAACGATGCCACACAGTACAGTAGAGGACCGCATGACCAGTCTCGAGGACAAGTTCACCAAATTGACCAACATGCTGCTGCGTGAGGATGGGCCAACTCAGAGGAGGGACAGCGGGAGACATCCAGGAAGGGCACCACCTCAAGGCCAGCACAATAGACCCCAACGGGACCGCAACAGCAGCATCACCTGCTATACCTGTAAGGGGAAATCGCACGTGGCCCGAGAGTGCAACTTTGATGCTTGTGCTGGTGGTCAAGCCAACCCTTCCCTTCAGTGCCAGCTGTGTTCTCAGTGGGGCCATGGAGTTTTCTGCTGCAAGACTCTACAAGCTGACCAGCAGGGAAACGGGAGGAACCTGAGGGAAGACAGGCGCCCTCACTCAGGACAGCCTCACGTTTAAATGATCCCAGCGCCAGTGCAACTTTGAGTGGCAACATTGCCCAAGTAAACAATATCAGAGACTTGTCAACTTTGGGATCAAATGTCAGTAGTACAGACACTGAATGCATGGACAATGGAAATGTGGTTATTGGTGAGTTTATATATCTTACTTTAAGATTTGGTGATTTGCAAGTGGCAGCACTTGTGGATACAGGTTGTAATGTCAATCTCATATCAAAAGAGATGTATGACTCATTAGCGGCTCAATACAAGTCAGACATTCACCCTGACAAGGGTACAGTTATCCTTGCCGATTCACACAGAGTTCATGTTGGTCAAGCTTCTATAAAAGCCATGTTTCCATCAGGAAAACATTCAGTAACTGTATATGTGTTGCAAGATCTCTCAAGTCCTATCATAATTGGCACATCATATTTGGCTGAAAAGGGCATTGTTTTGGATTTTGCTACTCTTAGTCACAAAGCCACCAGTACAAAAGTTCGTGCCCGTAAAGATTTTGAAATTAAACCAAACTCTGAAATGTTTATGTGGGCTAGAGTAACTCACAAATTTCCCGTGGGGGTACAAGGTATCAGTTTACCTGCTAGTGATATTGTAAACAGTGGTTTACTGCTGCAGAAGTCAATCAGCGTTATATCACCGAATCATACTGTACCAATTAAGTTATTAAATCCTACAAATGGTGTTATCAATATTGGTAAAAATATGGTGCTCGCTACATTTACTGTGCTAGATGCTGGATGGCGTGTATCACAATTTGATTCTGTATCCCCAAAAAGTTCTAAAGTTGTATTTGGTGATAGTAAGCAACCAGATGACATGGTTGACAATGTAGAAAAGTTTGCATCTAATTTTGATTTGTCGCATGCAAATGTTACTTCAAAACAAAGAACAGAACTTATAGAATGTTTGTATGAATACAGGGATGTGTTTTTAACCCCTGACAACCCACATCTTGGCTTTACTGACTTAGTCCAACATAAGATTCATTTGAAGCCAGATTTTAAACCAATGCAGCAACAACCATATAGGTTAACCCCTGAGAAACGGGAGGCGCTCAGATCACAGCTTGATCACTTGTCAGCACAGGGAATTATTGTGCCCGTAAGTGAAACAGAAGACCTCCCTATAACATCCCCTGTAGTTTTGGTTTCAAAGCAGAACAACCGTGAGGGTAAACATGCTGACAACACAAGTGATTCTGTCAGCTCTTATCGTTTTTGTTGTGATTATCGCTATTTAAACTCACAAGTCTGTGATTTTAATTACCGTATCCCTGACCTACAAGAACTAACCGAGTCCTTTGCAGAACAAAAGCCATGTTACATAACAAAATTAGATATGTCCAATTCGTTCTTCCAGTGTGGTTTAGACCCTGACTCCTCTCGGTACACGGCTTTCAATACTTGCTTTGGAACATATAAATTTACAAGGGTGCCTATGGGATTAAAGACGGCCAGTGGGGCCTTCCAATTATTAATGGATAAAGTGTTGAAAGGACTGAGTTACAGGTCTATTTGGTGCTACATAGACGATATATGTTTGGCCTCCCACGACTGGGACGATCATTTAACTAATATCAGAGACGTATTAACAAGATTAAGATCAGCAAATCTCCGTTTGGGTCCGAAAAAGTGTTTGTTTGCCCAAGCAAAATGTGTGTTTCTGGGCCATGAAATTTCTCGAGATGGAATGCGTCCCCCTCCAGACAGGGTTCAAGCTATCACAGATTTTCCCTCTCCACAAACACTGAAGCAAGCTAGAAGACTGATGGGCATGCTTACGTGGTTCAAAAAGTTCATTCCTAATTTTGCAAGTATAGCTAGACCTATATATTCATGTTTTAAAGAAAATGTTTGTTTTCAGTGGGATGATGAACAAGAAAATGCTTTGCAAAAGCTAAAAGATTTGTTGGTAAGTTCTGATGTATTGGCTTTCCCCAGGTATGATTTGCCTTTTAGAATAAGTGTAGACACAAGCAGTTTATCAATCGGTTATTACCTGTGGCAATTATATCCGGAGGCAGAGTTTCCACCCGGAACAACTGAAAAAGATAGGACCCGCATCATTAGGTTTGGGTCCAAGTCGCTGACAAAATGGCAGCGCCATTATGGTCCAACAAAATTGGAATTGCTTGGTTTAGTGACAAGTATAATGGAATGTGCTCCCTATTTGAGAGGCAACAAATTCATTGCAGAATGTGACCATGCCGCTCTTAGTCCAATCTTTCAGAAAAAGATGAAAGGGGTCATATATGAAAGATGGCTAGCTCTGTTGCAACAATTCAACTTTGAAATTCGTTACAAAAAGGCACAGGACATGACTGTACCAGACTGTTTGAGTAGGGTACAAATAGCACCTGAAGATGCTGCTCATAGTCCCGATGAAGAAGACCCTTTCTTCCCGTACATACCTGAGAAAACAGGTAACATAGAATTGCCAGGCGGTCATCAGCTGAAAGATATTTTGGCTCAGTCAAATGTCACAAAATTACAACAAAACCAACATGGTGTTGTTTTGAATTTGGAAGAAACTTTTATGTATGATGCAGACTCTGAATCGAGCACTGATGATGATGACGATCACTCTCTCAAGTTGTCACAGTGTTTTGTTGATAATATGTATAATGAAGATGAACAGTTCTTCACAGCAGATGAGGAACCAGGTACACAGGTACCAATTGTCAATGCTGTAGCAGTGGGGACATTAAATCCATTACAGGAAACTGGGGACCCAGTCACAACACATGTGGGTGTTATACAAACGGCCTAGAACCCTGCTCTTAACGATTTGATCTCCCTTCAGATAAACAAGCAGAAATTAGCGGAGCTACAGACTCAAGACCCATATTTTGGTCCAATGGTCAGTTATTTGAAGTCAGACGTCTTACCCGACTCACAAAAAGAGTCCAGAAAATTAATTCTGCAGTCTTCCGATTATGTGCTTGTAGACAATTTACTGTTTCATTCCAAGGTGGCCAGATGCAAGAGAAGCAAACTGATGAATCAATATCAATTGGCCATACCAAAGGTATTAGTGCCACGTGCATTACAGTTATATCATGACAGTCCGATGGGAGGGCATGGTGGAATTCAAAGTACCCTGGATAGGGTGAGAGAGAAATGTTTCTTTCCCTATATGTCAGAAATTATCACTGACTATGTCAAATCATGTAATGACTGCCAAAAACGCAAAATTACAAAGGCACACACCAGGGCAGGGATAGTTGCGTATCCAACCCCATCTGCCCCATTTAAAGTGTGGGAACTGGATCTGTATGGTCCTTTACCCGTTACTCCTCAAGGCTTTACCTATGTCCTTACCTGTATCTGCATGTTTAGTAAGTTTTTAGTAGCTATACCCCTACCCAACAAGGATGCTGCTTCTGTGGTAACAGGCCTGTATCAAGTTATATGCACTTACGGGGTGGGCACTGCTCTTGTAGACTGTGGTAGTGAGTTTACTGCTAATTTGACAAAGGAAGTATGTAGACTCTTAGGTATGACTCTCGAATACACCCCTAGCTTCATGCACCACTGCCTTGGAGCAGTTGAGCGATCCCACAGAACTTTAGCAGAACGGCTTACCCCTTATCTGCATTCTGGTCGTAAGAATTGGTCCGATATGTTACAGTTTATTGTTTTTTCCATGAATAGTTCTGTAAATACAAGCCTGGGGTACACACCATATGAGATCATTTTTGGTGATAGACCAGCTCTATCCCTATATCCCATGCACATGGACTTCGATGCTATCCCTAGAGATATGCATACTTTTATCAAGGACCACATGGAAAAGCTGCGAGTAGTGAGGGATGATGTGTGTCAAAATGCAAGTAACGCGAAGCAAAACATGCTAAATCGGGTAAATTCCAAGCAGAATCCCTTAGCTCTAAAGCCAAGTGACTATGTATATATGCTGTGTGATAGAACAGGTCAGGGTACCAAGTTAAACTTTAAATACACAGGCCCGTATGTAGTTGAACAGGTGCTCAGTGATCATAGGGTTACGCTGAGGGAGGCCAGCACAGGCCACAAGCTTCCAAGGCCCATTCATGTAAATCGTTTAAAAATGGCTTATGTAAGGCACCCCGACCCTGAGAACCCGTTTCATGTTCCCCGTGTTATCACAAATGTTGATGACAAAGTCCCCGGTCAGCAGACGCAAACTGACCGAGGCAGCACAAGTCAAATCCAACCTACTGACACAGGGAGGGGTCAAATCCCCAGTGAGGGTACAGATGGCGCTACAGGGGAACCACCTCAACAGGCGACCCGTAGACTGTCTAAACGTCCCAAGCGCCCCCCAGATAGGTATGGCATCCCTGTGCGGCTGCAGAGTTTGTTAGATAGTAGCCAAACTGAGTCGGATTCCAGGGGCCATCACAAGATAAAACGTGTACTGGGACAGAGAAAAGTGGGAGGCAATACTGAATATTTAGTCCAAATCAGGGGTGAACCATCTCAACAGGCATTTTGGGTTAAAACAAACAGTCTTGATCATAAAGCAAGAAAAGCTGTGAAACAGAAACCACCCCCTGTGTTATCCTGATATGACGCTAGCATGACAGGTTAATTTTTCAATGGTTGGTCAGACAAGGACTGCCCACTTCATTGATAATTAGGCTAGGAAAATGTGTATATTGATTGATTGGTTTTTTATTTCAATATATTTTTTCGTGTGTCAGTTGCATACAAAGTTAGCTGCAATGGGTCAGTCAATTGATATATGCTGTGTACTATATATTGGCTGGAACAGCGACGGACTGCCAGTCTACTTTGACAGTTTTACCTTGATAGTTGAAGTTTTCTATGTGTCATGCATAAACTTTGTTTCTCTAGACATGCTAAATAATTCATTATGTGATCTAAATTGTGTATAACTTAGTTAGTTTGCATATGGCTGTAATGATTTTAATATATGTATGATCAACAGGGAAGATTTATGTAGTGTATTGTGATTTTGACATCTGCATAAGCCTTATGCAAGGACAGTTAACGCTGAGGGTATAAACTGTGAATGATGATTGTCCTGGGACCTCTCTCATTCTTTATGCTCATGTCATGATCACCAAGATACACATATCACAGCAGGACTATGCGATGGACCTATTTGATTTAATTTTTACGGATATCATTTGTTGCAAATTCGTAAGACTTGGTTAAATTTTTCTATTGATGTGTTATTATGAGCTGAATGACCAATTACAAGTTTACATTTGAAAACCTGATTTTGGAACATGTACAAATCTGTGTGGTACAGTGCAAGACATGGGAATCCGTCTATTTATGCTGGGAAGAGTAGTCCCACTGTCTTCCATGTATTTGATTATTCATGGATAATTGTTGAAATGCAAGAGCTGTGGTATGCATAGACCCAGCTCATGTGTAATGGTCATCTTGGACGCAAGTGTGATCCATTATTGAGTTGTTAATATGTTCTTTATAATCATTGACCGTCTATGAGTAAAGTAAGGCACAAAAATTATATTGTATATAATTTGCCGTAACTGACAAACAGTCATTTACTCCGCCAGGACACTTTGATGTATTGAATATGATTAATGACTGGTGAATAACTTAAATTCTGACAAAGGTGAAATGTGTGACTGAGTTAATTTGGTGAATTGACTTTGTGATTATGTCTTAAATTGTCCATCAGATATTGATACACTATCTTCGCAAAGCAAATACCGACTTTCAGCATCATGAAGGTACCAGTGTTGCTATGTCGCAAATTTGCTGAAGTTATATCACAAAGGTTCTAATTTGTTTAACTTGTCATTTGGATCATTGCTGATTACATGTATAAATTGAAGTGAAAGTGCATATCTTCTGGCGCGTAATCAAGTCTGGTTGACTTATTACACGATGTATGATACATGATGTTTTGTATACACGTATATAACAATTTTATGTCTGCAACAAGTATTAATCTTTGATAATCTATGTAAAATTGTATGCAATTTTATTTTGAGGGGGGATGTTATGGATATGGATAAATAATGTTTAGGATTTGCGTTTCATTTTTCTATGCAGCAAAGTGAATCATTGAAGTTTCTCAGTGCAAGTCTTATGTGCGAGTATCTGATCAGATTTCCTTCTGTGCACACTCATACTGTTTCTGTTTATTACATTATAATTTAATTCCGCTTGACTCACTGTTCTACTGGTGGTCTTTTCACTTCACGTGCACTTGACTCTCCCCATGAAGCACCCAAGTGACCAGTTTACAGGATGCTGGATGTTGAATTTTGATACTGCTAGGATTGTCCAGTACACCACAGGAATTTCTATGTTTAAAGACTAGCGTGATAACTTTTTCCTTCAAGAAATTACTCAACCCTATGTCACTCATAATTATTGTACACTTATATGGTATAAAAGCCCTCCTCCTCATCAGATGTAATGAATTGTAATTGATGTATCTGGCACTCCATTGGTTTATAATTTGGAGGTAGATTTTGGAAATACTTTGGTACTGATGAAGAGCTGTGAGCTCTGGGCTTTTGCCCGTGGAACCGCATGAGAAGTACACGTATTCATGTATCTGCTGTAACTCGTCACAAGGATGGAATAAAATGACTGAAGCTTCAACATCATCTTCGTACTTGTGTATATACGACAAGAGCTATTTACCTAAGATCAGATCAATTTCATATAAGAGAAACTGGATGCATGTGGTCACATGACCAAGTATGGCTGGTATAAATACCTCAAGGAGCTGGCTGTTCTTCAGCCAGCCTGGGGTTGTATTGCGGAGAAAAGATTGTATTGTAAGGCTCGTCAATACAAGATTTTATTATCTTACAACCTCATGTTTGCTCTTCTCTCTGTTCGGTTTTGTTTTGTTTGGTTATTTGGCCCCTAAAGTATTCATTTTCCATTTCCTAAATTATTCACATTTTTTATATTCTGTTTTTGGCACTTTTAGATGATAACTGGTCTCTCTCATAAATTGTATTGCATTTATTTATAATCTAACCATAAACTTCTATTTTTTGGTCTCTTTGAAACTCAAAATCAATGTTATGGCCTTTCCTGGACCTCTCATCAAAATCTACGCCAAGCGACTGCTTAAGTGATAACTCAAGTTGACATTCAGCCATAACACCACCATCGGTGGCAAGAGACAAAGGTCTGCTCATTGTGTGGATGTTGAAATTGACAAAATACAAATTCGCAAGAAAAAAATCATATCGCATCAGCTATAAATCACGCGCATGTATTTATTTTGAAGCAAAAGGACAGGCAGTTCCAGAGATCTTTAAAATCCCTGAAAATCAACAAACAAAACAAGCAAATATTATCCGAAAGATTCCAGAAAGTGATTTATTTCGGTCCTACCCAAGATATATGCATGCATTTTTAAAGAGGTTCAGTCAAGTCAAGTCAAGTCAAGTCAAAAATTTTATTTTAATTCGGTGACACACTTAGTACAAGTACTATTTTTGGTGGCCGAATCGCCCACACTCACTCACACATGTTCATACATTCAAATACGACAATATAAAATATATAATACAAAACTGAAATATGCAAATTGTAACTAGAAATACAACATAGGCTACTGAATATAGTCCATAGAGTGGTAAAAAGCTAGTCAATTACTCAAACTGTACCTTTGACAAATAATGGTTAAGCACCTTGTTCTTAAAAGGCCCAATTGTCGAGCAGGTCTATGGTTTATAAAAAAAGTAATAGAGAGTGTTAATTGGTAATGGACAACAGACCACAGATAATATGCAAGATTTTACCGGCAGATAGGTGAAATGGACATAAAGGATCTCGTGCACCCGAAATACATATTACAAGTGTCATAATTGTACTGAAATATGTCATATTTTTGCTCACTGATATTAGGAAAAAAAATTGGGGTTGGTTACACTCAAACGCCATCAATCACTGGATTGCCACCTCATCATGTTCTACACATTATGGCAGATATCTCAAAATATAGGTGAACAGATTCTTTCCTCCAAATGAAAGATACACAGGCACTCATATTCAAGAAATCATGCATGGTCCATATTGGAGATTTCAACTTTTTTCATACATTTTCATTTTCCGTATCGGTGAAACCACGTATGCATGTCTGTTGTTCCCTTCGAGTATCTGTGATGCTATAATATATTTTCTACAAGAAAATGTAATCCCAATGCCTTTATGTAAACGCCGGACATCGGAAAGCAAAAGAGAACTATTTAGACAAGTATGGCTCATTAAGAATATTTTGGACACAAATAGTCAAGATTATGCAATATGTACCTCTTGTAAAGGTTTAATGGGAAATATGGGAAGTTAACAATGTTAAACGGACAGGCTTGCCTTACGTTAATCCTGTCCAGCTGAATCTTTGTTGACCCTGGTACCTAAAGATTTTGTTCAAACATTTTTCTGATTCAACATCAATGGTCTCTGTCAGTTCTTTTTTTTGTACAAATGACACAACAGGGACTGTTAGTACAGGGTGTAAGTGATCTGCTGAACAGGTGGTACCGACAGGCATAGTTTTCAGAGGGGCGTGCAAGGGGAAAATGATCCTGTTTAGTTTAATATTGAGGAGGAGGAGGAGGAGGAGGAGGAGGAGGAGGAGGAGGAGGAGGAGGAGGAGGAGGAGGAGGAGGAGGAAGAGGATAAAGAAGATGAAGATGATGATGATGATGATGATGATGATGATGATGATGATGATGATGATGATGATGATGATGATGATGATGCCAAGCGTCTGTTCTTAATTTCAGCAGGAGGATCCCATTCAACGTCAAATACACTCACAAAGCTGAACATGTAAAATCGTTCAAATCAAAGTTTTTCCAACATTCACTTGGAAACCATCATGTTGGTGTCTTTGGAAATTGATGTTTTTAGGAATGTTGTGTGTCTTCAAATATTTTATCTTCACAGTTATGATTTGTTTTTAATCTGAACCCAGCAAAACATAGATTTGGCAGGTAATTTAAACCCATTTTGTATTAATAGAAAGGTCGTGAACACACTGCGTGTATTACCTGCTCAGTATGTAGTTAATGAATGTTAATCAGTACTAATTGTGGAGATACAACAATATAAATCGAGTGCACACCTGGAAATGGTAACTGACCCAGATACAAAGATATACATTGGCATCATACATGTTATAACAGGACTGCGGCAAGCCGTATTCTCGTTTATTCAGTTTTTTTTAATAAAATAGAATTGTTGATCTTGATAAGTAAATTATGGAACTCAAAAACGATTTGTAGAAATGAAAATGCCTTTTGGAGCACACACACCTTATGTATGTAGATTAATGATTCTCTCATGGAGATCACAAATTAGTTATGGAGCTCAATACATAATATATAGAGATCACAAATTCTATATAATTTGCCCAATGGCTTCCCAAAGCTTTGTCATTAGCATCCAATTCTATATATTGAGAAGAAAAACGAAAGTAGAAGTAAAATCAGATATGCAGAATTGTTTTATTGTGGTTATATATAAAATAATAATGCGTTGCATCTTTGCGTTGTTCTGGAACTCTACAGATCCATAGGCAACCACAATGAGCTTTGAATGAATGAATAATGCACTTATAAACAAATAAAACTAACAACTCATCACGAGAAAAAAAACTGCAACACTAAGGAATGTGTGTCCTCTTTGACAGAATTTGTGCCCCCCCCTCTCCCGAGTGTCTATGAAGATGACATCAGTGGTGTATATGAATACGGTATTGGTCATATAGTGACCAAGCACATGCTGCAACTGTCAAAATGGAAGGGACCAACCTGGCAGTGAAACACAGTGACTACCAAAAGAAGAAAAATGCCAAGTGGCCAATAATATCCCTAATTTTATCCCTGTTAAGGGACTAGAACACTTTTCAACAATAAAATTAGAGAATGCTAGTTTTGTTAAATATGATTCGGTGTATTCTACAATTTTGTTCCTAACCCATAATAATCAATATTTCATTAAAGAAGACATCTTGATAAATATAAAACCAGCAACAGATCTTTTGTAGCTGTTTAGTTATTCAATTTTAATTAGTTTTTAAATTATAATTAAAGTGTTCATATTTTTAGCACCAACAAAACAAATAGCTCAAACACATTTCAAGATAAAACATTTGGTTTGATCAACATAGATAGAGCATATTTTTTGCGTGCAAAACCGTATCTCAATTTTTTTCATAAAGGATCTAGTTCACATTTTAAACATTTTCAAATATACTTTTTTTTTTATTTCAATTAAATTTCATTAACCTATAAAAAAAAATTACCTAAGCCCCGTTTTAAAAAATCCGATACTGTGTTTTAGACATAGTTGTTAGCATTAATTTGACAGAAAAAGCTAGCTTGTGTGTTAATTTTTGATGATTTTTAAAAAATTTTATGTGAAATTTTATAAATTTCAATTAGAATTGAATTGAAAAAAATGTAATGATTAAAATTGAAATTCAAAAGTAAATTTCAATTAAAATAATTGTTTTCTTTTGGAAAATATATGCTTTTGATAGTCTTGCATGAAAAAGTAATAAAATAATTACTTATATCTACATGAAAATCATGTTATAGCCCCTTAAAGATGTAGCCAGAAAAGAACGCCATGCACTGGATAACTGTAAAAGTTTTTCAGTTTCCATTTGATGTGAGTAAAACTATTTTATACTAGTTTGGTACAACAGAAGCTGATGAAGACTGAGATTTATTAGTTATTCAACGAAGAAAGCAATGTCAATACCTCTGATATCATTTTTTATGAAAATGAAATAGATATGAACCGGATAAAGTGATTATATTATCACAATAGTGCAGAACAGCGACTTAAATTTGTTTTTCGTGTGACATGCGAGAAACGATTTTGGTACAATATACAGTTACGCTCGCGTTCAAGTTAACAAACGCCAAACGCACCAACGTTTCCCAAACGTTTCCCAAACACTTTCAGTGAAAGTCAAACGTTTTGCAAACGCGTAGCAAACGCTTTACAAACACTTTGCCAAACGCTTTCAAACACTTTGTCGAACGCGTTTGGTGAAAGCCGAACGTTGTCAAACACTTTTCCAAACGCTTTCAAACACTTTACACTTTACGCCAAACGTATGTGATACATGTACAAGTACACTTGGTAATCTAATTCTAATGACAGGAATATTTTAACAAGTGTCTAAAAAGCTTATCAGCACCTAAAAATCCCAACAACATGTACATGCCTTCATTTATGGATAAGCCAAAAAGCTCTACTATGTATATTTCACAATAAAGTTGAAATTATGCTTTTTCCAAAAAAATATTTAGTTCTATCTAACAGTTTGTACATGTATCACTTGAAATGCATGTGTATACATTGTAGGCTATATAACTGTTTTCTTGTTTGCGTGACAAATTGCAACTGGTTTATGCCTGTGATACAGTGGAAAACAAAACAAAATCTACCTTCTAAGATGTACATGCCACTACCCACTGAATTTGCTTCAGTGGACATAAACTAATTTCATTCAGCGTAAATTTATAGGCAATATCATGATCAGATCATGAATCATGATCTGATCATGATGTTGCCTATGGATTTACTCCGAAACAATTTTTGAAAGATGACGTATTCATGACATTTAAATGACGATTTACGTTTTTAATTAATTTTAGTTGAATTAGACACTTCGGTAAACGTATTTGGATCGTGTTTTATATAAATATATACAACCTATAATGCTGGATAAGTGCACATTTACATGTAGGTACATCATATATTGCTGGACCTGTTGAAAATACGTTTAGAGATTCTTCATAATTTAAATGGAAGTGTTTGAAATCCATAGTGTTAGAATGCATTTGTGAAAGTGTTTGAAATCGTTTGGGTAATTGTTCAACGCGTTTGGAAAGTGTTTGGACGCGTTTGGATAAGTGTGCGGTAGCTTTGTGAAAGTGTTCGAACGTTTTGTAAAAGTGTTTGAGAATTTTCCCAAACACTTTCCAAACGCTTTCCAAACACATTCCAAACACTTTCCAAACACATTCCAAACGTTTTCAAACGTGTCCAAACACAAGCCAAACACCAGCAAAACGCGAAAAAAGCGTTTGGCTGTTAACCTTTAGGCGGGCGTAACTGTAAACTAAAAAGTTCTAGACGTAAATTTATGTTTCAAACACATGTGACACACATGGGCGAAATATAAAATAATTAACATTTAAATGCACAATAAAGGGTAGAATTGTAGCTTTAAAACCTTCCCTCAAACACAGATTTTACGTACAGAAATACAGACTCTTTTAATTGCTTTGGCTGAACCCTAATAACTTGATGCATGTACTGAAGCAGATGCTTCTTTTTTGGGAATTAAGGAATATTAAAGTACTGTTTGCTCTTATTGACAGACACGGTAAAAGCCTCTTTATCCTTTAGAAATATCAGGTTTGTCAGAACAAAATGCTCTCGCATGTTTTATTTACGTGGAAGTGGATACACACTAAAAAGCCATTTGCAAATATAAATACTTTATTCACGACAAACTAGGTAGAAAGCAAGAAGCTTCCTTTTCAGGATTTCTCACATCTATTTAACAGAAGAAGAATGTGTCAGCAACACATCCTGCCTTATCAGGTGAAACAACAATATTTTGAAAAAGGTGGTCTCTGGCTATGAGTGAAATATAATGATGATAAGAATAATGAAAAATAGAATACCTTAAACAAAGCTTATGTATCAGAATATGAAATGTGCAAAATAATCTTAATAAAAAAGTGTAAACGATAAATTGACAAAATGAAGATTATATATATATATATATATATATATATATATATATATATATATATATATATATGCTTTTTAAGGAGTACTGCTTTATACAATTAAATAAGCTTCATTGTATCAGCAGTAAGCTTTCCGAAATGTTAGTTGGCACCATGCAATCACACGTTGACGAATTATGCAGGGAAGAGTTCATGTCAAAGGAATATTCAGCTTACCGAAATTGTCAGTTAGTTGAATTTATAACATTGGTGGTGATCCAATGTCTATACAGCTGTTCACCCCATTGCATTTTCCGCTTCTTAGAAACTAATCGCACGATCTTTGCCACACATGCATATGGTGCCCTTGTACTATGATTGAATCTTCACCATTTGTAGGGAGTTGCTTTGTTGCAAAACTTGATTTTTTTCTAGTTTTAGAGTGGTTCGTTCATATTCTGGCAGAATCTTAAAAAAACTCATATGCGGCACAGTTTACTCAACATTATGGCCCTTTTTTAGAAACACACGTCTAGGAAGGCGTAGCTCAAAGCCTTAACTTCTTCAACAGTCGTTGCTACGATTTTTTTTCAATCTTTAATGCATTTAGCGTGTTTGACATAGGCCTGTGCGTTCAATTAACACATGTATTATGCAACTTTCCAGTTTAACCTGTTTTCAGCTTATCTCACAGCTGTAGGGCAATAATCTTTCATCTATTTTTAGGTTCCGTGGAATTTTAGTTTTGTATTTTCAGATCTGTATGGGGCTATAATCACCTTGATAATGTTACGTCATTGAGGACAGAGGCAAAATTACAGTCCCTATGACTTTTTTCTAGGTGAAACGTTTACAGTATAAAGCTGATCATTTTCATAAACCAGAAATTATTTATGTTTCTGCTCTGTTTGTTTTTCTATTTATTTATTATATTATTTTCGAGGTTGCATGGATTATGAAATGTAGAATCCATAAGAATCCATATTTTCCAAACTTTGGCACTCGCAATATTTTCCCTTTTCTCGTTATACTATGAAAATAAAGATATTTCATGTTCGTATTGTAGCAAGGTCCTCTGTGTTAATTAAACTTGTCAACTAATGAAAACAAGCATATGAATCTCTGTGGCAGAAGATAAATAACGTCCATAGTTTTGATCTGCTTGGAGTTCATGGGTGGTTGTTGGGTGGCAAAAGTTTCTCTTCTTCTTCTTCTTCTTCTTCTTCTTCTTCTTCTTCTTCTTCTTCTTCTTCTTCTTCTTCTTCTTCTTCTTCTTCTTCTTCTTCTTCTTCTTCTTCTTCTTCTCTTCTTCTTCCGCCCTTCTTTTTCTCTTTCCTCTTCTTTTCCCCTCCTCCTTCTCCTCTTCTCCATGCCACAAGACAGATCTACTATGCAGAACAGATGCAGCACAGACAACTGCTTAGCAAGTATTCACGCGAAGCCATAGACGGAAGGAATGCAGGAAAACGTTTTTAAGTATCCCGAAGGCCCTTTTGTTAGTGCTTCTTTTTTAGAATGTACACAATTCTGACATTTACCAACATTCATATGGACATTTTTCAGAGTGGTTTATAAATTTGTGAGCAAGGGATATCCTGCATCATATAACAAGGTGATCTGGTGGCTTCCCTCCTTGAGTTGTCGACAAAGGAGAGACTCTTGCTATGTTCTCGATCCGTTTGCACTTTTTTCTCACCTTGTAGCTACATAAGTAAAAGGCAGTTCAACAGCGCAAGTAGCTGACAGTTCAGAGAACAGATTCCCTTCCTGTTGATATTTTCGATACCCTACGTTTTCTGCATCTGGGATTGCTAATTTCAGGTGCCAGCAACTTATGGCTGCCACATCCCGTCAACCATTTCGTATTTAGTAAACCTGGTGCATAGCTCTTTGCATTTGGATGAAGGCAACAAGAGCAAAATCTCTACTAATGTGTAGCTTAAGTTTATTTTAGACGATGTCGACAATACAGCTTTCGATCCCTTGGCTACAATGAAACTTGCAAAAACTCATAATTTTTCTTACGCATTCAAAATGATCATCTCATCTGGAACTTCCCTGTCTAGATCCTGCCATCTTTGTCAGAATGGTCGGTAAAATTAAAGCACCCTCATGTTGTATCCTCATTCATTCATGACAGAGATAACATGCGACACATTGATTTGTGCTGCGACGCTATCTGGTCCATGTAATTGCCATGTACCAAGAGCAACATTAGTAAAGCAATCCACTTTAGATATAGATCGGTATTATTTTTAGTGTAAATGAACATATATCAAAAAGTGTAAAACGCCAGAAATCAAGTTTATTGCTTCTGCGAACTTGATTACACAAACGTACATGCAGTAATTGTTTCTCATACTGCAATGGAAGCTTTGGACAAGTATCCCTTATTGCCTGTCGGAAACATACTCACTTTGAGTAGATATTAAGTAAGTTTGCGCAGCCTTCAAGGTGGTATGCTGGTAAAAGACTTATCCCTTTTAAGCTTTTTAATTCTGTATCAAAGCAGGGGGTGTCTTTGTTGAAAAATGCATGTTTTTTTGACGCTGTCCAAATACATCGATCAGAGATTGAAGAAATACTCACTCAATGTGACGAGGTCTGATACATCACGTTGTTAGTGCATGGAACTACGAAAATCCTCTGTAGTGGCATGAAGACAGCAGCCTCACAATACTCGCTTTCTTAAACAGTGGATTCTCCCCATGAACCCAACCTAAGGGAGTGAAAATGTGGTTTTAATTGGGGAGTGGTCTTAATGGGAATATAATCTGATTACGGATAAGCAAACATGGGTCCGTACATGAGTGGTCTTAATATAGAAATGGTTTCTTTATGCATGTTATATTAATTGGAAATTCTACTGTATGTTGAATTCTAGCACCCCATAATTCTTATTTCCCATGCATCGCAATTCCTTCTTGCCCGTCAAAAAATCCAGACTGGCTTTTAGATACAGACCGATCGACAGCGTTATGGTATTGACGGTTTACGTAACAAATGGGTAAAAAAATCCAGGACAAAGCTTGGATAAAATTGCAAATCTAGTTTTGCTAGACTTGCTCTGTCACGACATAACGCACGTATTATAAACATTGTCCATGTACTGATTTGGACGCAAATACGAAAGAATTAAGGGCAACTTTGAGCTGGAATTTTTAACCGGTGGAGGTAACTGACCCACCCCTGTTGAAAAGAAGAGAAAACTGAAGAAAAAAAGCGGTTATCTTTTTCATTATGGGCTCTATGAAAATCAGTAATCGACTGTTTCCCATAGTTTTCGGATGTTTTTCGTGATAGATAAGGAACTCCGAGTGCTGATACTAATTTTATTAATAATAAACCACCAATTATGATAGAGTCTTTATGTACAGAACCACTTTCTGGTAGACCTTACCTTAATCAGCAGTCTAAACTCTATACACTCGATAAGCTGGCCTGTCCCTGTCTGACCTATTAGGTTATCTATTGGGAAATGATATAATGTTTATGTGTCAATCCTCCATGTATCTCAAGCAGCCTTATGTGCTGCAACACGTAAATCTCACGAATGCATTTCCAAAATTCCGTTCCTGTCACTGCACACGTGTGAAATGGATAAGACCAAAGTATTAAAGATTTTTTTTAAATTTTATTTTTTACTCTAAAAGGGTCATTTAATGTTTGAAAGCTATACAAACAGACCAAAATAATAAGAGGTCTTCAGCGGTTGACTGCCTCGACGTGTTTGTCATCTATGAAAGCCACATGTCCCAGAAAATTTTTTATCATTTCCGGGAATCCCTTACAGGTGGAGTAAAGTCGCCATGTTATCCGCCATTTTACAATTGACAGAGGTACCGAGACCCGCAACAACAATTGTTTTTTGACATTAACATCGCCTTTATATTGCTGTCAGAGTTGAAGCGTAACATTTAAAGGTACGTTCCCCTTTTTCGTTACAAAACCATGGAAGCTTAATCTTGAAAATTGTAAAAAATCTCTATGTACAATTGATTACTTTCATTTTAGTGTTCATTGAACAGCTTTGTGACGAGAAAACAAACGGAACAAAGAACATATGTCAGCTGCAGCAATGAAAGAATATGACTGTAATGTTATGGATTAAAAAAGCAATCCCTAATTGGGAATCAGATTAAAACAAGTTCATTTCGATGTTAAAATACATCTGCATGTCACTTTCGCTTTGTCTTCCCCATAACTCGCATGCACCGATGACCCATATAAAGTATCACAATATTTGCATAGTGAATATCAGTGTTCTTGTTTAAATTCTTGCAAGCATCGCTGTTTTATGCGCTTGATCTATGTGGCTATCCAGGTCGCATATCCACGTACACAAAGTCACACGATACGGTTTGAAAGGCATCAAATTTCATTAAGTGATTCAATCTGGTTGAGCATTAATTGCGCTCCAACAAATTGATGAAACTCATGGAGATTATTGCCATAAATATAAACCGCCACTAAAGTACTGTAGAAATGTATGTAATATCATCATATCTTCCTAAAAGTAGATGGTAATGAACGACGTGAATGCAATATCAGCATATGACCATAGCCTGACTCATAAGACAGTACGGTACACTCAAAGCACGCTGTTGTTTCGTCCTTTTTGACATAAACATCATCACTAAGCTGCCTTTTGGCTACCACACAGATAAAATTCTTGGAGAAGATTTTTGCGCTGAATGTTATATATGTATATAACACTTGCACAGGAGTCAATTAATTTCGATGGATTCAGCATGCAAAGGAAAAACCCGCAAATCAGAATGGACCTCAACAAATACATGTACCGGTACCTAATGTTTGTAATACACCGTGCGTGATTCCATACTTTGCATACGTTTCACAAAAATCAATGTGTACATGAAATCAATGTTCAGTTTTAAAATCGTAAAATTTTCAGATGTCCACTCAATTAATTGTAACTATACATTTTTATTTTTTACCCTAAATTTCTAGTTCTTAATCTCGAAATTTTAACATTTTGACTTTAAGATCTGAAAAAATTTTGCTTTAAACTCGTTTACTTTTCGATATTGTTTTAAATCTTGAAACTTCGAATTTTTAGGGGATGGGGTGGCAAAATATTTGCTCTAAGATCCTAGAACGTCTTAATCACAAACCGAAAATTCCGTTTAGAAGAAAAGTCGAAATGTTGACCGAGCGTTTCGAGAATTAATCAAAAATTGTGACTGTTCTAGTAACGCCTTCCCAACTGAAGCATCGGTCGGGGGTAAAAGTGGTTGTACTGCGTGACAATTTTGCCGTTTTTCGCAATTTTCGGATGTCAAAACCGCGTACCTTCCGCCTTGAACGCTGACGAAAACGTGTTTGTGAGTTTCGCTCCGTATTTAAACATGTTTAGTGTGAGTTAGAAGGTTAAAATGTTCGTCGTATAGATTGGGTTATAAGGAACACAGACACATTTGGTTATTTGGTTTTACCACAGCCATGAGGATATGTTAACTATATATATATATATATATATATATATATATATATATATATATATATATATATATATATATATATATATATATATATATATATACATATTATATATATATATATATATATATATATATATATATATATGCATGTATGTATGTATATATACATACATATATATTTATTTCAGGTAACTAGACAGACTGTTTTCTTTGTATCAGGAGTTATACCTTCAATTTTACACATGGTGATGGTCCTGTTGAAAAGCAAAAATGAGATGCACAAGTTTGTTCTTTGCCCAATTTCCAAGGTCATATGGCTAGTGAATGTAGTGTTTTCAGTTTTAACTTCCACTTTTATTCCTATTAAATCAACTTTTTTACAGAGACAGAATACTTTAATTTGCAAAAAAAGCCCCCCAAGGGGCCATCGCATGAACAAATTGAACTGATCACAGGCTACATCAAGGTGGCGCCCTCGTGTGACCGTTCGAAGTACTAAACTACTGACATAAATACATGAATAAATAAATTAAATTAGAATGTCAATGCCACTAAAACAATAAGTGTTCACATGTCAAACTTTTTCTGTTGCACTGTAGCACCAATGTGTCATGACTGCTTCTGTAAGCTGAATAGTATGGGGCAATTAGCTAACTAAAATTGAATTGATAAAGAAAAGAAAAAAAAAAAAAAAGAAAAAACACAAAAAACACTTATACTGCTGCAAGTGAGAAGAGTACATCTTACTTCTGTCACACAACATCTTACTTCTGTCACACACTTGAAAGTCTCAATTCTAGGGAATTATGGCAAAACTTGGCATGACTTCTTATACAGGTTCCTTCTGCATTCAGTAGATAAAAAACCTTATACTCAGAGCGGGACATGAAATATTTATAATTCTTCCACAATATCTTTGAACATATGATTTCTAAGATCGGAGTATGATTTGCACCTTAATAAAAATGTTCCCTTCGTTCTCTACTTCTTGAAAGTTATATAAATTGCATAATGTTAGGTTCCTTTCAATGGCTGGTCTGCTGTACCTACCGGTTTCTACCTTCAGAGGGGGTGCACGTATTCTTATCTTTGTCAGAGCTTTTCTGTGTTCTGGGTTGAGTACAAGGTTCAAGTAGTTCTCCAAACCATGACCGTGTTTTAATTTGTAGTAGAGAGCTAATTTCCCCCTTCTGTGAGGCCTGTATATTGGCCAAGTACATCCTATATTTTGATGCGATGACACCATGCATTGCCACGGCTTCGGTCATATTTACCTTACATATATTTTCGACATTTTTGAAAAAACAAGTCCAACATTTTATATAACTCTGTTCTAGTGATTTATACATTTCATATGCCTTATATCGCAGTTCGGTGGTTTCTAGCTTTAACAAGCTTGCGTTGTATTTCAAGATCTTTTTGAGATCCTTTAATGCCAAAGGGTATGTTCCAAGTTCACCCCGACTGCCATATTTGTAGCTCTCTTATTTACACCTAGAATTAATTTATAAAAGTTCAGATACAGTTTTTCCTTTGGCAGTTTTTCTTCACTTTGCTTCAATAAATTATCCACAGTTTTGCTGTCTACGCTAGCAGGCAACCATAGTTCTGACGCATAGGTGTCAAAGCCTGACTAGTGTCTACACAACATTTGACCTCTGCATGGATGCTTTTAACTATTTTGAGGAACTTTGTTCCAACACCAGTCTCCAGCAGTTAATATAGCAAATCGATTTGCCAAACATTATCAAACGCTTTACTTAAGTCAAGAAAACAAGAGTACAATTTCTGTTTTTCCTTTTTCGTGTATAAATCTATAAGAGACTTGAGAACAAATATGTGGTCTACTGTGCAAGCCCCTTCCTGGATGAGATCTGCTCTTCTGCCATAATGTCATTACCAATCATAAAACTATAAAATCTGTTGTTAAGGATCCCACTGAAAACTTTGCCTAAGCAACTGCAGATTGTAATACCTCTATAGTTTTCGGGCATTGTTTCCGAGCCTTGCTTGTGCAATGTTTTGATGAAACCAGAGGACCATTCGGTGGGATAGCTCCCCGAGTCGAAAACATAATTAAATAGCTTGACAAACATTTCTGGGAAGACTCCAAAACTAGTCTTAATAATTTCATTTGATATGTTATCTAGCGCTACGGCCTTGAAATTTTTCAGATTTTTTTATGACAGACTTAACTTCTTGTACAGTTATAACATTTCTTTCCATCTCTTCAAGTTTGAGTAACATATTTTCATTCTTGGCATTATCAACCCTTTTGTTTCCAAATAGCTCTTGGAAATACTCAAACCATGTACATGGGCTTACCTTTTCCGTTTTACTTGTGTTTCTGTCAACATTTTTTGTAACTCTTTAACCAAATTCCAATATTTGTTTGGATTATTTGAGTGCAGGTTTTTCCACGGTCAATGATTTGATCTTTATAACTTTTCTTTTTCCAATTGAGAAACTTCTTGTATACTTCTTTTGCTTGTAAAATTCGGTTAGCAAGTGCCCGTTTCCTGGACCGTCTGCTACTTTAAGCGCAGCGACCTTTAAATTTTGTTTTGACTCATAACATGATTTGTCGAACCATTTTCGTCCAACCACCTTCTTGTTTTTCTTACACTTAGTAAGGGATCTGTCACCTGGTTGGTGCAATATCCTGTTAAAACCTGCCACCGCCTCATTAGAATCAAGCTGACCTTTTTCGATACGCCTAGCTAAACAATTAAATTGGTCACGAGTCTCAGAGGTCATTAAGGCTTGTTTAAACATGACAGGTGATTCGGAGTACCACTTATATCAGGGGGGGGGGGGCGTTAATTTACAAGGAGGGGTATGTACAATAGGGACATTGATTTGTATACAACATTCTTTGAGACAATGATCTGACATATGCCCCAACCATTCTTTTACCTTAAAGTACTGTACATCATCAGACATATTGCAATGAACAAGTGCGCAATCAATAGTATTACTGCCACTATACTCATAGCACGTAAACCTCCCTAGCAGATCGCCAAGCTTACGGTCATTCAAAATCCTCAATCCCCTTGATTCACATAACTCCAAAAGTTTCCTGCCGTAGTTATTTGTTACTTTATCATAACTGTGCCGTGGTTTGAACTCATTGTCTGAAATGTAATCATCTGGTGCTGGAATATGTGCGTTGATTCTGTCATTGAGTAGAAATTCTTGAAGGTGTGCTGTTCTAGCATTAAATTCGCCCATTAACATGACATTACCCATGGATGTAAATCTTACCACCTCATTTTCAATGTTTTGGAACAGGTCGGCATCCATTCTGACGGTATAGGATGAGTTTTCAGGACTTAAGTATACTACACATATATATACTGAACCCCAATGAAAAGTATCCACATGCCAATTTTGAAGTATTTTATTGTTTATACTTGAAACATTTCATACCTAGACGTGCTTAGAACTTAACAAAGCATTCACTTTTCTGGCGTAAAAATAATGTCACGCTCTACCGACATTAACGTCACTTACAGGCAAAAAATGTTATTAACTGCCCTAATTGAAAGTCACACAAATTTTTCTGTTCAATATGGGATGTGGCCACCTCGAGCATCAACACATGCTATACATCTGCGGCGCATACTGCTGACC
The DNA here is from genome assembly GCA_964020975.1 of Hermodice carunculata. Taxonomy (NCBI): domain Eukaryota; kingdom Metazoa; phylum Annelida; class Polychaeta; order Eunicida; family Amphinomidae; genus Hermodice; species Hermodice carunculata. The sequence goes on from OZ026626.1 coordinate 57,981,312, forward strand.
AGGGTTTGAATTCTGTGTTGGGGAACATTATTCCATTCTTCCTGCAGAGCTTGGATCAGCTGGTTTCGGGTAGTAGGCCTAGGTGTCCTCCGTTGAATACCTTGGCCTAACTGATCCCACAAATGTTCAATAGGGCTCAGATCGGGTGAGAACGCTGGCCATTCCATGACATTGATGTTGTTCTCATTGAGAAAGTTCATTGTTAATCTTGCAGAGTGTGCACGTGCATTGTCCTGCTGAAAGATCGCCAGATCTTGATGCTGCTCCATAAATGGGACCATGTGCGGCTCCAGCACCTCATCAATGTACCGCCTAGCATTGAGGATCCCTTGAATGACCACTAGGGGTGTCCGGTAGCGGTTGCTGATGCCTGCCCACACCATGACAGAGGGTCCACCCCATCGATCTGCCTGACGGACACAGGCATCTGCATATCTCTCCCCAGTCCGGCGCCACACACGTTCTCTGCCATCTGCTCTGCTGACACAAAAACGGGACTCGTCAGTAAAAAGGACGGTATTCCACTGCTGGCGAGTCCACCTGGAGTGTGCTCTACACCACTGCAGTCGTCTTTCTCTTCTGGGTTGGGTCAGCAGGTTACCCCTGTAAGGTCTTCTGGCTGTTAGGCCACTGCTCCTCAGTCGCCTCTCCACAGTAGAACTACTGACAGGACGGTGATTCACCCCTTGAGTCTCACGGGCTGTTTGGGCTGCTGTACGGAAACGGTCTCGCAGGTGCATCAGCCGGATGTGACGGTCTTGGCCAGGTGTTGTCACTCTTTCTCGGCCAGGCCTAGGCCGATCATCTACGGATCCAGTTTCTTGTTGCCGTTCAATTAGTCGTTGGATGGTGCGCCGAGTACACCCCATTCTTTGTGCGATTTGAGTGATTGGGACTCCACCCTCTGCAAGCCCCAAAGCATGGTGTCTTTGACCTTGGCTCAGACGCGGCATGATCGCCTCAAGACACCTGAGACCACTGGCTTTTTTCTTGGCTGAACATCCCTTTTTAAAGCCACTGAAAACATCAGGTCATTTTAGCCATCCAATAAGAGTGGTGGTCAGAAGCCATATTCGGTGCACAAAAGTCACATGCATTATGTAACAACCCAGCAAAAGTTAAAAAGTTGTCCTGAATGACCCTGATGTAGGCTCCAAACCATGCATATATGCACACACAGTACTTAGTAACTTACAAAATTAATGTGTTAATTTTTTTATGTGGATACTTTTCATTGGGGTTCAGTATACGTATCACATCTCCGATTTAAATTGAAAAAATTATTACATAATTTGAACCATAGCATGTCATGTGGCAGGGCCTTAGACTGTAGGATTTTTACTCCTTTCACGAGTTTGTTCCTAATCAACACTGTTATGCCACCTGACGATCATTTTGCATTCCTGTGTCCAGGCCGGTACAGAGACGTGCTGGTATACTGTTCAAGTTCGATGTTTGTCCCTTCACTTCCATATGTCTCCAGGAGAAATAACAATGTCAAATTTAGCCAATTTTTTTCGGCACCTCTGCATCATGTAATTTGTTACCAAGTTCCTTACTGTGTGATCCCTGAATATTCCACGAACAGACTTTAAGTTGACTAAGCATTTAAAATTAAAATTGTGAAATGGTCGTTCGATTTTATTCTAATACCAGTCATGTTAACACACTGAACCTCTGTTTCCTTCGTTCTTGCATAGATTGTTAAACCTCCTTCTGCCTTGGAGTTGCCGTGACCCCGAATGTTTATTCTCCCACGGTCTAAACTGCCCATTATGGGCAATTGCTGCTTGTTTGATGGGGGGTATCCCTCTCCCGTTCGTTGAATGTTTGATGCCAGTCTCTTCGTTCCATCAATGTTTAGATGTAGTCCTAAGAACAAGGGTCCAGGTCTTTGCGTTCTACCACGGATACCACATCATGGTCATAGAAGTGTGATTTTAAGTTTGCACATACTACATCACTTTTGATTGCTCTCCTTTCATTGTCCATGCGGGGAGGAGGTAGTGATAAGATTATCTTGCTGTCGGGCCACTTTTAGGCGACAGAGTCTACCAAGACTTTTGCTTTTGTCTCGACATTCTCGGTGGAGTTGCTATCGTCCTTGATATCATTGGACAAAACCTGGAGAACAACCACGCTGGGGTCATAGTCTACCTCATGTAAACTTTCCTTCGCCTCATCTATGTAGTATGCTGTCTTTTTTGGAAAGTCACCTCCCGCAGGAACTTTTCTAGACTTGAACAAGTCCCTGGTGCGTCTCCCTATTTTCCTATCCCGCGCTCCCACCCAGAAGTGCGATACATTTTCCCCTCCACAAAGTTGACTGAATAATATTATGCCAACTACACGGTATTATTAAGTAGGTCCTACTGTTATTTATTTTGTTTTAACTGGTCGACACTGCCAGCGTGTCGGTTTCAACTGTAGCAGCTATTGATTCCTAGTCAGTTCTAATCCCATTATCATTGCGATAATTAAGGCTGCACGGAAAGTGGTCTCCGATGAATGCATGGCTAGTCACTGGCCACTCAAGCCAGACAAAGCTGACTGTCTCCTTCCGGCTGCCGACACCAGGGACTTGTTAAACTTGCACAAGCCCACTCTGGACTGTCATCAATTCAGCGGGAGTGACGTCAAAACATCTGGGGTTTCGCGGGATCTTAGAAGTCAAATCAGTGCCACAAGTTTTTTATTTTTGCATTAATGCAAAATGATCGACGTCATGATTTAAGTTTTGTTGAGTAAGACCTCTACATTTCTATGTGGCTCTTCTGTCAATTTAAACAAAAACTCTTGCCCTACACCCTCACAAAGTAAATATATCGATCTCAATCAAGATTTGATCAAAGCGGTCAAACCTGTGTGAATACAATTGCATTGGTACCAGTCCGCACATTTTTCTTGGTAAGCGTCACGAACGATGGTTCCTCTTTTATTTTTTTCTAAAGATCGGTTGTTTGTCCTAGTTGCCATTAAATTATAGTGGTAGACCTTGTTGCTGCAGTAAATAGTCCATAAAAACACTTTATCGCAGTTACTGACAAAATGTCAACATAATAAACAGAAGCGGCAGCGGTATTTTCACCCGAGCCATGTTTACCTGCGGCTGGCGTATTTTACTCTCTTTCCATGAAAAAATTGGACCCTCTGCGCTATAGTATGCAAAGACTGGTACAGTGGTAGTATGTTATCATTCTAACCAATTTACAGCGTTGAATTTGTTTTTTGCTTGAATGAATTGTCCTTCATCGTCACTTGTGTTCACATAAATGTCACCCATCTTTCAAGCCAGACTTCACAACACGGGGCAGGGAGTTCTAGCCAATGAAACAGCGGTAGAAAAACTTTTTGATTGGACAGCGAACACTATGTGATCGATTCTGGGCCCCTGCAGTTTCCGACTAAAATAACGACGCATCTGCTTAAAATAGAAGCAGTTTTGAAGGGGCTCCTGCTAAAATACTTTTGTTTCAGCCAATAGGAGAGCTTGTTGTGAAAATAGACAAGGTTCTGAGCATTCTAACGATATAAACAACATGGCGCAGAGACAAAAAAAAAAAAAATCGAGATGGAGACGATGAAATCACCCTACTTTTGCGCAGTTTTGCAAAGTTACATCATTCAAATTATCACAAGCAACAGCCCGATCATTGATTTAAATCATCTTAGAAGGAAAATATTCATTTCAACGCAAAATCAAAATAGCCATTGGCAAGAACTGTCGTTTCTCTACAGTAAAATGTGCGTACTTGCATGTGAATAAACAACAGTCAACAAAAAGAATTTGAGACGGCCTTGAATCGGTCACGTGCTTGACTGCTCATGAATAATTCATAGCAGCGACAAGCTGGAAAGCTTTACAAGTCTCACTGGACGCCCTCCGCCTGCAGTGCACTGCAATTAATCTTTCAGTACACAGTTGCTCAATTAACAGTTTCTGAACAGGGGTGCGTTATGACCGCTCGCATGTCTGTGTGATAAGAAACACGGCGCAAATCATCTGGAGTCAATGTTATCTGGTTATATATACATTCCACACCAATTAGCTAGGTAACTTGAAGGGCCTACCTGTATTGTAACAGAATAAGGCTGCGACGTGTGTTTACTTAAAATTTCATTTTGCAACGAATTTGATTTTAAATAAAATACGGAAGATAGTCCAGTGAGACTTGAGGAAGTCTAGAACTTTTCAATCTTTAGGTGTTTGCCTATTGAGCTTGTGAGAATTAGTCCACGCTTTTCATGATTTGGATTACTCTTTGCAGTTATGCCACTGTCTGTGTTTATTTCGTGCGAGACCTGAGATAGATTCATCAATTCACTTTGTTGGTGAATCTGAAGTAGGATTACTTCATCACTTAGGCTTTCAAGCTTTGAAAGTTGGTCATTTCGTGTCTCAAGTCGTGTAACGTCCTCGTGCTTGGCGATAAGTCTGTCGCGCATTGTGTTGGTCTTTTTCTTAACACTTGTTTTGATACCTGCCATCAGTTTATTTTGATCTTCCAGGGTGGATATTTGTTGATTGTTTTTTGATTTCATGGTTTCAAACTCCAACTGTAGATCACTGAACTTTTGTTGCAATTCGCTATATTTGTTTGGCGAGGTACCATGGTCATGGTCCTTCTTCATCTCCTCAATCGTTTTAATCAATTTCACGTTTTCTTGTCTCAGCATGTGAGCTTCCTTAATCGCCTGTTTTTCACGATCTTGAGCCAGCTTTTCACGTGGCAATGCTAGCTTTCCATGCTCTTGGGCTATGTCCAGGTCTTTCTGAACCCTGTCTATTTCCAGTTGACAGTTTGCATCTTTCAAAGTGAATACCTTGTCCATGAGACTGCTCTCCTAGTTGGCAAGATTGTCTTTGGTGTTAGTAAAATGGTTCAGGCAGTCCGTGATTTGTTTTAGGTACAGTTCGTTCTTTTGACCTGCCTTGCCATTGTCATCATTGGTCATAGTAATAGAGTTCGACTTGTTATCATCCAGGTTTTGAGAGATGCCTTCATGGTCATACACGCCCTTAAGATGTGTGTTGGTGAGCTCCTGATTTGTTGTTACATTGGTTGTCTTCTGCAAGTCACTCTCTGGGTCCAGGTTGCATAAGTACTCCGCTGTACCCTTAGCTCAAGGAAATCATCTGCAACAGTCATATTAAATAACTTCAGAGGGTCGCTTTCTTTTTCTTATACTTTCCCTCTTTTGTTTTCTCAAGGGATATATATGTCACCTGCTTACACATATATCCCTGCTTTAATATCGGTGGCTAAATTTCAACACAGGACTGATTTTCTTTGGAATACATTTAAAAATGCATTTATATTCATGAAAACAAAGAAGTCATGGTATAAAAAAGAATACATCCCTTGTTCTCGTGATTTATCTGGAATCCTGCATTTTTAAATCCCGGATTTAAAAAAGCAGGATTCCAGATAAATCCCTTGAACTTGGGATGTTTCCTCTTCAGAAATATCGTTTACGGTTATGTGCACCTCAGTTACTTTGTTGATGTCGCTTTCCATACAGTCACGCCAATCGATCTCATACTGGTCACTTTCTCCCATTATGTCGTGATAACCAAGGCATATGGCATACAACCAGGCACATAAACTGTCCAAGGAAGTTCTGAATGTGATACACTTGGCTGCAGTACCATATTTCTCCACATCAACTTGTTCGAACAATACCTGTTTCTGGACTTTGGGATTTCTGCTAATTGAGTTCACGTAGCAATCTTTCAGCTCAGCCCACATGTCTGTGTCATTTGTTTTTTTTTTTTTGTGATGAGATCAGCGGAGGAAAACCTCTTACTATTTGCCTCCATGTTGATGTTGAAGAGCATTGCCATTTTGTCTCGGTTACTCACTGTAGTCTTTGGGAAAGCTAAATATACGGCGTTACTTTTGAATACTCCTAATTTCTCTGTTCCTGGTCCATTCATAAAAACGTTGGCAGCATTTGAGAAGTCATCATTGACTGGTATTGAAATAAAATAAGTATTACCAACCCATATTCAAAAGTCCAACTGTTCTGCGTTCACGCATGCGCATTCACCCAAAACACCTTTTTACATATGCTTGTTTAGTGGTGTTCAAGTCCACTTATATTCCCACCAAGATTGATTTAAATCGTGAGAAGAGTAAAAAATTATAAAAGATACACAAAAACCCATGGTTTAAAAAATTGCAGCACCACCTGTTGAACAAAGTACAGTCCAGAAGAACAGAGAAGTAAAATTTGTGTAAAAACAAAAATAGTACATTCTGCACATGACCAACAAATGAACTAAAGTGGAAACGAAAAATTGATCAGAGGGTGGTAGGCTTTGTATATACCTTTGACGTATCTTGAGGCACATGTCTGACTGTTTTGCTACTGCAGCCCACTTTTCCTACAGCATACAGCAATTAGCACGTAGCCTTTCTGACGGGCTCGTGGTTGAGTGTTCAAGGAGTCCCAGGGCAAAAAAAATGTTGATGTCCCTCTCAGTTTCTTCACCAAGGTACATATTGTTCTATAAATTGTCAACAGCTTGCTCTGATGTATTGTACTGTGTCCAGCCCACAAAAAGGAAAGCTACATGTTGAGTTAGTCTTATTTTCACCAGACAAAATTAGCGCATTTTGGGTGTAGCTTAATTATTAACAAAATTGAGGGACTGTACCGTGTTAAAATAGCTGAGCTTGATCTCCACCTTACACCAAATTATAAAAAAAAAATGGTCTTAATAGAGTATAGAATTAAACATAGAAATGAAAATCTGACCGTGAAATAGGTAGCCTGAATACAGAACTGGTCTGCACAGAGCTGGTCTTAATTAGAGATTTATTGTAGTTGGGTTTAAGGCGCTGGAAGCATGGTCTTGACTGAAATGTGTATTTACCTTCTTGTGCAGCATGCGTTTTTGCTTTTATTTTTCTCGCAAGTAGACGTGCATTGAATTTTCAAGATAGCCATGAAAGATGTTTAGCGTCAAGCAATCCGTGTCTTCGGAAAAGAAATCGAGATCCATTTATCATTTGAGAAGTCTCTACTGACAGATTTATCTGCAAAAGAGACCATTACACATATGGAGTGAAAGGCAATAGAGGTACGGGGATAGACAAGATAAATGATCCTTGAAATCTTGGGCAAAGATTAGTACAAAGGCTAGTACACTTGAAGTTTCACATAATTATAATATAGCAGACTGAAAACGAGGCCACAGTGATTAAACGCTTTGTTGCCGTGATATAACATCTGACATGTCACGATGACCTTCCTTTTAGTTGTACTTCCCCCCCCCTAAGAACCCAGAAAACATCTTAAAAAAACTTTCGTCCTTACTTTAGTGTTATGGTATCTTATTTAAGGCTCTTAAGATGGTCTAAGATCTTTTTCCTGCCCAGTCAGAAAAGGAGAAAGTGGGTAAGACCCAGTAAGAGGAAATCAAGTCTTGCTATGACCACAGTGAAAGGAGCAGAGTCTGTCAGTCAATTTTCAGACCAGGTAAGACTTGCAGTGGCCTGCTCCTTAGCATAATCAGATGATAAGAACATATTCAGACCTAGAAAGACATTTGGTAGCTGGCTCATTAGCATTAGAGAAAGGCCTGGGGGTGACAAGACTATTATAAGATCTGGTAAGATGTTTTGGGGTAAAGGTAATTAACACAAGTAACATGATCAGATATAACAAGACGTTGTAATATGTAGGCACTAAGATATCCACAAAGTGTCACATAACAGTATACTCAATGTATGCACTATCTTACTCACCAGCAGGTCCACTGATTGTCCACCCTCTGTCCTCCTTTTCAAAACCAACTCAGAATCCAGACCATGATATATCTACCTAGCTTGAGATGCACATGTACAGTACATACTCCCACTCATGCATGTTGTACCCACAAACTTTACCTCAACTGGCCACTACAGTGGACAGTGTATTCACAAGGTCATCAGTGATGGAGGGCAATGTGTTGAAAATTTAAACAAATAATACTTGTGGTCCAAGAACTGTGACAGCACATGTTTACATGCAGTCATCCATTACAGCCTATCAGCTACATCGTACTCTAATGGGCAGGTCTATAAACCTAGGACATCAAAGTGTTTGTTCTTTCGAAACAAGCACCTTGCACATAAAGTAGACTGCTTTTATCAATTGAGGTTGAGTATTGCTATGCAGGCAAGTGTCACCTGCCCTTAACCCAGAACAATACAGTGGACCCATCTACAATGCATGTACATGTACAAACATAGATGGAGAGTCAGAGAAAATGAAGAAATAACCATGATTTTAAACATTCACATTTTCATTGCCTGCATAGCTGTCTCACTTATAATACACCAACTGTGGCACAAAAAGAGAGCAAGACTGAAAGACAAATGCATGAAAAAATACAAATGATTTCCTTTTCGGCTTTTTATTGATCACAGAACCTTTCCTTTATATGATGCTCTTGAAAGTTGTAGTGCTTACATACTGTAATTTGCATCTGCCTCTAGATATGAGCTGGTCCAATTTTGTGCTTTATATTGCATTCATATGTACAACATGCAATAATATGTATGGATGTTAAAAAGGTGCATGTACATACACAAACAACGATGGAGAACATCAGTAGTAAAGCAATTAAGTGAAAAATAGGATAAATTTATGTCGACCTGTATGGGATTCGAACCCACTACCTTCGGCACATTCGCCTAGCCAAGTGTAAAGTCCAACACGCTGACCTCTAGGCCATCGGGACAACCCCAAAAAAGGTTGACCAAGGAACCAGGGTGATGTTATAGCAGGCGAGGCTTGTACATTGACACAGTAGGGCACTTCCACAGACCGTAAGAATGTATGCTATGCTAAACTAACACTGGCTTAATTACATGCAGTCAGCAGTTCACTAGTATAATAACACATAGCAGTGTGACAGCACCTTACATTGGTCTGCCAGAGTTTTCCACCCAGTCACCTCTCTCTTTCTCTCTATTTGTCTGTCTCTCTCGCTATAGTGAAAACAGTCTGTACAGATATATACAGGGGGGGGGGGGGTCCATTATGGCAAACTTGGCATTTTTATTGGATGTGTACATGTACTGGAAGCCTTTTGATTTTCCGTACTGTGTACCAACCATCATTGTACGTTTTCTTAATTTCAGTACCTGGTACCAGGGCAAAGTTATCACTAGTACCAGCATATATACTATCCCCCACCCCACAGTGTACCTTCTGCAACATGTCTTAGTTTATTTAAAATTGTGCTGCTGTTTCAACAACACACTGGGGGATGTAATATAACTACACCTGGTTACATCTGGATGTGGCAGCAACTTTACAATTTGCTGGCCAGTGACAAAAAGATCAACCACCACTGGAAAGCAGCCCATGATGTCATGGTTGAACCTGTGCCACCTACACCAAAATACATGTACTCACTGACAAGAGTGTCTGATTGGGAGAGATCCGAGATAGAAAAAGTTTTACATGTTAGGATTCTGGATGTTTCAACAGAAATAAATGTAGCATTACATCACTACACGAAGGATCCCATGTCAAAGAAAAGCATATTTTACAGGTCTGATGTGACAGAAGAAAATCAACATCTAACAAGACATGTTTTGAAAGCATAGATGCCCCACCCCCACCATCATTATGTTCGCCCTCTTTACTCTGTTGATAGTACTAAATGACCCACTCATGACCTTGGGAAGTGGATGTAGAAACCAAATTCACCAAAGTGGCCTTGGGACCTTGGAAATTATGTCAAGGTTACCCTTCTTTGAAGCTGATTTAACCCTAATAGAAAACAATAAACCTCTACAAAATAAAAGCTCTGGCTCAAAAAATTCTGCAGTAATTAAGCAGAAACCAAATGCAGTAATGTGGCTTTGTGACCTTGGGAATTGACTCAAGGTCACCCATTTCACAACTTGATCTGGATCTTCTACTGTTTATATTACTTGTTATGTTGGGTGGCTCCCATGATAGTGATATGACTGTGTCGTAATGAGAGTTTCCTAAGCGATATCAATGTTAATAATTTTGTATATTTGGTTATTTTTTTCGGATCGGCTGAATAAAGGTATTTTAAGTATCTTTAGTATCTTTTAATCAACCAAAAAAGCGCATGTACATACATACCTGTACATACATAGGGGCCATTCAACCTTACCAGCATTTTAACATTAGTACACAGAGTATACATGGGGGGGGGGGGGGTCAAGACCAATGTACATTTTCACTTATGATTGAAAATATTGATAAATTTTTTATCAAAATCAGCATTCTTGCAAGCTGTCAGGACAACCACCACATTCAATTGAATGGTAGTTTGGGCCACACAATTGCAAATTTAAAAACTGCAATGCTTGTACACATCCACAAAGTACATCATTGTATGTGGTGTGATAAAAGCTATTATGATGTTTAATCTGCCACTGCAAAAAAATATAAAATGTTGCTTTTCATAAGTTTAAAAAAATGTGGTTTGCCTAGCATATTTGTATGAGATCTTTTCACTATCAACAAACAGATACATTTTTTCATCCAAGGAAATTTAACCAACTTAAGTCACATCATATGTAACAAAACCATGGTCTCAGCATTGATGGACAGTATTTCTGGCAAACATGTGCAACTACATGTGGCAACTTTTAAGCTTTTTTGCCATGTAAATAGTCTAAATATATTCTTATAGAATGAGGGAAATGGATGCACTTTGTGTTGAATGTAAAATGATCTGTTATATTGACACAAAATGATTTAGACCAATCATGTATTATATATGATATTAAGTCAAACTCACATGTTGAAATATTTTATAGAACATTTATCATTCAATAATGTTTAATGTAGAAAAGCTCATGATCACCATGCAAAAAGACCCTGTTAAGGGAAATGCATGTATGGGTTCACTGTGGCTACATTTATAGTTCTGCCACAGGTATCTGGCTGGGGATCTGAATTTTAGTCAGACAGGGTCCACTGAATGTGCAGGTCTGTCTCAAAATGTGCTTAACTGAGGCTGATGGAATGGAGCTATGCAAAGTTGGACAACTCCCATGGGATCACTGCCTCAGCAATAGAAAAGCACGTTTACGCAGCTCTGTGTTGGGGGGGGGGGGTAAAGAGTAGGCTTACAAAATATGACTAGTCTGGGTGCCTTCAAAAGGAAAACAGTTTGAAATGCTGCACGTTGCAATAGTTTAACGTAATCTAAATTTCGTGTATTAGCCTAACTTTTAAATATTAAAATGCTACAGCTTTGGTTCTTGGCTCATTAAATGTGGCCATGTCACAAAATTAGAAAAGTAAAGTTTGAATAAAACTACTTTCTATAATAGTTTTGAAGTTATTCAACATTTCCATTTTGTGTATTTTCCTAATTTGCATAAAATAAAAGCCTACAATTTTGGTTTATGTTCCCTTAGATGGGGCTATGCCACAAAGTGGGAATGGCACCTTTATAATAGTTTTAAAGCTTTTCAAGATCTATATTTTACATATTTATGGTTCGTTAGATGTGGCTTTTCCACAAATGTATACATTAAAGTTGGAATGACATCTCTCTTTATAATAGTTTGGGAGATATTGGACTTTTCACTTTTTCAATGCCCCAATTTGAAATTGGCACAATTTGAAATTCTACAACTAATATACTGTCCATTATATTGGCAGGTGTCACAAACCTATATGTGCACATTAAAATTTAGAGTCTGTGTGCGATGGTTTGGAAGACATGGAGCTTTTAAAATTAAACTCCTGACCAACTTGGGTCGGTCAGGGAGAGAGACAGAATGCTTACTCATACAGTGGAACCTCTCTACAGTGGGCACCCTTGGGACTAGTAGGAAAGTGCCCACTGCTCAGAGGTTCAGCCCTTCTGGGCAGTATGGATGATTACACTGTGAATTCATTCAATTTTGCTGTGTTCTTTGCTTAATTCACTGATGCTTCAAAACCGTGAAAATTAGAACTCAGTCAAATATATTTTCAATATGGCATTGATTGGAATTATAACAAAAATGTTGAATTTAAAGTTTCAGTCAAAGGTCCAAAGTTCAAAAACCGTGAAAATTAATGCTCGTGAAAATAGATGTATTCATGTACATATACACATACATTATTCATACATGCACATATACATGTTTAGTGTATACATATTGTAATTCAAGGGGATGTGAATACATGCAATACAAAACTGTCCTTGTTCCTTTATTACACAAACAAATTTTTAACACATGCTGTCATAAAACTACATGTACAGATACATATGAACTGACACAAGCACTATTCTTTCCTAGTACTGGCTATGAAGAACAGCCTTCATCTCACTGGTTACAAGATAATGAATGAAAGTGTCCACACTGAGATGACACAAATCCACACAGTTTCAAAATTCACAAAGTTGTGTAAAAGTCATTGAGGACTGGAGGACCATACCTTGATGATCTAGCCAACTCAGCAGGTAGTCTATTTTCTATTTTTATGGGGTACACTCAGGCTTGTTCTGCCTAGAAGTCCAATGTCCGAGCTCCCTTGGGACTGATAACCCCAAGAGACTATTAGCCTCAGGCAAAAAAAGGGACCAGCTAAAACACCAGTCTCAGGAATGATGCACTAAAAGCTCTGTCTACCACTAGTGGGAACTATAGCCTGCCTGGTACATATTAAAGCATGGAGCAGGTGTGTTCTTGCATGAACAGAAAGAGATTCTCTGTATTTTATTGACAACCTCATTACACAGTTGTTGGGAGTGGTCGCCCAATTCCCATTTGCTACAAGTCCCAAACCTTCCAAACCCTCCCCTTAGCATTCATGGATAGAAGACTGCCTATGAGACTCTTTGTATCCATGGCAACACAGGGCAGTGTGGTAGATATTAAAGCAGATAGCCACAGAAATGTTTACACATGTACACACAAATGCACAAAATCATTCCTAAAACATCCGCCAAACCACTGAAGCATCATCATTTGAACAAACGTGATTGACACCCACTTATAGCACATGACAACCAGTTTAAAGTGATTCTGCCCAGCGGATTTCAGAGATGTTGCAAAATATGAATTGTTGATACCATGGAACACAGACTCACACAGAACCCATACTATAAGCTCAGCTGAATGACAATTCATCTAAGCTAAAAACTTAGGTACATGTATCTCAGGTACAGGCCTGTCCATTAGTGTACCATGTAACTGTTAGACTGTAATGGATGACTGCATATATACATGTGTTGTCACAGTTCTGGACCACAAGTATTGTTTGTTTTAACTTTCAACACACTACCCTCCATCAGTGATGACCTTGTAAATACACTGTCCACCATAGTGGCCGATGAGGTAAAGCTTGTGGGTACAACTTACATGAGTGGGAGTATGTACTGTACATGTGTATCTCTAGCTAGGTAGATATATCATCAGTGATAAGCTTGTCAATGTGCTGTCCACTATAATGGCCAGGTGACGTTATTATAGAAAGTTTGTGGGTACAACATACATAGAGTATACTGTTTTGTGACACTTTGTGGATATACTAGTGCTTACATTTTTCAAGGTTTTGTTATATCTGATCATGTTACTTGTGTTAATTACCCTTACCCCAAAACATCTTACCAGATATTATAATAGTCTTGACACCCCCAGGCCTTTCTCTTATGCTAATGAGCCAGCTACCAAATGTCTTTCTAGGTCTGAATATGTTCTTATCATCTGATTATGCTAATGAGCCGGCCACTGAAAGTCTTACCTGATCTGAAAATTGACCGACTGACTCTTCTCCTATCACTCATGGTCAAAGCAAGACTTGATATCCTCTTACTGGGTCTTACCCAATTTTTCTTTTTCTGGCCGGGCAGGGAAAAGATCTTAGACCATCTGAAGAGCCTTAAATAAGATAACATAAGACTAAAGTAAGGATAAAAGTTAACTTTAAGATGTTTTCTGGGCTCTTAGTGTCCACTGTATTACAACCCCATATGAGTCCCTGGATTTCGATTTCACCGTCATTAATAAAGTGCAGATGTTTGACCTTCACCTATTTTCAAGGTCACATGGCCACTTTAAAGAAAATCATTTCAGATGCTCTCGAGAAAGATTTGTTTTCAAGAGCTAGACATTTTGTGTGATTATGTTTCCATGTAAGACTTTTGTAAGACATTGCTTTTGACTTCAGATGTATGACCTTGACTAATTTTTCAAGGTCACGTGGTCCTTCGTCAAATATCAACGTGGATGTAATAACTGAAGAAAGATTTTACTAGAGAAGTTGAAATTTATATAAGACCTTGCTTGGGATTGCAGTTGTGTTACCTTGACCTATTTTTCAGGGTCACATGGGCATCTCATGTAAAATCTACAACTCACGAAAGATTTCACTTGGGAACTTGAAATTTTGCGAAGATGTTTCCATATTAAAGCTTGGTTGGGATTGTAGATTGTTGACCTTGACCTTTTTCAAGGCCACATGGCCATTTTTTTCAAAATCATTGCAGACACACTGGTGATGGATTTGGCTTAGAGAGATTGAAATTTTGTATGATTATGTTTCTATGGAAGACTTGTAAGACCTTGCCTGTGACTGCAGATGTTTGACCTTGGCCTATTTTTTAAAGGTCACATGGGCATTTCATCTAAATTCCATGCAAATATGATAACTCCACAAGGATTTGACTTAGGAGGCGGAAATTCTGTATGATTATGTAGTACCATAATACGAACTAGGTTGGGAGTATAGACGGATGGCCCAGAGTGTACCTTCACCATATCTGTAGATGGTTGGAATCGGTATGCCTATTCATAAAAATGAGGGTGCCAGTAGTAAGGGCGCACGTGGAGAAATTTGATTTTCTGTCGGAAAATCAGCCTGTTCTAGTTCTGTTTTATTTTAATGTCGAGTAGGCTGCAGGCCACAGACCACAGTTATAAATCCTTCTATTTTTCATATTAGCATTTTTCAGTCTAAAAAAGTCAGCATTTTGGTATTTTAAAATTCTGTGAACGGCATTTAACAGATCGAAATGTCCGAAAAACATGGATGGATTTTTGTCATACAATTCCCAGCTCGTTAATTTGTAATAATTGAAATACGAAACAACACCTGGTTGTCAGCTTTATACAGGTGTATGAACTGTGCTCTTGCCAGGGTCACATCATTGTCCTTCCCCACCATAAAGTTCCCACCTGGCCTGGAAGACAGTGCACCTTTATAAACACCAATGAAGCAACTCTGCGATGCAGCAAACCTGACTAAGCTAACTTCATTTAAACAGAAGCTACAGCATGCTGAAAACACAGTATTTTCACAATTACGGACTATCTCCGTTGGGGTGCGCAACCAGCCAATCACAACTGTGGTCTGTAACCTGCAGCATGTGGTTTCTAAATAATGACTCGCATACAATTGGATAATATGAGACTGTATTTTTGGGTGCAAATTGAAAAGCTTCACATCTAACGTGTCAGACTAGAATGTTATATTGCAAGATATATGCAGAATTATTCTTTGTGCACTTGATTGGAATGAAAGAATATCTGGTATAAATTTTATACAAATAACTTTTGCTAAAAACAAAATATGATTTCAATGCCCTATTGGAATACAGTTTGTCTCGAAATGTATATGGACGTAGAAATAACAATATCAGACCTTTGATGCATTCCTGATATGGGTATATGAGCATTAGGAAGCACCTGTTATCGGTCCATCAGGCAAGAAGTTGGTGACAGATATGGTATACAAGTAGGCAGGAATCATTGTCTCGACTGATACTTTCTTGGATAGCTGGAATATTTTTCACGTATTTCGGGTGTTTACAAATTTACCGAGCTTTCTAGTTTTAGGTAAAAGACTCTTCATTACTTCCCATGATTTTTTCTGATAAGGTCGTGGAAACATTTTTAAAACCTTTTACTGGGATGAAATTGGCCAGTTAGCTGCTTTCTCGGTTGTCTTAGAGAGTCCTCGTCGAGAGAGTGAATCCCTTTCATCTCTCTTGATAACTAAAATGTGTCAATAATTTACCTTTTTTTCTCTTTTAATGATGTACAAACAAGGTATTTCAAAGGTGACATTGTTCTGTTGTCTTATTATACATGTGTGTATTGATATTGGTGTTCTGCTGTTTTCTGTAATTATGGAAACCCGTTATTATGGAGACACTGGATTAAAATATTAACAAGATTTAGATACAAACTATTATGGCTAGAAGCATAGTGATTAGCTGCTTAGATGAAATAGGTCTACGGAATTTTACGAAAAGACGACAGGTCTTTCATTTTTTTTTTCAATAGAATGAAGCTGATTTTTCATTTGTGCAAGAAACTCATAGCACAATATACATAGAGAGTCAGTGGAGGGTCGAGTGGAGGTGCAAAATTTTCTTCGTGCATGGAACAGATGATTCTAAAGGCGTGTGCATTCTTTTAAAGAATACCTTTGTCTTGGATAACAGAAATGCAAAGCAGACACTGGAGGGTGATATATCGTTGTTGATATCACTATCGGATGTTAAAGCCTATCTCATGTAAATACTTACGGGCCAAACCACGAAGGATTGGATTTTTTTTTTTGAGGGGGGGGGGGGGGCATTGCATTTATTGAAGTCACACGGTCCTCAATTTCTTTGAGTGTAAAAAAAAAATCAATTTTTATGTAAAACTCTCTGCTATATTGGTATCTACATCATGGAAATAGTCTTCGGTAACGTTCTATTTGTTAACGGCTTTAAAATGATGTGCAAAGAGCAGGGTGTGTCCTATCCATTTGTTTGCTCTTCCTAGACGTACTTCAATTAAGAATATCACGATATCGTTTGTGATCTTTGGATTTCATATTTTGTATTTTGTGGACAACTGACTTCTTATACTTTACAAACTGCGTATTTATAGTTCCCTCATAAGTATCACTGGTAGCTTTACGTTGCATTTTTCTGTCTGCAAATATACCATGTACTAATGCCTATGGCTATCGCATTCTTGATTGAACCATAGTTGTTTTTTACGAGTGCGTTTTTGTATCTTCGTGTGCACAGCTACTTTAGGGAAAGAATCACACGTCTTTGCACTATCTTTCGTTTTATACCATTTCGTATCATTCTGCATCACATTGTCTCTATGAACTAGAATACAGTGCTCAATTACAAGCAATTATCTTTGCACAACTTACATTTCCCATGAACTTGTCACACAAACTAAAATTCCGCTTTTGGTCTGTGGAAATTATCAATTGAAGTTTATTTTACCTCCTGTTCACGAGCTCCAAAGAAGGACTCTGTCTTTAGATGCAGCGAAAAAGGTTTGTCTACATCAGATAAATTCTCATCAAAATCCTAAACCTGAAAATCTATTTTTTTTTTTTTTTGTAAAGGACAAGGTACGGTATTTGACTACACTGGCTTCCTTACAAGTTCCTATCTCCTGGAATCGTTAGTGTTGTAAAGCAGCAGGCTGCATATGGCAGTCATAACATTGTCAATGCCTTGGTCCATGGGGTCCATATTAGCCAATTCCATCAGCTTAATATAACAATAATGCACAGTATTACACAAACCAATAGCACCCCTATGTTTTAACCTTTGTGATAAAAGAAATAAGTTAAGGTTATATAAATCAACACCTAACTCTTTATCCGAACAAAAATTGCTCTTGCCTCTTGCCACATTTCTGGATCTTAGCCAACATGTACCTCGACAATTGACCAATAATGTGTATGTGCAGAAAGTTACCAACTTAATGCATAAACGCTTGTACTACAACGTTTAAGGCAGGCGTGTGTATTTAACAGCAAATACAAAAGCCCGCAAGATGAGGCACACATTCTTGTACATGAAATTCTTCTTCCAAAATATGTTACAAATTAGTAGACAGAGATTGCTTTCATATACTTTATCGTCTGATAAAATGGTTATCTTTTAAAGCTTTATTTCGGGTAACTTTGATAATAACATAGGTCAAATATAGTCAAATATGGAAACGATTTCAATTTACCCCATGTCAGATGTTTTTTTCTGTCAATGCGTAATATTGGCATCACCAATAAATTCAATTTCACTTGGCTGTATTTAGTGAAACATAAGTCTACTAAAAATAATTTGTATGATTAAATTACAAATGTGGTCCCCACGCATATTTCTCAAAATCACGTCAAATGATGTTTTCGGAAGTCGTCTATGCAGTAACTGGGAATGGCTAGCTGCATAGGTCCCGCAGAAAATATGATTGTAATAATGTTATTTGAACAAATGTCAGGACGGGACCAAGGCGTAGTATATACACACAAGTAGCGCTCTCTAGGGGCTACCACAGAGAGCATGACATGGAAACCAGCAGCCTACGATAACCAGTCGTTCTATTTTCGCATTAGCAATTTACAGTGTGCAAAAATCGACATTTTTTATAATTTTTATTTTAAAATTTAGTGAACAGCATTTGCCAGATAAAAATGTCACAAAAACGCATGAACTAATTTTTATATAACCCCCAATTTATACATTGGCAATAATGATGCGCAAACAACACCTGAATGCTAGCTTTGTACAGGTGTATTATTGTGCTCAGACCAGGTTCACCCTTAATTGTGTTTCCTCAGCATATAGTTCTCACTTGGCCTGGTATACAGTGCACCTATCTGACCCCCCAATAAATCAACTATGTAACGCAGGAAACCTGACTCAGCCAACGTCACTTGCACAAAAGTTACGGTATCCTGGCAACAGAGTATTTTCGCAATTACGGACAATTTCCGTTGGGATGCGCAACCATCCACTCATGACTGGAATTCCATAATAAGCAAAATATTGACACATAAACACGTTTAAAATATGAAAAATTAATTTCAGGTGAAATGATTTTAAAGCGTATGCATCTTGAATATATATATATATATATATATATATATATATATATATATATATATATATATATATATATATATATATATATATTGGATCTGATTAAAAAGAAAGTAGTTGATCTAGAATCAATACATAAGCATATGGGCTGTCCACCAAAGATAAGTTCATTTTCCAGCAGGCTCCCTTCCTACAAAGACAAATCCTATGACCAAAGCCCTCCCATTACTTTTTAACATTGATTTTCAGTATCTATTGGAAATTTTGTAGGAAATATTGTCAATTTGATTAATCATAAAACACCCATCACTGGTCCTAGCTGCAAACAGAATATGGTTAGTTTGACTCTTCCGTGGGGCCAGATAGGGGTATCACATTTCACCCTGCTGCTCCGAAGTGTGTTTAAACATTGACAGCATTGACTCAGTACCTTTTACATACATATATTCAGCCATATAGTGTAGGTACACTTACTTGCAGAATGGTTTTACTTCGTTGTGCCTATCTCGGATCAAACATTGTCAGCATGCAGTATCTGGTCTTTTGTCAGAACCACTGCCAGACAATAATATGCCTGTTGGGCACACATCTCAATGTATGTGGTAACCATATACAGTGGTATCAATGCCCTATATTCAGTGTATGTAAGGCAGAGCAACATGAGAATATGCACATAAAAAAAAAAAGAACAATCATAGCTAAGGCTAGGTTGAGGACAATCAGGAGGTGTCCCGGGTGCAGATTTTTGGGCAACCATATTCTGTTCCCGGTAGACGAGGAGTTGATGGGTCCACGATGAGATGTTTGTCATCATACTATTATAAAAACAGTCCAGTACTCCCACCAATTCTTCGATTTGGGTGTTGTGCTCAGCTATCACAACATAGTGTTTATGTTGCGAGTTTTTATGAGTCCATTCTTCTAAAAGCGTTGTCTTCCTGACAACAGTCCATGCATGTAGAGGTGTTATTAAGCCACAGTGCTGCTGGCTGCAGGTTTTGCTTCCAAAAAAAAACCACATGTAACAGTTGCATTAATATTTTCATCATTCGCTAAACACGGAATACCAACCTCACTATTAGGGTAATCACCATCATAGTCAGTGGGTTACTTGCTATCATTGTGTTTCTTTTTATAAATATAACAGAAGTAACACATAGCCAAGGCAAGAATCCCAGTTATGATTATAAAATTAAATGAAATTAAATTGATGGTGTACGCCACTTCATCTTTAAGTTCAGATTCTTATCTTCCAATTAATACCAAATTTAGCTGCGCATTATATATATATATATATATATATATGCCTAAGAAATACAGGCTGTGAAGTTATGATTGGTGTTGAATCCATGCAAATGTATTGCCTACCATCACAAGGATTTCCCTTTCGACTATCTGGTGTGGCATACTTCAGAGAAGACTCTACACTATAGTGATCAAAAACAAGATGAACACAATCATAATCTTTGGTTTTGGACTCTTAAGAACTTCATTAACTCATATAACAAATCAGCACAATTTTTAATGCTGCTGTCTTTCACTGAGAGTTGCTGAATCAGTACCATCGCATCTATCACCAAACTTTTACTCTGTAAATTGGAAGGCTCACCATCTTGATTGGCTGCTAAAGACATTTCCTCAAACCCCATAATGCTGTTCGGAGGTAACAGTTCTTCTAAAATGTGCATCAGCTTGCTTTTCTCATTACAGGGTAAGAGGGATCCATCTACAGAAAAGAGGGAATGACAGACTCCAGAGAGCTGATAATTGGCAATGGTTTCTTCAATATCGATGTCAGGTGATGTTTTGGCAGCTATTGCCATCCTGGCAAATAGTGACCTTTTCTCTTTTAGTTCTACAATTTGGCTACCAACTTTCGTTTGGATGGACTTCCCTGCTGAACTCTACGGTTTCAGTTTCAGCTTTGGCATTGGATCCCACAAGCTTGTTGTTCCAAGGAGTCGATCATTTACATATTTACTTTATGCTTCTGTTTCCGCTTCATTCTGTTGAAGAACATCCAACTTCACTTCCTTTTGTAAAACAGTTTTATTGTTCATATTGACTAGGTCAGTCCCTTCATATTGGAGAGGCTTTGATTGGCTGAATTCATTCTTTAGTTTCTGAATCTTTTGTTCCTGCTTGTCCATTGCAGATTGGGATAGTTGATAATGGTGTATTGTGTTCATTTTTGAAATCCCTGCCAAATCTGATGAGAGTTGTGCCAAGTCTGGGGATATTAAAAAGAATCTCATAAGTGCAGCAGGATTTTGTGTCAGTCCACGAAGACCAATAACTTTCATCTTTTGAGTTTCTTTCTCAAGAGCATGGTCGACTCTAAGGCTTGTGAATGGCACAGGACTCTTCTTGACACAGAAGTTACCAGCAACAAATTCTTACTAAACAACGATATCAGTATTCTCAAGTTGATTCATCTTTGCCAGATAGTCTGACACATGTTGTACATACTTCAGCCTGTTTTTACTGAAAATCAATGGGCACAGCAATTCAAGAGATCTTAGATGCAGTAACTAAAGACCTGCCCTGAAGGCAGGAATGAACTAAAAAATGTTGATCACAGTTTTAATGTAATCATGGATAAATGTGAACATAGGTGATATTTCTCCTTTGCATGTGGTGTCAAGAGCTCCAGGGAACTGTTTGGTCCAAAGCAGTAACACGTTTCAGATAAGGATCATATTAAAGCACCATCATGAACAGATTCCTTGCTTGCATTTCCAAGAGTTTTTTATCTCTGTATTGACTCTATCTACTACTGACGCATCTAGTTCATTCATGAGCAAATTATACAGGACTTGAAGTGTAACTGCATGGGCATCCAATGCCCATTTCAAATGTTTGTCTTTAAAAATCCAAGCCTCGTCGGTACCACTGTTTTCGATCGCAGATCCCTCCACACAAAAGCAGTGGAAAATTTTGCAATGCGGAGTTTAATACCACCAAGCATGTCTGGTGTCAGTGTCTGCAATTTGAGGGCAAGGGCATACAAATCCATGTCCATTGTGATAACTGTTTTAGGGTCAGTCCTAATAACTTTGATATTCTGGGCTTGTTGCAGGGCAGTTAGCAGGGTTTGCCATTCATTGGCTGGGGCAGGCACAAGAGGCAACGCATGAATGTCTGTGATAGGTTTGTTATCTTCACATATATTAAGTAAATTACACGCTATTCAGGTGCTTGATGCACAGAACGTCCTTTCAAGTACCATGAAGCCCAGATTTTAGATAGGAATTTTGGTTGGGTAGCGTTTGCCTAGGATAAGAGCATTCCTCGGCACCTTTCGTATCGTTGCAAACCCGTTGCTTGGAACTGAAACAGATAAGTGAATGCAAGTTACTCCGGGTATAACAATTTTCTGGAAAGGTAGTTTATATGTTTAAACTTGCTGTTGAGTCCTAAAACAGCCACATTTTCCCTTTTTATTTAAAATATATGTATTCATACAGAACATAAATCGGTGATATATATGTATATATATATATATATATATATATATATATATATATCTATCTATATATATATATATATATATATATATATATATATATATATATATATATAAGCTGTCTTTTGCTGCCATGTTTTCCGACTCATGGCATGTCTCTCATTCATCATAATGTCATCTCTTTTTCTCATTCTTTACATTTAGTGTCTTCAATATTGAATTGATCACCCAGATTCAAGTTTGATTTGCTGGTTGTATAGATGATATACTACGGTCGTAAGTAGGCCGCTAGGCAGTGTAATGGCATATTAAATTTAATTTATTTAATTCGGAACGTTTTAATTTTTTTCAAAACTTCTATCCCTTTATAAATCACTTTATTATATGATTTTAATGTTGCAGCGTTTCTAATGTTTATCACATGAGTCAACAGTACAATTCTAGGAAATGAAATTTGAATAGCTACTCCATCTACAATAATTTGAACGGTATTTAAGACTTTACTTTTGTTTATTCACTTTACTTAAATAATACAACTTTTGTTTTTTGCTTCGTGGAATAGCTTGTAACACACACACATAAATTGAAATTGTAAAAATGCATTCATTTTTAATTGTTTGCAAATGGTAAAGATTTAAGTTTTATATTTTTGCCTGATTTGTATAAATTAAATGGCATTCAATTTTTGGCTAATAATTCTTTGCATGCAACCTAGACCAAGTGTCCAAATTGAAGCTAGATTTTCACACCCAATAAAACCATGGACCAAACTTGGAGCATTTGAGTATTCGACTTATTTGAATAAATAGAACGTTACAACATTGATTCACGCTTCATTGGATGCACCTTTAGCAACAACCTATAAATTCCAGTTACACTGGCAACTTTTCCTGTTATAATTTTGAAGATTTCCGTGCCTAAATATTCATGTGTCCAAATTAGCATAATTTAACATACAACAACTTTGTGATGGTTCTTGACATTGGCAGCTGTGACAAACCTGTATGTGCAATTTTCTATCTACAGTACGTTTGAAAAGTATAAACTTTAGAAAAGTTAGAACTGCCCCTACCTTGCATAGAATTTTGAACTTGATGACAATTCAGGGTAAGGTAGGAAAGTTGATTATAGATGCGCTGGTCCCAACAATTTTCAAACTGAGCGCTTTCATGGAAACCGATTAAAGAGTCGTATAACAAAAAATTAATACACGATGAAAGTGGGAAATAAACCAAAAGAGAGAAAGGAAGAAGTGTATTACTGGCCTAATTTTTCCTCGTTATATTTATTTTAAGAAATAATGTAAAAGCTAAAAAAGTCATTCATTGGAACATAAAGGATGACTGAAAACTGGGTTAAACTATTTTGTGTCCTAGACTGTATGTCTTATTTCGTGTTATGTCTACTCGCAGGGGTGTGCCCTTGTTTAAGAAATTCGCTGTTTTAGCTTTCATACGTGATTCATTTTGTAATCGGCAAAATTGGGGAAGCATTTTTGTGTCTTTTCTTCCCGACTTTTCAGATGAATTTCAACTTTTACTGAATAAAAAATTCACTTTATTGTCTCTTTTGTGAAATTTTTGCGGTCATTTAAATGCGTTCAAAGAAGTTTTCAGTAAATTGGATGGCGCTATATCGAGTTTGAACTACCTAAGAGATTTTATGCTCTGTCCAGTGTAGTTTTAACTTAGACACAGAGTCATTCTGAGCATTTTGGTAACCTACGCCTAGATCTATTGTAAGCTTCGTTATCTCTTCCTGCGATGCAAACGAGTACTATTCGTTTTGATTCAACTTCATTTTCAGATAATTGGAGGAACTGCCAATTGCAATAAAAATCAGGAGTAGAAACAAACTAAACATCTGGATGCAACATGCAGGAAATTCATAAGATCGTGTTGCGCACCTTGGAACCTTGGCTTCTTGATAACATGTCTGTCAGCATAAGACTAATGGCAAAGTTGTGTTCCACTTTTGTTATTACCGAGGAAGAAAAGGAAATGCTCCAGGTACGACGTGTATACATTATTTAAGTCGTCAAGTAAAAAAGCATGCAATTGAGCAAAGATAATCATAACCATACCTTCCTTAGACCAAGAGACAGGTAACCTGCAAAACGTGTCTGTGTGACTGTGGCTTGACACAAATTTATGATCAATACTTTGGAAACGTTGTCGCACTCCATTATGTATAAGTCTATCGACACACACACACCTACACACACGTGCGTGTGTGTGTGTATATGTTTATTTGAACCTTTCTTTGTGAGCACCTCCGCAATAGTATTATTAATAATAAATCTGTATATTAAAAGCTTGTGTCAGCTTTTATTATGATGAATTATAGGGCTAATTATCATGCACATGTTCATGCATATGCTTTCATGAACACAAAACACACACACACACATATATATACTTGTGTGTGTGTGTGTGTGTTTATGTATGTCCATTTACCTAGTGGTCACACAAGTTCAGCCACTGCCTGATGTGGATACTTGTCAATTGTGGACAATTTTCTCAGTTGCTAATGTGTCTGCAATTGACAGAGAGAGAGATAGAGAGAGAGAGAGAGGGAGACAGAGGCAGAGACAGATAGATAGATAGAATGTGAAATAAATAAATAGATAGACAGACAGACAGATAGATAGATAGATAGATAGATAGATAGATAGATAGATAGATAGATAGATAGATAGATAGATAGATAGATAGATAGATAGATAGATAGATAGATAGATAGATAGATAGATAGATAGATAGATAGATAGATAGATAGATAGATAGATAGATAGATAGATAGATAGATAGAAATCACACAAATTATCGGTACTCAAATCTTGATGTCTATAACTGATCCATATTTTTAAACCCATGTCAAATTAGCCCAGGACCATAAATGGTCTTATTACATTTTGCCGATGTATTACACCACAAAAACATCAACTGCCTAAAATATGTTTTGAAATGGATCTTTTATATAAACTGTTGCTTACTTGAAAATATCTTGCTACAACTCTGACGGAATTAGAGACAAAAAAGCCCAAATTAAAGGTACGTTAGTTTTGTGTCTGTCGTTTTGCTCTGCAGAGTAAGGAAGAAACCAGTAGAAAAGTAGCGATGCTTGTCAACATATTAACACGAAAAGATGATGGTGCATTTTCTAAATTTCAACGGGCACTCGAACATGACGAACAACAAACCGTTGCACAACACCTACGCCAGAAAGAGCAAGCCTTAGAAGCCTCTAGTGGTAAGAAACGTTCACACCGGACCTCAATTATGCTCCAGTTTTTACTGCTTTGAGAAATTCTATAATTAAGAATGGTGAAAAGAGCCAGCTATTATTATGTCCCTCGACAGGAATTGGTTGTTTTATAAAATAGAATGTGTTTACATGGAGAAACATGGTCAGGAATGACAAATAAATTCACGGACAAGTTTAACTTGATGAAAAAAGATATATGTAATTATATAGTTGTACATTTGACACGTCTTATAGTTCCATCGTTGGAACTTAATTTATATCTGTTTGTGATCACACAAGTACATATATATACGTAATGGTATGCTTTATAAATTTTTAAAAAACACACACACACAAACATATAGAGAGACAGGCAGACACATACACAGACACACACATACACACACACACACACACACATATATATGTGTGTGTGTGTGTGTGTGTGTGTGTTAGGCTAAAAAAATCCATATTTTATGATTGATTTGTGCAGCTGTTCTGGTATTACGATGATCTCTTTTCGTTTATCTGGCCAGCATTCCCTTTGGATGTTGCGGTCAATATATCATTGGAAAGTGCCGAGAAATTACGAAAAATTGAAAAGATTCTCTACGATGCCATGGAATTTGCGGCTATCAGTGTCAGAGACAGCACTGCATCTGGTGATACTGAAAGCGCTTCTGGGTTCATCAATCTCATAAAAGGAATAACTAGAACCATACGTGATATCCGTAGAGAGTGCATCATCATTTGTGTAGTATGCCCGACACCTACATCACTTATAGAGCTGCTGGACCTACACAGGAGTGGAAAATTGAAGACTTCGTTTGAACAAGAGTTTTCTTCAATAATTTCCGGGGATGTAATAACAATAACTGTCATCATAGAATTGTTAGCAGCATCGAAAGCAAAAGATGATGGAGAAAGCAGTTCAAAACCTAACGTTGCGGAATCATCCACGAGGTGAGAGAGGTTTGACATCATTTTTTCCTTAAAATATATCCTCAAAATCGGCAAACCAGTAGGAGCCGGGAAACGGTTCATGGACTGAATATCTGCAAATAATGCACTATGACACTCTGTTACTAATGCCAAGTCTGAAAGTGTGCGTTAACTACTAGGAATTACGATAAACTTGAAAACAATTGTAAGCATGTTGGACAATTAAAATTGCAGTGAAGGTGATGTCATTATCTGGTACCTTTTGATGACTACTCCCTACCTAAAAAAAATGTGCTATTGGGAATATTTTACTCATAAATTTGAGTCGCCTTTTTCAGAGAGGGACAAATTGGTTTTTACACAAATACAGCACATATCTTTTTCAAAAGTCTATAGATACCATGCGAAGGTAAAGGCTGTTTAGGTTAAAATTTGATGATTCTTGGTTTTCACAGAAATGTGATACACAACCTTGCAGTTAACATTTTTAAAAACTGAAATAAAAGTGAAAGAAGACATTATATTTAGAGCCCAAAATCCAACTGAGGAGCTTTGTGCTTGAAATATAATTTGAGGCTGACTGGGTACCATGGTAAGCATTATAATGCTTAAAGGTCATATGACAAAGACACCATAAAAACCACTGTTTTCAGTCGTAATAGTTACTCGAACTTTATTTCTTTTGGAATCCAATATGATTATATGAACGAATCATCGAGAAACGATGAAAGTAAGTGTTGAGTTAACCCTGGATTAAACCTGGGGTTGATTTTTTTTATCTGAACACATCGGATGTTGTGTTAAGCTGAGGCTGAACCCTGAGTTAACACTGAACCTGGCTTCCGCTGGGTTCAACACCATCGTTGAAAAACGTGATGCCCCAAGGAGACCTTATAAAAGTTGGGTTTTATATGTGTTCCTTGTACATAAGAGAACTTTGTATGATATAGTTCTGGTCACTGTGACGCTGAATGTGAAGTCAGTGAAAGAGATGGGCGGTGATCGAAATCGTTGCTATCTGGATTTGATACATGATCTTGAGATGGTTAAAAGGCTGTTGATAAAACAAGAATACTGCAAAATAGAAGTAATCCGTTTCATAAATACGATAAAGATGGATTTCTCTTCTGTTTTCCCATAACAAAACAAGCCGTTATTGCCATTTTACAGATTGTAGAAGGACAGCTGCAACATGTTTAGAAAAGATGAATGTTCTATTTCCAAAGTTTTCGAGCTGTTCATATCCCTGCAGTTTTATGGAAGTGATGAATATTTTACGCACAGATAGGAAATTTGTTTGGAGTATATTTAAGCACTGTTAGCAGCGAGCTGAAGCATTGTAGTAAAGCACTGGCTTTGTTGTTCAGAGAGCACATCTTCTTCACACATGACCAAGATGCTAGGCGAGTTTAGGAATCATTTTGTATTACTTTTATATACTTTTATTTTTACCGCATTGTATGATCATATATATATATATATATATATAATGTATGTGTGTGTGTGTGTGTGTGTGTGTGTGTGTGTGTACAACAAAAATTATGTGTCATTAATATCAATTTTGTGTGACCGCAAATGCAAATACTTTACTGACCGTGCATTTATCATTAGTGTAGCAATTTGTGTTGATATACGTAAATATATATATATAAATATATCTATGTATATATATACATATATGATAATTTGAGCTAAAATGACCTCATTTTCTCGACTGAGGCAGCACCAGCATGTTATTGCTCATCATCATCAAATTCATTTTTGACACTGAAGTTTTGTTGTCAAAGAGAATTGACTACATTTTGGGACATGGATGACAATTCAAGCAGACTGTTTTTGTTTTGTTTTTGTTTTTTTGGTTGTTTGTTTCTTTGTTTCTTTTTTTAATTGTTTTTTTCATTTTCATTTTTATTTTTTTTTTGTTTTTTTGTTTTGTTTTTTTTGCTTTTTGTTTTTTGTTTTTGTCATCACCAAACTGTTGCTTTGCTATATATCTCAAGATTTTTCATGCATCTCTCAACTGCTTTTTCGTTCGTCTTGACACGCCATGTCTTGCATTAAATTGCTTGTTATAGTGTCCCAGACCTTTTCCTTCTATTCCACTATTCTGACATATATTTTTGGGTTTTGTTTTGAATTATATCTTTGTGTTCCTCCACTTATTCCAAAGGTGTTTCTTTTTCCAATGTTGTATGGTTCACTCTTCCAACCATGCTTAACGCAATGACATGAAATATCTTCACGCTTTTACTGGGGTATTAGTACACACTACCAGAATGACGAAAAAGGGACAACTTTTCATTCAATGTGGACTCAGGGGGAGAATTGTATAAACATATTTTATTTCAAAAGAAAAACAATTCGCCAATGGGCTCGCCAGCCTATATGAAGGCCCCTTGTACATATGCACAAGAAACCACGAATGTTTTAAAACACCAGTTCACAGATAGATATCGAATAGGACCACAATCAAGAAAACGGACATACAACATAAGGTAGGGCGGTGTGGGCAGGAAGAGGAAAAAATGAAAAGGAAAAAACCTTTGCCAAGTTTGAGTGCAGAATTATAATTTGAACCTTCCAGGAAGATCAATGCATTTGTGAACAGCTTTAAAAAATTTTCCTCATTTTTCTTTTTGTTATCCCACAATCAGTGCCAAACTATAAGGTTTTTATGTTAAAGTTGCTAATGGGCAAAATTCGTAGTTGTAAGTCGTTCCTAAGTGGAACATACGTATTGCTTACAAAAAAAAGAAGTGATAAATATTTTCGACGTCTGCTCCACAAGAGCATGCTGGAGTCACAACAACACCAATTTTGTAGATATCACTATTCAGCTAGCTGCAGCTCATTCGCATTCTAGCGTGAATTATAGCAATTTTTCTTCATCCAGTATAAAACAATTCTTTACTTATGAGTTTGTTTCGATTTATTTCCAACTTAAACGCGCCTAGCTGGTCAAGGTTTCTAATACGTGGGGATGATTAATTCCATTCTTGGATAGTTGATGGAAAGAAGGAATTATAAAATTTAGATTTCTTCCCTTCAAAAGTTCTTATTTGCTTTGTCCATCCTGAGACTGTTCCCTGTAAGAGATTTTTTGGTGTGATGGAGCTGCACTAATTGCAAATTTCAGACATAAATATCAATTTTTGTTTCTTCCTATCCTCAGCTTGTTTTTCACTGCCTGCTTCTGTACAATTTTTTTCAAGACTTGCTTGTGCAAATGCTCGTCATGACCCGGGCTGCAGCCATCTGGACTGCTTCCAAACAATCCTTGTCTATTTTTGTGCATCCATCCCAGACCACACTGGCATACTCCACGCAGGGGAGTACAAATAAAAAGTAAAACATTCAATACATTTTCTATTCAATTTATATTGTTGGCGTTTTTATGTTGGAGAATTAACGATGGGGATTCAATAAATCTGATGTCAACCTCAGTATGTGTAACCTGCACTTGTGTATATGATTCAATCATCAACTGTGGTCTGCACATCTCATGCCCTTATGCATATATATGGAAACGACATCAAATGGTGTTTTCGGGACGTGATTTATCCAGTAACTGGGAGTGACTGTATGGACATGCCCCATACCTTTAAAACCAGCACTAGCGACCCAGGGAATGTGATTGTAAAAATATGTTATTTGACCAAATGTCAACAAAAGACCAAAGCAGAACACATTTATACATATGGCGCTCTCTAGGGCCAAACATACAGAGCATGACACAGATGAGCGGAGCCCCTACAGTTAAAAGTCATTCTATTTTCCGCCTTAGCAAACTAAGTCTGAAAAATTTGCTTTTTTATTTTAAAATGTTATTAATAGCATTACCAGATATAACTGTCACAAAAACACGGATAAATTTATTTTATATAACCTCCATGTCATGGATTGGCAAGAATGGAAATACAAACAACATGTGGATGCCAGATTTATACAGGTGTATAAATTGTGCTCAGACCAGCGTTACCTTATTGTCTTTTCTCAGCATATGGTGCTCACCTGACCTGGCAGACAGTGCACCTATATGATCAACTTTGATGGAGGAAACCTGACCTATATAACTTCATTTACACAAAAGATGCATCATCCTAGAAACACAATATTTTCACATTCACGAACTATTTCCATTGGGGTGTGCAATCATTCAGTCATGACCGTAGTCTGCTACATAATTAACAAATTAAAAGGATTAAAATGTGTTTCCCCTAATTCCCGAATTGTTTTGTGCCCGTGGTTTAATTCATATTTATTCGACTTCAATGAAAAGCAAAATAATAGCTGTCACAGTATATACATTCAAAAGTTTAAAAAATAATTCCAGGTGAAATAATTTCAAATGGTATACAATTTGAAAAAAAAAAATGTGGGACCCGATTAAAACAAAAGTCTTTTACCAAGCATCAATGCATAAGCATATGGGCTGTGCACACAAGATACGTTTTCTTTCCGTCAGGCCCTTTTCTTGCAATGATAGATAAAATTACCAAACCCCACCCAATAATTCTAAAATTGTCTGCGTTTTTAGTTTTTCAGCTTTCTAATGTCACTGCACACTAGATGTTTGATGTTGTGCTTTGATGATATACTCACCACTTCAAAAAGTTGTTATTAAAAACATTTTGATCATAGAAACTGGCCCGCTTCAAAGAGAGGAATATTGGTTGTCACACAAATATGGTATAAGACAAAAAAAATAATCGCCTCGGGTCCATAATTCCATGCAAAGGTAGAGGTTTTTTAGACTAACTTTTGCTGATTACTTGTTTTCATAGAAATGTGATCCATAAACAGTGTAGTTTGTTTTTGTTAAAACGTAAACAAAAGTGAAAGGGAATATCAGTTTTACAGACAAAAACCCACATGTGGAGCTTTGGGCTCAAATAATGTGAATGTGAGGGTGGCGAGCTGGCCAGGCCGCTATAACTATGTCCTCTTTGTGCAAAGTTTTTATGTAGATCACCCATGCCAATTTTAAAGCATAGTTTTGAGACTGAACATTTACCATTTTCAAACCAACTTCATCATATGGTCTCACTAAAACATTTCTTTCAATGTTATCCTTATTTGGACCATTCCAAATAAAATTGTATAGAATATTTTCTATATTTTTGAAAAAAAAATCACCTTACTCTATCAATTTTTTCTTTTGCCCTATTTCTTTATTATTAAGACTTGGTATAGCTGACATCATATAAATAAGTTGTGATGAAGCAAATGTTTTCATAATAGTAATCTTGCCATACAAAGATGTGTTCCTTTGAGACCATATTTTGACTTGGTTTTTAAACGCACAATGTCATTCCAATCTTGACTAATTAAAATACCCAGCATTTTTACAGGTCCATCTGCCCACTTCCTTTTTGGGGGTTGTTGTTGTTGTTGTTGTTGTTGTTGTTGTTGTATCCATCCTGAACTTTTGTTGTTTTAAACTTCCAATAGGCATAATTTCCGTCTTGTCATAGTTTACCTTCAACCCAGAATATATTTCTAACAAGTCAAAATATTGCACCCCGTCCAACAAACTTTGTCTAGTGGCTGCTAAAGTTAAACAGGTATCATCGGCATACTGGTTTATTTTATACTCCTTACTTCCAACTGTAATTCCTTGAACATTTTGGTTTTGTCTCATTCTAATTCCCAGGATTTCTGCACATAAAATTAAGATATACGGTGACAAAGGACAACTCTGGCGTACCCCTCTAGAAATTGAGAAGGCCTTTGTTGCCCAGCCATTATTAATTACCTGACTACTGAGCTTGTTGTATAAAGTTGAAACCCATTTAGATAATGATTCACCAAAATTAGAAAAAAGACAAACTTAACACTGAGTA
Source organism: Hermodice carunculata (assembly GCA_964020975.1). Lineage (NCBI taxonomy): Eukaryota > Metazoa > Annelida > Polychaeta > Eunicida > Amphinomidae > Hermodice > Hermodice carunculata. The sequence goes on from OZ026626.1 coordinate 58,013,635, forward strand.
GATAAGTTTCCATTACAAGAAATCAAAAGCCTTCTAAAAATCTATAAAAATTGCCAATGCTTCAATATTTTCCATATCAGCATGTTCTAGTATTTCTAATAACCTCATAATATTTGCATCAGGATATATATTATGAAGAAAACTAGTTTGATCAGTATCAATAATAGTCACCAAAACGTTCCGAACTCTATAAGCAATACTATTTGAAATTATTTTGTAATCTACCCACAACATTTTATAAAATTCGACAGGTGGTCCGTCTGTACCTGGACTTTTACTTTTTTTGAAAGGCTTTATTATTGAATTTAATTCTGCTTCAGTTATATCGGTTTCACAACTTTACTTTTCTTAGTTATTTAATTTTGGTATATTTTTCACATTTTTATAAGATCCAACATATTGGTATCTAGAGGGCTCCTACTTTTATATAATTTTCCGAAAAAAAAAAAAATTCCTGATCACCCAATATTTTTTTGTTTATCATTTGCGATTATACCATTCAAGAATCGCAACTGTCCTATTGTTTTATTGTTATAATTTCTTTTCTCTAAATTCAAAAGTGTTTACTGGAGTTTTTCCCCTTCGTAATACCATTTAACCCTACATCTTATACATGCCCCCTTTGTTTTATATTCAACTTCCCTATTTAAATCGTGCTGTGTTTCCTCTATTTCAAGCTTGAGAGATCCTCTTTTTATGACATACTCTGCTCCTGTAACTTTTTTCGAGCAGACAAAGCTTTTCCTCTAAATTTTAAATTTTATTTACTCCTTTCCCCTTTTTTACCTGATGTATATTTAATTGATTGCCCTCTAATTTGACAATTGACTGTTTCCCATCTCGAGCTGCAAATGACAATTTGATTTTTGAATGGTGAGATCTAAAACTTGGCTTTATGTCACATAAGATAATTCAGCTTGACACTCCAAAAGAAACAAGGAAGAAGTGCAATCAACAATATATTGGACTTGGGTTATTGACATGCCAAGTAAATCGAAATTTTTCTGGGTTTTTGATCCTCCAGATATCTATGAGATCTGTTTCCTCCATCCAGACTTTTAGCACTAATTGTGGTTTAATGGGAGTTTGCTTTCTCCCTCCACGTTTGTCTATATCTTAATTCAATACTAAGTTAAAATCACCTCCTACAATCCTATTGTCATTAGGCAGACTCTCAATAATGCCAATAAAATTTTCAAAAAACTCAGGCCAGTCCTCATTAGGTGAAAATATGTTACACAGGGTCAATCTCTTGTCACCCACTGTTACATCTGTAACAATGTATCTGCCATTTTCATCTATAACTGCACTGTGGATTTCCAAAGGAAATATCCATTTAAATAAAATACAGCCCCTCGCGCATTACATGTTCAATGCGAGAACAGGGTTGTGAAACCCCATTCCGCTCGCCAGAACTGTTCTATATCTTTTGTACAATTTACTTCTTAGGGCCCTATAACTCCTGCATCCTGTTGATGAAAATAATGGAACACCCCTCTCCTTTTTTCTTGTCTCTTAATCCTATCACCTTAAGTGAAAAAATTTGAATTTTGTACCCATGCTTTATGTATGAAACATTTACTCAATCTTAATAGATGTATATTATAGTGAAAGATTTCCCACAGGGTTGTAGCGAATAGATCTACACCACTTTTATTAACCAATAAACCAGACTCACCTATGAACACAATACACACATATCCAGTAGATAAATTATATATACCTCTTAAACTGTTTCACAGACTTGGCCACCTCCTGCCACCACTTATGCAAATGGAAAGTCCTCTCGTCTGTAAAATTTGAAATACAAATAAGAATATGTTACCATCTGTTGTCTTTTCATTCACTATAAACAAAAATTACTTGACCAAAAAGAAGGGGGAGCAAGGGGGGAGAGAGAAAAAAAGACAACCAAAAACCAAGATGGAGGGCAGCTTTGATTAGATTCAAAGGGGACTTACACTTGAGAGATTGTTAAATACTGCTGTATTCTTTGCTAATGCAAACCTGAACCCCTTCTGCTTGTTTGCAGAAAGAAAGTAAAAAAAGAGAGGCAAGCACACGAAGAAATGTCAAGAAACTTTCTGAATTTTGTTCAAGTGCCAAGCCTATTCAAATTGGTTCAACAGATTATCGTGAATAAACAGCAACTGAAACATAAAAATGAAATTGTATTGGCGGCCAACCGGGCAATCACTAATTAAAGTAACACTTTACTTTGACCAAAGTAACGTGTTAATTTGCATAAAGATTTTCGAGTTGGCCATTTCTGACCAATTGAATGGTTATCTTGTAGAAGATGGATTGATTCAACCCATCATTCAGCATTCCAGAAAAACCATGCAACCCTTACAGCTCTAATTAATGTAACAGATTACTTTTTGACACAAATTGATAATTATTAACTAGTATTGCATACCTAGACCTATGAAACGTTGATGCGGGAGTCCTCCTTCACAAGATTTTCATTGGATGGGAGTACTTGATATGGAGTTCAAGTGGTTTACAAACTACTGCTAAGACAGACAGCAAAAGGTCAGCCTCACTTGTACCATTTCAGACCCATCTACTGTTTCCCATGTAATACCTCAAGGACGCATCCGTGGGCCTCTTCTTTTCATTTTGACATCGATGACCAAAGATTATAGAACACTGGAGATTGGCCTATATGCAGATGAGACTGTCCTGATTTTTTCTGCAGTTTCATCATCAAATGTTGAAAAAGCACGTCAAAGAGATCTCAATTACACAAACCAATGGCTTGTTATAAACATACTTCATTTAAATGTGAAAACTAGATGGTAATTGATAGACATCCATCAAAAAAATGAATCAGCTGAAAACATATTCCCAAATATAAATGGTGAACAACTTTTTAAAGTACCTTCATGCAAATATCTTTGGATATGGATCAATAAAAACATAAACTGGAACAAACAAATAGATTATGTATGTGCAAAAATTTCAAAACGTTTGGGAATATTGACAACAACCAAAAAGTTTCCTGCCAAGGAAACTTTTAAATTGACTATGGAGGCATTGTTTACACTGGCTGTGGTGCTACGCTGTTGCAAAAGTTACAACACTTGCAAAATGCAAGGTTAATATTAGGCCACCCCTCTAGGAGTCATACTACAGACATGCTCAGTGAACTAAAATGGTTAAATGTCCAACAAAGGGCAGAACTTCACCTTGTCTGTATAGCGTGTAAGTGTCTATATGATTCGGTACTGAATTATTTACAGAATATTTTTAGTCATGTAAATTGTGTTAATTACACAGCACATGCTGAAGTTCAAATTGTGCCCTTTTTTTACCAAACCAAAGACAAATCAACTCTAAAGAACAATTTTATACAGAGGAGCTGAAGTACAGAACAATTTACCAAAAATTTTCGAAAATCAAGAAACCTCTAATCAGTTTGAAACACTTGTCACCAAATACATTCTAAAGCCAGAGTGACCTCAGAGGACCAGATAATATATACATTTAAATTGCAAGTCACCCAATTTGGACACTTGTTTTAATAATGTATACATTTCACTATTTCATGTTCATATGATTTATTTTAACTGACTGTACTGTACTGTGAGTCTCTCTATATAATTTGATGTACTTTTCATTCATTCATTATGTGGTATCCAGGCATTCATCTAGTTATTTTACTGCAACAAAACTGATAGAATGACAATATTGATGAATAAAATGTGAATTGAAAATACTTTGAGATGTTCATGAATGACAAATTGAAATGAAATTAAACCATCTCTCCAAGTATACCTGTCAACAAAAGCATCTGCTCTAAAGTTGACACCCAGGTAAAATACCGGGAAGGATATAACATTGAAGTAGAAGATACAGGGTTGAATTGCAAAACTGAAAAAGAAAAATAATAAATTTGCTAAAAATCATTAATTGGAATACACACTGCTACATTTACAGTTTTTAATTTAATTTTTATTTTCATTTACTATTTGTAGAACCATGGCACACAAATATATTAAATTTATACGTGGCAACCGAGCAAAGCTGACAGAAACCATTGACCTTGACTCAGAAGAGCTCCTGAATGAGCTTTTGGAAAAAAACATCATAACAAAGGTTCAGCAAGAGCATATTATGGTGAGACTAGGTTACCCTATTTTAGCTTACTGTTATGAATGTGGGTATGGGTGATTGTTTTGATTTGGAGAAGATCATTGAGTTCAGCTTCTCTGTTGGTGTGACTCTCACGTAGCTTGGGAACGATGAAGAGGTGACCTACATACAGGCACAGATGTAAACAAAGGGACAAACCCTGATCTGGTCTAGAAAGGTCTCAGAGAATTGAGATGCGTGACTTATTGGAAAATTCTGGAACACTGGTGAGAGTTCTCAGCATGGGTATATAGAACAGCTCCATTCATGACCTTGGGTGGAGAATTCTGAGATCTCACAAAAGCTGTGTGTCTTCAAGCCAGTGGGACTGTGAGCCATTGCTATTACCAAGGAGATACTCATTGTACCTGTGGAGTGTGGACAATGCCTTTAAGTGGTCTGGTATATTTGGTGTTTAATTGTACAACATTGGAACAAAATTGTACCTCTGTGGGATTTGGACCAGCACCGTGTTCTATGTACCACATTGGGAGGAAAGTGTGTCTCTGTAGGATTGGGACCAGACTATTAGCCACTTGCCATGGGACTTGGGACTATGGGACAGTATTCGTGGGGAATCTGTCACCAGGGAGTAGGATTTACCTGCAGTTCATTAATAATTGGAATATCAGTATAGCTAAGTGTATAATTTCATTTACCTACTAAGTCTTGATTGTTGATTGTTAATATATTGTTATTGTTAAAGCTTTCTCATCATTGTCAGTCTTAGTTGAGTTCCACTATGATCTAGAGTATTCTAAAGGTGCGCATTGTAGCAAGTTGTGGGGGCTTATACAGGATCAGTCCAAGACAAACAGGGTCAAATTCAAGACAAAACATTTAGTTATGTTGCAATTAGCACATAACGGTTTAATCATCTGGACATCTCTGCAAGTTTCTAAATACTGAATATCAAAGTTTTGACACAACAAAGGATAGGATACTTGGTGTTTATAAACATAATTGTTGGTCAATGCACAGACAATAGGACAACATGACAAAGATCAGAGTGTGTTTTTGGCTTATGAAGACTTTACAAAGATTCTGATAAATTATTAAGGAACACCTGAAAAAGATGGGCAATTACTTAAATTTAGAAGTACCATGGGGTATCAGGAAAATAGCTCTGAAAAAACGATTTTTCCCCATTTGGTTGAAGATGGTTTCCTTGAGGATGAGGGTTCAGAGAAAAAAAAATGGCAAATCATTTGGAATTAGCTAGATTAAAACTTCAGAGTGAAGAAAAAGCAGCACAGGCTGTAAGAGAAGGCAGCACAAGCGGATGAAAGGAAAGCAAGAGAATCAAGAAAGCATGAGCTAAAATAAGCAAGAGAAGCAAAAGAACCTGATGAAAGAAAGGCAAGAAAACCAAACGAAGCAGATAAAAAGGAAAGTACAGAAAGCCAGAGAGGCCAGAGAACATGAGTTAAAGCTAAAAGAGCTTGAACTTAGGCATTTAAGATCATATAATTCAGCATAGTCATAACCTTTTGAGGTAGCCACAATGCAGGTTTAGTTCACAAAATTTGGAGAAAAAGAAGCGTCAAATATTTTTCTGTCTTTTGAGAAAAATGCTAAAACTTTAGAATGACGTAGGGTGTGGCCTCTTTATTGGATTAGAAGAACAAAAGCTTATTCATCCTTCTCCATAGAACAAAGTTCTGAATATGACGAGCTGACAGATGCTGTAAAGATCCCAAGCAACAAGAATTTATATAGTTTTTTTGGGTCTAAATATAAAAACCAAAACAGGAGAGCAGGTTGAAGACAGCACTCCTCCAAGTGCCTAGCTTTGTTTGTGCCACCTTAAGCTGCAGTTTTGGCTGATGACTATGAGTTGACAAATGAAGGCTTCTTTGAAAAGCCCAAACAGGGTCAGTTCAGATCTAAATTAGGAAAGAAGCCAGAGAAAATTCACCTCCACCCCCTCAAAAATCAGAAGATCAAAAGCCCCATAATTGTCCTCAGTCTGATAAACCAGCTAATCATTAAAATGGGCAGAAGTTCTTCATTCAACCCACCTGCAGTCACTGCCATAACAGAAGTCACGTCAAATGTGAGCGTTTTCTACTCCAGAGCAGAACCAATGACACTAAACAAACCACTTGGTTTAACCAGCATTAAGGGGCCCACCTCTACATATGCCAGATAGACATTTTGAAAATAGTCATGCTAAATTTGAAAATCCACATGTTGGGGTAGCTGAGCCTATGTTGCATGACCATGAGAGTTTCTAATCAGAATTGGTGATGTCACAGAAAGAAAATGCTGTTGACCAGAAGGCATTTGTGATCCTGAAGGACCATGGCGCTGCCCAGTCTTTATTGTTGGAAGATGTACTTCCTTTGTCAGATGAAACTTATCCAAAAGCCAGTGTATTATGTCAGAGTGTTGAGGGAAATTACATAACAGTCCTGCTTCAGAAAGTATCTCAGAAATCTGATATCAAAATTGAACCTGTGATTGTAGGTATTGTACCTAGTATCCCGATACAAGGTGTGACCTTTCTCCTAGACAATGATGTTGCAGGAGATAATGTAAAAGGTCAGCAGGTACCATATTTAACTGATAAGCCAGTCACAAGAGGGGACACAAAGCACCTTGACCAGGAACTCTGTGTATTTCCCACCTGTGTTCTGACAAGGTCAGTCCTTCCTAAAGCTTCTAACAAGAAGAAGCTGGTGACAAGGACGATAAAAGTCTAGGGCGGGCAGAGACATTTTTGCTAGTAACTTTGAGGACCAATAAAGCCATGAAGGTCCTTGGGTCCAGAGGTAAGCCATGATGGTAACCTCTCTGACCAGGTAAACCAAAAAAATCATCTGAGTAAAATGCCTCATTTAAATTACGATAGGCAGATCAAGGAGTAAAGCACTGACTCAGGTAAGAAAATTAGCAAGTACAGCTTTAATTGAAGTAGAGGCACAAAAAGACACAGTCTGTTATTATATTAAATCAGGAGTGTTGACGATGAAATGGACACCTCCAGATGCTTCTAGTCATGACGAATGGATAGTTGTTAATGAAATAAAGTTTTTTTTCCATCACATAGAACAGTAATATTAAAAACAGGTCATGATTTGCCTATGGCAGGCCACCTGGGAATTAGGAAGACTCAAGAATATTACAACACTCCTTTGAACCAGATGACACTGGGATGAGGTAAACTTTTGTAAGACATGCCACACATGTCAAGTAGTCGAACACACCAATCAGGAAATATAACCTGCTCCTTTGATTAGTATCCCTGTTCTTGAAGAAATATTTAGCAGGGTTATTATATATTGTGTTGGACCACTTCCGAAAACAAAAGTGGGAAATAGGTTTCTCCAAACTATCATGGATTCAGCCACTAGGTATCCTGAGGCCATCCAATTAAAAAAGCATTAAAGCTCCTACTATCACTGACACTTAATAAAAATTTTCACTACAGTAGGAGTGCTGATCCAGATACATAGTGACCTAGGTTCAAATTTCACATCTGCTGTGTTTAAGAATGATGCCCACTAGTTAGGCATTAAACAGTTTAACTTTTCAGCCTACTACCCAGAAACACAAGGGGCTGTAGAAAGGTATCATTAAACACTGAAGAACATGATGAAAACCTGTTGTTTTGAAAATTAAAATGACAGAGACGAGATTTTACATAGGTTAGTATTTGCAACTTGTGAGATACTAGATGAGTGATTGGGGTTCAGTCAATTTGAACTGATATATGGAGACACTCTGAGAGGTCCACTAAAGCTTATGAAAGAAAAATGGTTGGTGGGGACACGAGATGAACATATCTTGGAGTATGTGTCCATATTCAAAAAAAGGTTGAAGAAGGCTTTTGAGGTGGCACAATCAAATCTGATTAATACACAGAGTAAAATGAAAACATGGTATGATAAGAAAGAATGGGAGAGAAGTTCAAGAACAGGAGACAAGTTATTGATCCTTTTGCCTATGCAAAGGCATTCGATTCCAGCAAAATTCAGTGGTCCTTATCTAGTTGAAAGAAAGTTGACTGATGTGGATTTTATAATATCTACACCAGATAGTAAGAAAGCTAAACGGCTTTGTCACATCAGCATGTTAAAATAAATACCATGAAAGAGGAACACCAGGAAGAATTTGTCAGAGCCACTACTTTGAAGAATGATGGGAATGATAATGGGGATAATGAAAATGATCCATTTTCAAATGAAAACTCGGGTTCTATTACCAGTGTTCAAATGCAGAACTATGACATACTAAAAAATCTGAATGGCAAGATCAGTCATTTAGAGCCTGAACGGCAAGCTGATTTACCAAAACGTATACATGAGCTTGAACATTTACTGTCAAACCAGCCTGGTTGCATCTCAATATTAGGTCATGATGTAGATGTGCGTGATGCTGGTCCAATAAAGCAGCAACCTTATTGGATGAATCCTCTGAGATTGGCTCCAGGTTTAGATGAAATAAATAACATGTAGAAAATGATATTATAGAACCAAACCAGAGTAGCTGGAGTAGTCTTGTATTTTCTCAACAAAAAAGAACACGGGCTAAACATCTTGAAAAAATTGGAGCATTCTTTGAAAACT